>CM021106.1:65750547-66125826 GCA_007115665.2 Sequoiadendron giganteum
TCATTGTTTGATATTATTTCCAAACTATGAATTACAATTCCCCTGCAATGAAAGGAAAAAGAGACGTATTAATGAGATGTATATGCTTAACAAATAAGATCTAAACAGTAGAAGGAAAGTATGCAGTACGTGAATTTGGGGAACTTTCTGCAACTATAGTTTTTGCGATGGACAATAGAACCTTAAACTAATGCCTCCTCTAAGACAAGCTCATTGAATTGTGTTGATAGTAGAGCAGCATGTTTGTGTGTCCCATCAGATAGTTGCATGCAAAATTTGACAATGGTAGTTTTAGGTTGTTGAATGGACTCAATAGATACAACCTATAAAATTGGCTCTAAATTGGGTATGCCATCAAGTATGTTGGCAATTGCATTTGCAGTTAATGTTGACATAATAATGTTGCAAGTTTGAGGAAGTGGTTGTCCTTCACGCAACTTAAGAGTATGGGAATTAGGTATCGAAGAAAATTCTTTCCAACCTTTAATATGTGTGAAATTAAAATATGCTTAAAAATTTAATTGATTGGGGGAGTAGGGGAAATAAGGTAGATATTTTGGAGATGGTGGTTGTGGTGTCTTGGTTTGAATGTATCAAGTGTATGTGTGGGGAAAACATGTATATAGTGAAAGTTGAAATGTACAAGAAAAAAATGTATATCCATAAGCGAAAAATAATAGCTAAATCTATCATAATGCCATAAGTCTAGGTTACAATTATTTTGTAATATTTGTTTTAAAAATGATAATAAAATAGGTCAAGTCATTGTTAATGCACTTGTGCAAAGAAATTTACTTGGCATTTTGAATAACATTCTCCAACACAATTATAATAAACATACATGAAATTAAAAGAATTTGCAACTATAAATTTACTAAGCAAGTACTTTGAAAAGAAGGTTTTTTTATTCCATAGCATATAAGTAGAAGACTCTTCAGTCACTTTAGATTGTAATACATGAGGTTGAATGGTACAAAGTATGATTGTAAACATAGTTAGTTGTATGAGATTTACTAAGTGAGAAGTACAGGTAGAAAGTGACATATTGTGCACATGGATATGTATACGTAAATTGCATACCATCAAAATGAAGGTTTCTCAAGAGGGCTATGATAATATACACAGTTAGCTTTAGAGAGGTTATATAGTAAATAGTTCAAGTATTTGATCACATATTTTGTAGGTACATCTCGTATGCACGAACTAGAGAGGGTGTGTCGTCATTTTCGTATAGGTGATCATAATATATTCATAATATATTTCCCTAAGGGAAGTGCAGAGGCCCTCCAATTTAGTGTAGCTCTCTTGGAAAGAGGACAGTGTTGTAGGAGTTGAGAAAATACAACACCACAAACCCCGAAGATCACCTGCATGCAAATAACCTGTCACAAAAGAAGAGATGGAGACAAACAAGCAAGGGTTCTCTGAAAACTGAAAATGTATATATCAGAGAGAATGAGAGAATGAATTGATATGAAATAAATGGGATCAATCCTTATAAAAAGGAGATCATGCAAACCCTAATAAAACCCTAATAGGAAAAACCCTAATAGAAGCCCTAATAGGATAACATTTAATAATTAATATAATTATTAAATGTCACTTTATGCAAACTAACGTGAAATATTAAGAAGGGAATAAAGGTAACGTAATCAACATAATTAAGTTAAAACCTTTACTCTAACAAGTGTATCCTAAAGCTTTTCGATGTCCAAATCTTGTACTTGAGGCGTTGATTGGCAAACATATTTGAAATTATGGACAATGGTGTGGCAACTATTTGTGATAGTAGTTGCTAGATGTTTGACAACAAGCCTAAGGCTTTCCAGTTTATTCATAGATGCACAAGACTCTGCTACAACATGATGGGGATTCAAAGAGACATTAAGGTTTTTTTTTTAATTCAGTGTATCTGTACAAGAAACATGGATGATATCAGGCATTTGATTGTGGCTAGCCATCTCCCGAGATGAGTTAAGTCAAATATTTTATAAATAAAAAACAAAAGAACTTGAAACAATGGGGAAACATAATTAATATAGTTGAATGAAAGTTAAAGAAGTGTCAATGCATGTTTTTCAAATAACAATCAAATCACACTAGACTATTAATTAAATTCATAATATATATATTTTTTGTAGTACACTATATTAAATTATAGTACATCATTGTTGGTACTAGGAGACCAAGGATATCTAGCACATGTATTTACTGGAACAATATATTTCTTAATAAATAAAATATAATAGTAAACAAGGAAGGGAACCTAATCTCTCTCTGGTAGATTAGAAAATAGATTTTGAATATCTTCAAATATTTCTATTTCCATTTATATATATATAATAATTTGTTAGAAAATATTAAGGTAAGTAGATTTTGAATATCTTGAAATATCTATTTGGTAAAGTAGAAAGTAGATTTTGAATATCTCTAAATATCTGTTTTACTAAAGTAGATTTTAAAATAAAGGAGTCAAGAACCTGAAGCCACATATTTGAAATAAGTGAGTCAAGAACTTGAAGTCTCATTAAAAATCTTTTGTGATTGGCTCCAACATTTATACACCACTAAACAAGTATTTGAAAGGACATGTATGGTGCTATCGTGTGACATGAAGAAGAGGTGCAAACATCAGAATTTTTTGAAGCTATTGGAGAACCTGAATGGAAATTTCATAATAGCAAATGTTGATAAATATTTAAATTCAATATAGTTGCATGACTTTGAAAGTCATGAGGGAGATTGGAAGAAACAATTGTTGACCATCCTAATTTTAATTATAAAGCTTTGGTCAGTACCAATAATCAAATTTTAGTATATGAATATGAGAATATATACACAAGTTATTGATATAAAAATAAATCATAGAAGTTCTATCGTAGAACTATATATAAACAAATAATGTAGTTCAAGGAGATAAAAAATACACGTTACTGAGGCAGTGATGGCATTATACAAATTCAAAATATATTCGTTGAAATAAGACAGTCAATAATTATAATTAATTCCACTTTAGTAATAATTTATTTATATTTTTATAATTAATTTGACATTTACAAAATTTACCATAAGACATTGTTAGTATTTTTTTAAAGATATTATGGATTTTTGATTTATTATTATTTTTACTTTTTAAATTACTAATTTTTAAAATAAAATTTTATCATAAAAATTAAAATATACAATAGATGTTAATTTATTTTTAAATTAGCAATTTATAAAATAAAATTTGAATATAAAAATAAAAATATATAATAGATGTTAGACCTAAGATTAAATCCTACATGTCTTTAAAATTAAACTTTCAAACTCTATATTAAATATGTTTTATTATTTTAAAGTATCATTTTTAATTAATTAATTTAATCACATAATTAATCATTATGTGATTTCAGAAAATTAATGGTTCACAAAATGTGATAGTTTATTATTAATAAAATTTGGAAAGAATATGTAAAAATCAGTTTTTAAAAAAATAAGCATACTTGTAAAAATGAATATAAGTATTTAAAGATGAAAAATTTATCATTTAAAAAAAAAATCACAATGGCAACTTATAGACAACTTGTAAAAATGAATATAATTATTTAAAGATGAAAATTTTACCTCAATTATACTAACTCAAAATGATCACACAAATAACTTATAAAAACAAATACAATTATTTATAAATGAAAAATTTACCCTAATTATCCTAACTCAAAATAGTAAATATAGTAACTAAAAATATTAATTATATTTAAAATTATAAATTAAAATTATTTATTAGATTGTGAAATAGTATTAAAATTTAAATATATCTATAAAGGAAAGAATCGACAAAAAAAATTAAAAACAATCCCACGCATTTACAGTTTGCTAGAATTGTATTGCCTTATAGGTAATGGGGGAAAATGACGGTAAAAATAACAGTTGCCATATTAAAGATTTTGCAAAGATTTTTGCGAAAGACACTCCATAGAGGGAATTGATAAGTCTATTAATTATTAAACATAACCAACTCAAAATAGTAAATATAGTAACTAAAAATATTAATTATATTTAAAACTATAAATTAAAATTATTTATTAGATTGTGAAATAGTATCAAAATTTTAGTATATCTATAAAGGAAAGAATCGATAATTTTTTTTAAAACAATCCCACGTATTTACAGTTTGCTGGAATTTTATTGCCTTATAGGTAAACACGCTTGAGTAAATGGGGGAAAATGACAGTAAAAATGACATGAGTTGCCATATTAAAAAAATTACAAAGATTTTTGCCGAAGACACTCCATATAGGGAATTGATAAGTCTATTAATTATTAAACATAATTTAATTAATATATAATTTTTCTTATTATACTAGTATTTAAATTACTTTATTAAAAAAATAAGTAGCAAAAGATAAACCCATTGTTTTCATGCCGAATGCCAGAGACCCAACAACGCTAAAATCATTATTTCCTAATTTTATATTGTGATCCAAGAGAGGTGAGTTTCCCACGAAAGTTGCAGATTTAATACATTTTAGATTACAATTTTTTTTAGATCATTATACAAACATGAATCGCTTTACATATATTTGACTCTATGTGTTAAATTGAAAGCACGTCTATTTAACATACAAGAACCCATCATAATTACTAATTCAAGAGTATTATTGAACCCAACATAATTACTATAAAACAAAATAGTGAAACAGGCGTCCGTACATTTAAAGGCAAAATAATCAAACGTCACATTTGAACCTGTTAGGGATTCTACGTGAAGAATTGTAGTAAAAAATTCATAATACTTTGGCATCTATGCAACTGTATGTTCTAATCTTTTTAGATTACCCTAAATTGGCGCTTCATCTTTATTCTAGTGTTGTACTATGGTTAATTTTTTTTGCTAATCTTTTGGTGTGCAACTGCAAACATAATGAGTTGGACAAAAAGAAGCAAGCAAACAATTTGAGTGTAAAAGAATACCTTTTTGACTGAAAGAAGGAAGGATTTGATGGTAGAATTGGCGAGCTTTGAGACAGTTTTTTTTTGGCTTTGCAGGAGCAAAATATCTGCAGAAGATAAATATATGTAGAGATATTAAAAAAATTAAGTGAAACAATTGTTATTTACAGAAAAGGCCATACATAGAATGTACAAGGGGAAAAATTGAAGCATTCACCAACATACAGGTATGAACGATTTTTGTGGTCAGTGGAAGAGAGAAATGCAAGCAATTGCAAGTATGAAGAAACAAGTAAATTTTAGAGAGTTAAAAGAAGATGGATAAGTAAGACGAGAATATCTTTACCCACGTTAGATGAAAGTAATTAATGTATCGTGCGCTATCAAGGAAAACTCAGGCAAAATAAATATAAATCTAATTCTAGAAAATGCCACCGAATTAAAAAAGATATTTGTTGAGTTGGGTTGTAAGAACCGCCGAATTATTTTGACTTCTATAGACAATTTTATATGCCAATATAATAAAATATACAGTAAAATTGTTAGGACATTAAAAGATGGCTCCGCACCCGATGAAGCTCAAAAAAATCTAATATCCACTTTCCCATCCGATGAAGCTGTGAAAAAATCTAAGATAGGGTGGCATTAAATAAAAATACAGCCTGGTGGTTGTAAACAACGAACAACGGCAGATTATAGTGTAAAATAATCAAACATCAGAAAGTGAGGAAGATTAAAATATTGGCGAAAAGCATTGAATGAGCCATATTGATATAACTACATTGCAATATGTCTACTTACTTATTAACCGTTGGTAGTAAAAAATAGCTCGACCATTTCCAAATAGGATACGCCAAGTATTTGATCACATATTTTGTAGGTACATCTCATATGCATGGACTAGAGAGGGTGTGGCGTCATTTCCGTATAGCTGATCATAATATATTTCCCTAAGGAAAGTGCATACGCCCTCCAATTTAGTGTAACTCTATTGGAACGAGGATAGTGTATCTGAAGCTTTTCGATGCCCAAATCTTGTACCTGAGGCATTGATTGGCAAACATCTTTGAAATTATGGACAATGGTGCGACAACTATTTGTGATAGTAGTTGCTAGATGTTTGACAACAAGCCTAAGGTTTTTCGGTTTATTCACAGATGCACAAGACTCTGCTACAACATGGTGGGGATTCAAAGAGACATTAGGGTTATGTTTATTGTTCAATGTATCCGTACTAGAAACTTTGATGATATCAAGCATTTGATTATGGCTAGCCATCTCCCGAGATGAGTTAAGTCAAAGATTTTATAAATAAAAAACAAAAGAACTTGAAACAATGGGAAAACATAATTAATATAGCTCAATGAAAGTAAAAGAATCAAGTCAATGCATGTTTTTCAAATAACAATCAAATCACACTACTATTAATTAAATTCATAATATATTTTTTGTAGTACACTATATTAAATTATAGTACATCATTGTTGGTACTAGGAGACCAAGGATATCTAGAACATGTATTTACTGGAACAATATATTTCTTAATAAATAAAATATAACAGTAAACAAGGAAGGGAACCTAATGTGATTTTAATAAGTTAAAAAATAACTCTTAAATAAATTTAAAGTATAATACAATAGTAAATAAAATAACTTTAAAGTAGATCTCAAGGCAATATGTTTTGAACTTGATAAAAAGACAATCAAGTGCAAAGTTAGCAAACTAGGGGGACTCAACTGATGTATAGGAAAATATTGAATGAAATTGGAAAGATACCATATATTCTTGTAGATGGCAAAAGTACCCATATTTCTAGAGAAACTTGGCATTCATAAAGAATCTGAGTCAAAAATTTAAAAGTTATATAAAATATATAAATAGAAAGGAAAACAAGATTTTCATAGAAATTTTTTTATTTTCTCCTTATTATTTTGATATAATTATTATTTTTATTTTCATATATATATATATAATAAATTGTTAAAAAAAATTAGGGTAAGTATATTTCCATTTATATAAAAATAGGGTAAGTAGATTTTAAATATCTTTAAATCTCTGTTTGGTAGATTAGAAAATAGATTTTGAATATCTTCAAATATTTCTATTTCCATTTATATATATAATAATTTGTTAGAAAAAATTAAGGTAAGTAGATTTTGAATATCTTGAAATATCTACTTGGTAAAGTAGAAAGTAGATTTTGAGTATCTGTAAATATCTGTTTTACTAAAGTAGATTTTGAAATAAAGGAGTCAAGCACCTGAAGCCACATATTTGAAATAAGTGAGTCAAGAGCCTGAAGTTTCATTAAAAATCTTTTGCGATTGGCTCCAACATTTATACACCACTAAACGAGTATTTGAAAGGACATGTATGGTGCGACCATGTGACATGAAGAAGAGGTGCAAACATTAGAATTTTTTGAAGCTACTGGAGAACCTGAATAGAAATTTCATAATAGAAAATGTTGATAAATATTTAAATTCAATATAGTTGCATGACTTATGAAGAAGATTGGAAGAAACAATTGTTGACCATCCTAATTTTAATTATAAAGCTTTGGTCAATACCAATAAGCAGATTTTAGTATATGAATATGAGAATAAATACACAAGTTATTGATATAAAAATAAATCATAGAGGTTCTATTGTAGAACTGTATATAAACAAATAATGTAGTTCAAGGAGATACGAAATACATGTTACTGATGCGATGGTAGTATACAGATTCAAAATATATTCATTGCAATAAGACAGTCAATAATTATAATTAATTCCACTTTAGTAATAATTTATTTATATTTTTATAATTAATTTGACATTTACAAAATTTACTATAAGACATTGTTAGTATTTTTTTAAAGATATTATGGATTTTTGATTTATTATTATTTTTGCTTTTTAAATTACTAATTTTTAAAATAAAATTTTATCATAAAAATTGAAATATATAATAGATGTTAATTTATTTTTAAATTGGGGTTGGGGCCCTAGCTCGGTTGGCTAAATCTTTCCTGTTGCAGGAGGTTGGTCATGAGGTCTAGTCTCCCCCACCCCCGTGGTACCGAAGGGCATGTCGCGCCAGCGCCGCCGGTCACATTAAAAATTTTACCAGGCGCACTGCAGCTTATAGGGGGTCGTGCTACCTGATTCCTACAGTCTAATACAAAAATAAAAATAAAAATATTTTAAAATTAGTAATTTATAAATAAATTTGAATATAAAAATAAAAATATATAATAGATGTTAGACCTAAGATTAAATCTTTGTAACGCCCCGCCACGTAACCCTAGAGGAAGTTGCAAATAATTACTCAAACATACTAATTTTTTTTTTGTTTAAGTATAATTAATATGCAAGTTCACTACCCATTGCAACAACCTCTAAGGTTACGAGACTGAGATTACTTATTAACCCACGAACAATATTAATGAATTGAAACCATAACATTTAATTACTTATGAAATTAAGAACACATACATTCCATACAAGATAAATTACATCAAAGAATAAGAGATACCATAAGATCCCAAAGTACAATAATCTAATAAGGAGATTGCATCTCTCATTCCCCGAATGAGGTAAATCCAACAAGCATGGTTACATATTAGAAATTTCCACCTCGATAACAAATGAGGGGTAATAAATAACAAGATCAACATAAATGAATAAAGCATGAAAAGAAACTGGATCCCACGAGCTCTCCAATTGGAATTCTCATCAACACGGACAAGAAGAAAATCCCAACGGAGTAAGGTGCACGCCACCCAATCAAGTGGTACCCGAAGGCCCACCCCCCGTGCTAGGAGATAGTAACAAGGATTCCTAGACAAGACCATCTACCTCTAAACACAAACTAGAACAAATTGAATCAAACTGACGCAACCAATCACATGAACAACACAAGTACAACTCTAACATGGTCACATTGCTTCCAAAAATAAACAGATCAGGTATGTTAAGAAAACCATACACATAAAAATCAAGTACCAACTACAAGTACACCATCCAAACACCAAGGGTACCAAAGTGCAAACAAACAAGATATCACGATCACCCCTTTCTCAGGAGGCGACACAAGTCAAAACCCTCTCCAAACACTGGAGGTAACGAAGATAACAACGCCACTCCTTACAAGGAGCCACAAATCACATAATCCCCTCCTTTCATAGGAGGCACAAAACATCTCCGTTTGTGGAAATTGGGTAATAACATTGACATAACTTCATACACTACCCAAGGGAATCAAAACAAATGGTTGGCATCACAAAATGACAACTCCCATGCTCTAAAGATCCTTTGGAAGACTTACATATTACTAACTTTCATTTAACCCATTTCCCAAATAAAACACAGAGGAAATAGTCACGAAAGAAATTGCAAGGCAATAACGAATTTTGGATACACTAAATCCATTTCCCTTTAATATTCATTTCACAGTAAAGAAAACAATTGCCTTAACAAAATAATTAAATAAAATAATTCATTGCCTTTCTAATTATTGAGAAGGGGAAACTAATTTTAATAAACAATTCAAATCCATGATTACTTTTACAAACAACATAAATCCACTACCTTCATAAAATTCAATAGTTTATTGTCTCAATTAGACTAATTTAACAATATCTCCTTTAGACCAAGGATAAAATTTAAACCAGATATCTAGTCCTTAATTACTTGTAAAGTAATAATAAACTAAAGCAGTTACTTTATCAATTCAAAACATAACATTTTAAAATAATTTTTTCTCCTTTGCAAAATAAATCATTTTAAAAATCAATTCGTCTCGCTATTAAATCATATTAATTTTAACTCCAATATCTGTCCTTTTAAAATATATTATCTTAAAAATAAATCTATTAACTCGACTATAACATATTAATTTAAAATATTCCAATTATATTCAAGATATGTCATCATTTAAATCAATATTTTATATTTATATATATATAACCTCAACTATACATACATATATATAAAATCAAATACATATATGTATATATCTCCTCATGATATATTTACATATATATAATATTTATATATATTATATATATATATCATTAATTACCAACTATCTATATATTAATATTTTAATATTATAAAATATTATCAAAAAATATTTTAATATCATAAAATATAATATTAAAATATTATATATATATATATATATTTTTATAATATAAAAAAAAGCGAAATGAGAAAACCCATTCACCTTTTCTAGGGCTGTGTGCCTTATTTTAGGGCTGGGAGTAGCATAGTTGGCCATGGCGACGACTTACAAAGCCGGCCCAAGCTTGGGTCGACGGTTTACCCAGTCGACCCCAAAGCTTGGGGCAAGTGTGTGTAAGCATAGTCGACCCTTATGGGGTGGCGGTTGTGTTTACACACAGTTGTCCCTCGCAGGCGGCGGTGACAGGGGAGAATGGGGGTCACGTTGGGCGCGGCTCCCCCACACGCCTCCCATGGGGGCACGATGGGGTGAGCCCCCAATGACTCCCCCAAACCCTCCATAAATTTTTTTATTGTTATTTAAAAATAAAATACAAATTTCGGCCATCACTGCGGATTACGAAATCCGAATTTTAACAGGGTTTTGATTTTTTTTAAATCCACAATAAAAACCCAAAATAAAAATAGATACTTTTATATATATATATTTCAATCTATATATATATATATACATATATGTATATATATATATATATATATATATATATATATATATATATATATATATATATATATATATATATATATATATATATATGTATATATATATATATATATATATATGTATATATATATACACAAATTTAAAAATTTAATTTAATCAGTTGAGCAAATAATATCAAAAATAATCAAATACAGTCATATTGCAATTTTTCTTGAAGAACAACCAACTGAAATAGAGATTTATAAATTGCAAAAAGATTCAACATGGGTTTTTTCATCACAAACTCTTCTTTCTTTGTCTTTCAAACATGGTTTTGCAGACAACTTATCAAAGCTTTGAATTTTTCTTCAAAATCAACATAAACTAAATAAATGAACCTGGTTTTAGCAACTTGAGAGGAAGCCAAATGGAGCACTGATTCCTTCAGAGATTACAACTTCTTCCTAGCAAATCCATAGAGCTTTTTCCACAATTCCAATCCAAAACCCACAACCAGAAAAAAGTCCTCCCCTCTTTTTTTTTTCAATTTTTCATGCTTATAGAAAAATTCATGAAAATCCCAAAATATCTCATTCCACCACCATAATCAATTTTCCAAAACAAAACAGAAAATATCTCAAATTTATTTTCCCTTCAATTTTTCTCAAAACAATTGCAAATTAAAACATTTTTTTAATTTTCCAATTTCAACAAAATATCTATTAATTTCAAAATGAATATCTTAATTCGATCTAATTAATTTATTTAATTCAATAAAATGAATCTAATCCAAGATTAAATTATTTTATTAATTAAATTAAATGAATCAATAAATTAAATAAACAACTTAAATACATAATGCAATTTAATTACATTTTTCTAACTTGCAATTTAATAAAATCAAGGCAATTTGAACAATCATTAAAACAACTGAACTGGACTAAAACTAACGACACACTATGACCAGGGTGATGACTTGGCACAAAAAACCTAGCTACTATCTCCCAATCGAATGCCATTGGGCAATGAACACGCTCAAACCTATGAAATCAGGTGGAGTCGATGTCTTGTACCTGTTAACCTGCGAACAAAAGTATATCGCACATGTATATTTGCATCATATAAAATACACCGTGAAGAGGAAATCGTGGAATCGCACGACGCTCACAAGCGAGTGATGCAATTCCATCCCCTTCACCAATACAATGTTACAAACTGACAAATCTAACATCAATAGTCTAATCAAAAGCATTAAGTGTCATTAATTCAAATATCCAATTATGCTAATCTAAAGCATGCCATAATGATACATCAAAATAAATTACCATCACATCAAAGTATCACATTCACATCGCTTAACATATAGCGATCTAATAGTAACCGAGTACCAAAGTCAAAGTACTAACATAAATGCAACATACAAGAGAAGAACAATGTTCGATCAAAAGAGCAAAATGAAGGGGTGTTACAATCTTACCTATCTTTAAAATTAAACTTTCAATAAATATGTTTTATTATTTTAAAGTATCATTTTTAATTAATTAATTTAATCACATAATTAATCATTATGTGATTTCAGAAAATTAATGGTTCACAAAATGTGATAGTTTATTATTAAAAAAAATTGGAAAGAATATGTAAAAATCAATTTTTTTAAAAATAAGCATACTTGTAAAAATGAATATAAGTATTTAAAGATGAAAAATTTATCAATTTTTTTTTAAATCACAATGGCAACTACTAAACAACTTGTAAAAATGAATGTAATTTTTTAAAGATGAAAAATTTACCTCAATTATACTAACTCAAAATGATCACACAAATAACTTGTAAAAACAAATATAATTATTTATAAATGAAAAATTTATCCTAATTATACTAACTCAAAATAGTAAATATAGTAACTAAAAATATTAATTATATTTAAAACTATAAATTAAAATTATTTATTAGATTGTGAAATAGTATTAAAATTTAAATATATCTATAAAGGAAAGAATCGATAAAAATAAATAAAAAACAATCCCACACATTTTCAGTTTGCTGGAATTGTATTGCCTTACAGATAAACATGCTTGAGTAAATGGGGGAAAATGACAATAAAAATCCTACGCATTTACAGTTTGTTGGAATTTTATTGCCTTACAAGTAAACACGCTTGAGTAAATGGGGGAAAATGACGATAAAAATGACAGTTGCCATATTAATAATTTTGCAAAGATTTTTGCAGAAGACACTCCATAGAGGGAATCGATAAGTATATTAGTTATTAAACATAATTTAATTAATATATAATTTTTCTTATTATACTAATATTTAAATTAATTAATTAAAAAAATAAGTAGCAAAAGACAAATCCATTGTTTGCATGTTGAATGCTAGAGACCCAACGACGCTAAAATCATTATTTCCTAATTTTATATTTTGATCCAAGAGAGGTGAGTTTCCCACAAAATTTGTAGATTTAATACATTTTAGATTGCATAAAATTTCAGATCATTTTACAAACATGAATCCTTTACATATATTTGACTCTATGTGTTAAATTGAAAGCACGTCTATTTAACATACAAGAACCCAACATAATTACTAATTCAAGAGTATTATTGAACTCAACATAATTACTATAAAAAAAAATACTGAAACAAGCATTCGTACATTTAAAGGCAAAATAATCAATCATCACATTTTGAACCTGTTAGGGATTCTCTATGAAGAATTGTAGTAAAAATTTCATAATGCTTTGGAATCTATGCAATTATATGTTCTAATCTTTTTAGATTACCCTAAATTGGCGCTTCATCTTTATTCTAGTGTTGTGCTATGGTTAAATTTTTCTACTAATCTTTTGGTGTGCAACTATAAACAAAATAAGTTGGACGGAAAGAAGCAAGCAAACAATTCAAGTGTAAAAGAATACCTTGTTGACTGAAAGAGGGAAGGATTTGATGGCAGAATTGGTGAGCTTTGAGACAAATTTTTTTGGCTTTGCAGGAGGAAAATATTTGTAGAAGATAAATATATGTAGAGATATTAAAAAAATTAAGTGAAACAATTGTTATTTACAGAAAAGGCCATATTCACAGAATGTACAGGGAGAAAAATTGAAGCATTCGCCAACATACAGGTATGAACGATTTCCGTGGTTAGTGGAAGAGAGAAGTGCAAGCAATTGCAAGTATGAAGAAATGAGTAAATTTTAGAGAGTTAAAAGAAGATGGATAAGTAAGACGATAATATCTTTACCCATGTTAAGATGAAAGTAATTAATGTACCGTGTGGTGTCAAGGAAAACTCTGGGGAAATAAATATAAATCCAATTCCAGCAAATTCCTCTAAATTAAAAAAGATATTTGTTGAGTTGGGTTGTAAGAACCGCAGAATTATTCTGACTTCTATACATAATTTTACATGCCAATATAATAAAATATACAATAAAAATGTCGGGGCATTAAAAGATGGCTCCGCATTTGATGAAGCTCAAAAAAATCTAATATCCACTTTCCCATCCGATGAAGCTGTGAACAAATCTAAGATAGGGTGGCATTAAATAAAAATACAGCCTGGTGGTTGTAAATAGCAAATGACGACATATTATAGTGTAAAATAATCAAACATCAGAAAGTGAGGAAGATTAAAATATTGGTGAAAAGCATTGAATGGGCTAGATTGATATAACTGCACTGCAATGTGTCTACTTACTTATTAACCGTTGGTAGTAAAAAATAGCTCGACCATTTCCAAATAGGATACGCCTTCGACATAAATATAGATGACTTCTTTGGTCTAGGAAGCTTGCAAAATTTTAAATTTTTTAAATTTTTCCCCTCTTATGTGATGTAATGATCGAAAGATAACTTACTCATGATTTGAAATATGTAATGTGTGGATTTCTTGGACATCAGGTTCTTTTAATAACTTATGGACTTAAAGAATACCAATCAAATAGGACTAACTTGCTAGCTTAGGTGAATGACCGTGATTTTTAGTTTATAGCATGGACATGAAGGAGTGAGTGAAATGTAACTCACTAATGGGTGGAAATTTGCATAATTAAAAAAATATATATTTTAGATATAAAATGTGTATACTATTATGAGTCAAACTCTTTGAGGTCTATTCATAAATGAATTTGAAATGCACACTCAAACATATTTACAAAGGAGAATGAAGTCCAAGACATGCATGGATAGATTATCTTTTAACAAAGTATACACCAATGGTTGGATTAATTATGACTAACTTGTGGGTTGAAATTTGCATGTTGGGCACTTGACCTAATAAATGGAGACTTTGGAGTTAGAGACTTGGGAAAGTGGACTTGAACACTCCACTCAATTAGAACACAAAATTTTTAGGTTTGGGAATATGGAAAAAAATGCATGTGGATTTTTAAGACTTAATAAATGATGATTTTAAGTTCTCATTCAAGAATTTTTTTGAAGAGGCTCAAGTCTATTAATGAAAACAAGCCTCTCTAAAGATTTGAGCTTTTTTTTAGCTTGAATACTTAGGGATTTAGAATCGAAGGTTTGAGTGGCACATAATGAAGACATGTGGAAGCTTTAGAAGACCTTGTATATGAAATTCAAATAAAATACCGTTGGACATGTATCTCTTACAATTTGAAGAACTACCTATGATTGTGTAATATAAATAAAATTTATTTTTGAACTTCAAACTATCTAATCCAATGGATTTCACATGCCTGCCTCATGTTTCCTCATCCTTGGTGTACACTCTAGTAGTAATTAGATGATAGGCTACATATAGTGTGAGATTTGAGCTTGAAACAAGTCTCGCATCTATAAACCATTGTTGAGTCATTGGAAAATTAGTTCCAACTACCGTTTAATGGTAAACCAACTATCATTTAATGGTAAAAGCCTCGAAAATCTCACTTATCAGATAAAAACCAGATAGATATTGATTTGACAACTGGATGTGAACAATCTATTTCCATTTGCAGTATTAATTTGATTTGATCAAAACTTTCTTTTTTCATTTGCATTGCTTTATGTTTTAAATCTATATGCAGATGTTTCATAATCAGACAATACTTAATTTCTTTAAGAAAAAAATCTAGATTTGTCTAAGTTTATTTCAACTTATTATTAATTGTTTAATCCAGCCACGTGCAATAGAATTTGTAGTGCATCCATGCAAAAAACACATTGTTGATGGTGAAAATGACACAAACAACGTTAAATAGAATATCTCTACTCTATTTCTCCTGAAAAAGAAAGACAACATATAGTAGCCTAACTCCCAAGGTATTGCTAGTTGGTTCTCAACTGTCTGGTGTCACTCAATTGGTCCATGCAACTGTAATATTCAAGGGGCCTTTGCTGGTAATAAGGAATGAAAGCAATGATGGATTCATCAATATGTACTTAATGAAAAAGGGGGTTTTAAATAAAAGAAAAAGATAGATCAAGGCATACATTAGTGAAACATGAACAAAAATTATCTAATATCTAGACATATATCTTCAACAATGAATGTTCCTCCAATAGATCAATAATTTACCATAACATGATGCAATTTACAGAACAATCCATACTATTGCATGCATTTATGGTGCTTAGTTTAACCATCACAATCACACATCATAAATACTTTAAAGATTAAAAAAAAACAAACTCGCATTCGTTGCTAAAATCATAGATCAACAAACATTCAACAATTCAATCCATAGATAATTTAATGAAATAACCTTTAAATCTGGTTCCTTCTATTGATTCTCATCAAATAAGAAACATTTATGCTTCAGAAAACCATTGGCATACAAACAGATCATGATTCATTAACCTCATCTAGTAAACTCAATTCCAACACAATATTGCTTAAAAACTTGTATTTGTATTTAACTGTAACTGAAAAAAAAATAAAGTATCTTTGTAAAAACTATGAAAAATCCTATCTCCTACTATCAGGTGGCCAATCTTATTCTCATTAGCCGACCCTTACAATATGGTACCCCAAAAGTATATATAGACGTACAAATCATAAAATCCTCTCAATCAAAATTGAGATCCACAATTTTAGGAACTGAAACTTTCTTGGAAACTTAGACCGGTTGATCTCTAGTTCCAACGTTAATTACAAGAGAGAATAAAAGAACAGGAGAAAGAATTCATGCGCCCAAAAGATTGCCACTCATCCTTGCGTAGTTTTCTCCAACATGTATTCATCATAACTGGAGAAGACCTGTTGAAGAATATCCACATCCGGCCCATCAATCTAGCTGTCCTCAAATTGAATTCTCTTCAGTTCGACGTAAGCAAACTCCTTCATGTCTTTTAACTTAGTCAACTCCTTTCTCGCTGCCTTTACTCCTTCTCTAACATCCATCAATCTATCTAATGATAGATCCTCTCCATCATCCTCTTTTTGCATAATTTCTTGGAATTTATTATCCCATTTCTCCTTTAACTGATTTAGAGGCAGGCTCTCTTTAATAGGTATATCAACATTAACTAGAACAACTAGAACAACTTCTATTTCATCAAGTTGTTCATTTAAATCCTTACTAGCATCCTGAACCTCATTCCTATGCTTATATATGAAATCGGATCTCAACCGGATTATGCTAGAGGCCTTTTCCAAGAAGTTTGTGTTGTCCTCTTCAAGAATTGATTGCTCGAGCAAAGTAGACTTTGGCAATTTATTGATGTCCTTTATTTTCTGAACATATCCTCTATATTCTTCCTCTTTTTGTTCCAATGTTTTATCATGGTGCTTCATCTCTTCTATTAGCTCTAATGCGGGGTAAAAGCACAAACCTGTGTCACACTTTATAAAGGAATCGACCAACAATAAAAAAAATTCTGAACTTCGAGCACATAAAAGTAGTCTTTATGTTTTGAATTTCAAAATGGTGTAAACTAATGAAATGTAGAACTTTTGATGAAGATTAAACCTGTAATTTTTTATATTTAAAAAAAGATCATTTTCATTATGTTTTTTTCAATTTAAGGACAAATTTTGGAATGCTGAAAATTTCAAAAAACAGTGACTTCCCAGGCCGTCAAGAAACAAATTGAAAAAAACATTATTTTTCTCTAAATTTTTTTTCCCTAAACAGGTAACTTCAATATCTACTGCATGAATTTTGTTTTTTCAAATTTTGATGTATATTTTACTCATAATAATGTTTTAAAGTTGAACATGTCAGAATTTGACAGTTTTCACGGGCCGTCAACTATTTTCAAATTTTTTAATCATTTTCAATAAAAAAGATTATACCCTTTTGAAGAAGACTCACTGCTCTACTACACCATATAATTTTTAAAAAAAATTAATATGTTTTACTATATTTTTTTAAATTTCTAATCAACCTTTTTTTTCATTTTAACAACCTACTTTCATTATTTTAAAAATAACATATATTAAAACTAATCAAAATATTAAAAAAATTATATATTTGGATTCACCACTCCGAGCTCTACAAAAGAGTATTTTTGTTTTCTGCAAAATAATAATTATGAGAGGAGAAACACTCTGCCAAAGTTGAATGTTTCAGAAAAGGGTGAGTATGCTATCATGTAGGATGCCACCTAGACATGTTCGGTCGATTACTGTTCGGTCGAAATAGTTTCGGTCGAAACTATTTCGACCGATATCCTTTCACCCGAAAATGTTTCGATCTAAAGTGATTCGACCGAAATTGGGCGGTATATAATATATTTAATTTTATTTTAGATTTTTCAACTCAAGTAATTCAATAAAATATATTTGATCTCGACTAAGGAAAGCTTATTGACTCGACTAAAACCCACTCGATCGATATACTATTGTCCGAAAACTTATTTCGATAAAATAATGTTTATATCAACAAGTTAGAAGGTTTATTTCGACAAAAGAAAACGTATTTAAACAATAGGAGAGCTTTATTCGAAAGTACATTGATCTTGAACTTATTTAATTGATTATGTTTTTTATTTTCTTTAATACATTTGAATTTTGTTTTCACTATTTATATTCTTAGATTTCATTATTATTGATCACCAATTAGATATATGTTATTCCATTGTTTTTTTAAGTCTTAGATATTTAAATGCAATATTAATCAAGTACATGTTTCATTGAAAGATCATGTGTGTACAAATTTGTATGCAGGTGAATTCAAATTTGAGTGCAATTTGTGATGGCGTGTAAAAGGAATAGATCAAGGAAGTATGAACGAACAAGAACAAGACAGAGGAAGAGAAGAGCGAGTGAAGGAACATCTCATGAAGAACAACCCATGGAAAATATCAATGACGAAGGTGACATACAGGTACAAGAACAAACTGAACCTAATAATAGTTTTTTTTTGGACAATCGTATTGAAAATCTGATGGAGATGGATGAGGATTATATTTTCAATATTTTTTTGTTTGAAGATATGTTATCTGAAAGCACATTAAAATTACACTCAAAAAGAATATGGGATGATTTTTTTGAAGAAAAATCTCTAATTGGAAGAGCACAGTTAGTTGCAAAGTTATTTAGACGAAAAGAAATGACCCATGTTTTGGAGTTGTTAGGGGTTGATAATAGGAAAAATTCATTAGATTTAAAACACACAATTGTTGAAAACTTGCAAGAAGCATTAGAATGTATTGAAAAAAATAGTCGATCTAGTGATTTAAGTGTTGCACGTAGAGCGTTGATGACTGTAATTTCTAGTAAGAAATTATCACATAGAAGACAAGTTCAAGCAATTTCTGAATTACTAAATGTTTCTAGGAGAACTGTTCAAAGGTATATTGAAAAGAGAAATCGAATAGATGAAAAAATTGAGAAAAAATGGGTAAATATTTGTAGGGTTCCCTGAAAAGATAGAATTTCAGAAGATGTAAAGGAACGGGTGGTTGAATATTGGACTACTCACTCTCGTGTTTCATCCAATAGAAGGGATACTATACAAATAATAAGTGACGGTGGTACAAAAATTTCTCATCCAAAACATTTTATAGATACAACACAAAGTGAACTTTTTGAAGAATTCAAGCAAGATTTTTCAAATGTGAAGATTTGTCAAAGGATGTTTGAGACACTATGACCATCATTTGTACGTATAAATAAAGTACGTGAAACTTGTTGTTTTCGAAATCATGTTGAATTTGATTTACATCTACAATAATATAGAAAAGCTATGACAACAATTGATCGAAATTTAGCCATCCCTGGAAGTACAACACAATTTGTGAAGTCTCTTGTATGCGAAAAATCAAAAGATTCAGAAGAATTCAATGTTCAGTGTATAAAAAATGTATGTAATGATTGTGGAGATTTGAAGAATCTTTCACATGTTGACAATAATGAAATGCAAGTTGTTTGGAAGAGATATGAATATGAGACATACTTAATGAAGTTAGGAGTTGAGGCCAAAACAATTGTTCTCAAAGAGAGTGGATTGCCTTACAATGAATTCATGAGTAAATTTTGCAATATCATATATCCACATATCCAACATTGTCATGGTGCAAGATGGCAAGCTAAACAATTTGTTGGTGTAATTAAATGTTTTGTACCTTGTCCTAGGTCATAATTACACCTTAGTTAAGTTTACTTAGGGACCACATAGGAGTTGTTGGAGAATTTCCACCTTTGGTGGACTTATCTTCTTATTACTTTATCACCTCCACCTTTCATGGACATATCATGTGATTAGGATTCCACCTTTTGTGGTAGATCCACTATTTGTGGTGGTTATCACATTATCACCTTTCCACTTTAGGTGGAGTGATAGCTTTTCATTGTTGTCTCATGTCATAAGATTACGACACTTGTCATAATCTTATGCACTCCTATGTTCTCACCTTGGCTATATAACCAAGGGGTCTCTACTACATTTGTACACACACACATATTGAATCATATCATTGACATAGAATACAGTTTATTCTTGTCACATTATTTTCTCTCTTCTTTGTGCTTTCTATTTGGTCCATAAATCTTGGCATCCATAGCCAATTCTAACATGGTATCAGAGCATGTTTGATTCTAACATGGTATCAAAGTGGGTTGGGTGCCATTGGAGAGTCATATTCTGAAGAGAGGTATTAGATTTGGGGAGGTTCCATTTTTGGCTCTTTATTGCAGGTTTATATCGGAGCTTGCAGGTGCAAATCTGATCTCACCATTGCATTCGGAAGGTTCGAGAAAGTCGATTTTTCCTTTTATTTTGTCCAAATCGGACATACAAGGCCAAATCTAAGAGGGTTTGAAGCTGCATTGTGGTTGCCAAATCCAGAAGGTAGCTGCATTTTTGGAGCATTTTGGGTTAAATCCGACCCTGCCATTGTGTCC
This sequence comes from Sequoiadendron giganteum, assembly GCA_007115665.2. Lineage (NCBI taxonomy): Eukaryota > Viridiplantae > Streptophyta > Pinopsida > Cupressales > Cupressaceae > Sequoiadendron > Sequoiadendron giganteum. Next base: position 65,771,436 of record CM021106.1, read on the forward strand.
AGAAGGGCCAAAAACCCTAAGATCGACTATCCAATCATCCAAATCGGAGCAAGTCATCCGGTGAGGCAAAAAAAATTTGCCCACAGAGCCGTACGGCCCCCCGAGCGTCATTATTGCGGACGGTACAATTTATTTTCGAAAAATTAAAAAAAAAAACTTCCGAAATTTCTTTTGGAAATTTTTTTATGAAAAATTTGATTCAATTTATAAAGTTTTTGAAACAAAAATAAAATTTTCAAATTAAAAAAAAAAGAGAGAAGTCCGCTCTATGGACTGTTGTACAGTGTACTGCAGGGCGATACTGTACCCGCCGTAGGTGGCTCCTCCACCCGCCACGTGGTGGCTCCTCCACCATCCGCGACCACCACAAAAAAAATATGGCAGCAAAATTCCGAGAAGAATATCACCGGCGGCCGCACAATATCCGGGCGGTGATGAAAAATCCGACGAGAGAAGAATATACCGACGGCCACCACATTTTTCGATAGCAAAAATCGCTGGCATTTTTTCAGAATATTCCGGCAAGGGACGACAAGCGAATATTCCGGGCGACAACAGCATATTCCGTTGGCATTTTCTAGTCAAGGGCATTTTCCGGTGACGGGCCGCAAGCCGTCAATTTTAAGATTGTGATCTGCACACGTCAGCATGACATCAGCACTCAATTAAAAAAATTTCACCCCTCCCGGATGAGCTTTTGATTTTTGCAGTTCAACTTCAGAGGCTCATATCTTGCTCATTTTGGCTCCTTTTTTCGAGCAATTTTTTTTTATTTGGGCTAATTTTTTGTGATCTTCACAATGGTGCAATAATTTTTTGGTTTTGGCTTCTGGTTTTTCCAGAAATTGCAGATTGTCACAGGTGTTGCTGCTCCGTCCTCATTTTGGGCACTTCGGGAGCTCATAACTTGCTCCTACGGTAACATTTTTGAGTGCCGTTTTTTTTGAAAGTGCATGATTTTTCCTGTAATTTCTAGTGGTGTGATCATATTTATCTCATCTACTTTAATTTTTGTACTATGAGTTTGTGGCCTATTTTGGCATCTGCATGTACCAAGATCAAAGTCCACTTTGCTGTTTTTGGCAGTGGCAATTGTAAATGCACTAAGTATAAAGTGCCAAATCAGATATTGATTAGGGGGACTTCATGATTGAGTGATTTGGTGGGGTAATCTTGCAGTGATTGGTTGCATTCTTTTGTTTGGTTTGTGTTCTTGCAATGGGTAAATCTCAAATTGAACTCCTAACTCCACATAATTATGCTACATGGAGAAAATCAGTATGGAACTATCTCTTGGGAAAAGGTCTAATAGGCTATCTAAAGGAAACCGTTTCTCAACCTACTGATGCTAATGAATTGGCAAGATGGGAGATTAATCATGAGAAAACACTTGAATGCATATGTTCACTAGTCTCATTTGATTTACAATTTCATATTGATTCATGTAAAACAACTAAAGAAGTATGGGAGACTTTTGAAAATTTGTATGGTAAAACAGATAAGATTAGGGGATATCAGATTGATAATGATTTGATGAATCTTGATCCTAAAAGTTTTGACCACATCCAAGACTACATCTCCAAAATAAAGCAATTAAGAACACAGTTGAAAGAATGCAGTATTGAAAAAGAGGATTTACAGTTGATTCTGAATGTATTATCCAAGCTTGGTCCTGAGTATTCAGTATTTGTTTCTAGCTTTCATACCCATCGACTTTCTATGGGAGCATCATATGTTGATCCTAAGTTTGATGACTTTGCAAATCTCCTAATCCAAGAGGAAGCTAAGCTAATGAACATGGGTCTAATCAAGTCTTCCAAGCCACATGCATTGGTTTCTAGTGAGTTAAAGGTACAGAAAGAATCAGGGAATCTTGATAAGAAGCAAAAGATGAAAAAGAACAAGCCACATAAAGAATCAGAATCCACTCATTCAAAAGAAGAATCATCTAAGAAGAAGAGGTCTTTTTGTGCATATTGCAAGAAGGATGGACATGAAGAACACTATTGTTATAAGAAGGATATTGATGAGTTGAAAAATCTTCTCAAAAAGAATCAAATTGATTTGCCTTCTAGAATGTCTGAATCACCTTCTTCTCCTTCTTCTTCAAAATAGTTTAAGGACAAAGGTCAAGCATCTACATCAGGATATAAAGGTCAAGCTCTTTGTGCTTATTCAAGTCCAGGATCAGGTAGATGGCTTCTAGATTCAGGAGCATCACATCATATGGCATCTTCGCAGACTATATTCTCTTCATTTCAGCCTTGTTCTATGTCTCCTACCTTGATGGGAAACAATACATACGTGAGTGTACTTGGGAAGGGATCTATTAGTTTTGGGGACAACAGTTTCCAGGATGTTTTGTGTGTTCCTCATTTGACGAACAATCTTTTTTCCATATATCAGATTACACATGGTGGAAATCGGAGAACTGTGGAGTTCACACTTGATTCAGTCATCATTCGAGACTTGGAGAGTAGAGAGATTATTGCTACTGGGGTGGTTGATCATTCATCTCGGTTGTATACCTTTGAAGATTTTGCTTCTGATGGTGACATTGTTCCTTTGACTGTTCATCACACTCCTAGTGTGAACCATGATTCTGAGGAGACATTTGGCTACTTGAACTTGGGAGTTCTCACATCAGATCCAGTACTCGAGCCATGCATTTCATCTCCTCCATCTATTGTTGCAGTTGATGATGCTTGTGATTCCATAGTTTGGGTTCCTTGTGATTCGGTGCAACAGGACATACATTGTCTTCTAAATATGGCTACTTTGGATGGCTTCTTGACAGGTATTTCAGACTTGTTTGTGGAGTCTCATCTTGCAGATTTGGGGGACATCATTGATGACATTCATCTTCTCTTTGATGAAGATGCTCCTTCTTCAGTTGTTGTGAGGGATCACTCTAACCCTCTTGTTCATTCTCTACATGATCATTCTTTGCAGTTTGACATGAGTGTGGATACTTTTGGACAGCATTTGGAGGAGGCTTCTTTTTCTTTAGAGGGGATATCTTTCTCTTTGGATCATGTTCTACATTCTTCTCTACTAGATGTTGGATTGTACTCTTTTGCAGTGTGGCCTAGAATGCCTGTTTGGAGTGTGTCAGCTTTCGACATCGACATGGAGACACTTGAGCATGCTTCAAAGACATCATACATCCTACATACATCCTTGGTTTTGTTTCTTCCTAAGGGGAGGAACGTTGTTCGACGAAATTGGATCATCTTCAGCATTCAATGTCGAGCTTCTACCATCATTGCAGGAGACTCAACATTGAGGGGGGGCTGCCTTGTCTCTCTTCTACTTCTCTCTTATGGGGGGGTCTTTTTCCTCACATGGGGTTTTTACCTTCTCATGCATCATTGAGAGCATTTCCATTATTGTATTTCATCTCTCTTTTGGGGAGTTTTGTCCCACTGGGTTTTCTCCTTTTCTCCGTTTGTGAGAGATTGCATTGCATTTGTACATGGGTACCTAACATGGCCTAGTTGCCGGGACCCATCTTGCATTGTTTGCATTTGTGTACATTCTCCCTAAGTTGCACTTAAGGGGGGGTGTTGGTGTAATTAAATGTTTTGTACCTTGTCCTAGGTCATAATTACACCTTAGTTAATTACAATTTCGTGATTCAAAGAATTGTTTTCCACCGGGTTGTATTCTCTCTATTGTAGATTTCTCTGAGAACTATACATTTAGTCCTCAAATTGAGATTCAAAGTCAATATTATCATTCAGAGCAAGTTGCAATCTTTGTGCAAGTTTTCTATAGGCATGCAGAATTAGAGGTTGATGGAATACAAAGTAGCAAAGATGGTCGAATTATCATCAAAGAGGTTCACTTTTATATCAGTGATGATACAAATCATGATAGAAGCTATGCAGCTCATTGTTTCAAAATGCTTTTTGAAGACCTGAGACGACATGGCATAAATCAAGAACAACACTGGATATGGTCTGATGGATGTGCTGGTAAGTTTACATGTCATTTAAAAAAAATATATTTATTTATATTTACTTTTAATTTTGAGACTTAAATCAAGTCTAATTGCAAGTTATATATATATATAATTACTTTTTTGACTTGAGCTAATTTGGTTTTAGTGTACAATTATTTGTAACTTCGTGCATGACAATTTAAGTCTTCAAAAGCTTTTGTTTGGTTAAGCCATCAACATGCTAGACGCAACACCAAATTTTTGTGGAACTTTTATGAGAGTGGACATGGAAAAGGAGAGCACGATGGAGCAGGAGTATGTGTGAAGCGTGCACTTCGTCAACATGAACTTGCTGGTAACTTTCACCATATATATATATGGAACATGTAGATATATTTTTGAAAAGATTATAGATATATATATTTAAATTAAATTTAAAATTATTATAAGTTCCTTGAAAGTAATAGGTGGAAAATTGTGCCAACACATGTGTACTTGCAGGTAATGCCATACGGAATGCAAATGAAATTGTTGAATGGTGTAAAAGTCATTTTTCCACTCGCAACTCAACATACAACACGTTATTTTTGGGAAGTTACAGGTACATCTAGTCAAAATTTGTTAAAAAATCAAGAATTTCAAAGTTCAAGTGTACATGATTTGTAATTGAATTTTCAAATTTGAATTTACAGATATTGATCGATCAAATCCTTATAATTGTCAAGCAATTCATGGTATTAGAAGTCTACATCAAATCATAACAACGGGAAGTAGTAAGCCTCATGTAATTAATGTGAGAGAAAAATCATGTTTTTGTGATGATTGCATTGAGAACAATGCAAATATTGTTCAATGTGAGAATATTAGAGATGGGTATGTTTCACAATGGGAAATGAAACAATTAATATCAATGCCTCCTTTTGTTGAAGATGACAATGTCGATGTCTACGATCCTCTCTATTCAACTGATTACGAACGTGTATCTGATTTAGTTGTTATAGGTATGGAAATTGATCTTAATTTAGTTAAATTTGATTTAAATATATTCCATGTTTAAGTAAGTTTTAAGGGCATGTGTTTAATTTAGTTAAAATTGATTAAAAATATATGGTGTGTACAGGAGATATTTTCGTTGTTGTTGTAGATCCTGACAATGCGGAAGGTGTAGATTACTATCTACTAAGATGTACACAACCAAAAAGAAAATTGGTGGAATCGATGACAGATGGTGATGGACAAGAGTATCCCATTGGACCAGTCATTATTGAAGGCACATATTATCAACAAATAAAGATAGATAGAAATGGTATTTATTTTGTTGATTATATGCCAGGACAAAAGGTTCTAAATTACAGTCACCTAGTTATAGCAACAAAAATAAATTTAGAAACTTTACCTAAAAAAGGACGTGCCAAACAAAAGTGGAGGTTGCCTATTAAAGATAATGAAATTTTTTTAGAGATAATTAAAGATAGAGAGGATCCAGATTTTATGTACCAGGAGCTTTAAGTTGTTTTTTGGATACCCACATGTGTACATACTCAAAAAATTTATAGATCGAGCTAGATCTATATATATAATTTATAAATTGATTGGAACATGTGGCATGATTTAGAATGGGTTTTTTCAAAGGCTTGGTCATAAATTTTTGAAAGTTAATATGACCTTACTTGTTCACCTTCAAATTTTCAAGATCATCCATTGTCACGTCCTAGAAAATTATTATTTTCATCCTAAGCATCCCCCTTCATCCTAATCATTCATTAAAGATCGCATGTTCTATCTAATAATCACCATTCTAATCCTAATCACATGTGAACTCATGTATAATCATGAACTCATTCTAATCCTAATATGAATAATCACCATTCTAATAGGAAATTATGCAGGCATCTATAGAGAAAAGGTCATGAGTATATATACATAAGAGAGGAGAAAAATAGAACTAATAAAAATAACTCTAACCACCAAAAATAGGTGTTAATTGTACACTAATGGAAGATGTCATCCATCCTCATAAAGGATCCTATCCTAACAACATAAAAAATCCTAAAAAGTATATATATATGAAAAATGCAATAACCCCAATAAAGGAAAATATAAACCTACAAGTTAACAAATGAGATCACAAAAGTTCACATAGAAAAGAGTCAATGAAAAAGTAAAGAATGAATTCAATCTGTCTTAAGGTTTAGAATTATTTTGATAAAGTAAATTATAAAATTTATGTATGATTATCCTTTAAATCCTTTAAGGAGATCAATTCATCCTAAGCTTTGTAGAGATTGAAGTGTAAAGGATATTTAAAGTTACTCTTGTTAATTGGCCCAAATGACCATTTTGTGCTAAATTGAAGCATGAAAAACTTTATTTACACCCTTTAAATTTTTATTTAAAAAGAATAATCCAAATTTGTTTTAATAGAAGATTTTAATATCATCCAAGAGATCTTATTGTTGGCACAAAATGGTATTTTAATCCATTTGATAGTTAATCTTATTCATTTAATTTATTTACCTATTTTTTACCCCTCTTAAATTACAAGTTCAATGCTTGTATAGGAAGGATTTGGAGTGCAACATGTCTAGGAATTATTTTATCCTAACAACATGGTTTGTAGAAGATCTAGTATTATTTGTGTAAAGGTTACATTGCTATTTTTAGATGAAGTATATTAGTGATCTATATACATACATGTATAACTTACAATTTAATTTTTATGATTTATTTTATTTAGTTTTGAATCTCTATAAAATAGTTGCTCATTCCAGACTATTATGATGTAAGCCAAAGAACATTCATAATCAATAAAAAGTAAATAGTGACCTAGATTCCATTTTTAGCAAAGTGCCTAAAGTTTGTAATATGGTATTTATATAGCTATAAGATCATTTTGATCTAAATATTTTCAATATGATTAGCTAGAGATTGTACCATACAACTGTATATATATTGTGCATGATAATTGAATACAAATTGTGTACATCATAATTATACATGATCTAGCTTAGTTGAAAGTTAAAAGTAGTTAACTTGTCAATATAGATGTGTGTAACACTTGTGTGAACAAACCATAATTTAAATTTAAATTTAAACCTGTACAAACTTGCTAAATAAATAAAGCCATGTAAGAATTTGCACGATGTAAATATATACATTTAACAAGTGTTTGAAAACCATAATAATGGACAATAACAAATCTATGAACAAACCATCAAACATGTACAAACATGTGTGAATGTGATCTATAAATCATAACGAGTGTACAAATATATACCATAAAATGTATAAACATGTAATGTACATAAATCATAAGAAGTGTCTGGACAACATAATAATCTAATCTCAAAGAGAGGGAAATCTATTGTGAATAGAATCATCAAATCTATGGTCCGATCTCTCCCTCAATCTATCCCTTGATCTCTCCCTCGATCCATGGACTAATCCCTCTCCTGGTCCAAGATGTGTGGATCCATGTCTCAATCCAAACTCTCTGGATGCGTGTCCTGAGCCTCGTCCCAAAACCTACATGTGTTCAAGTACGTGCACATGAAATTATCTAAACTTACATATATATACATGTACATACAAACTTTCAACGTGTTCAAACTTACAAATCGAGTACAATTAAATTTTAAAAATTATATTTAAAATTATTTTAATGTACCTCGAGTATATGCTACATGGGACCATGATCATGTGTGGATCCATGTCCTAATCCAAGCTCTCTGGATGCGTGTCTTGACCCTCATCCCAAAACCTGCATGTGTTCAAGTACGTGCACATGAAATTATCTAAACTTACATATATATACATATATACAAACTTTCAACGTGTTTAAACTTACAAATTGAGTACAATTAAATTTTAAAAATTATATTTAAAATTATTTAAATGTACCTCAGGTATGTGCTACACGGGACCACGATCATGTGTGGATCCATGTCCCGATCCAAGCTCTCTGGATGCGTGTCCTGAGCCCTGCATGTGTTCAAGTACGTGCACACATGTATGAACTTTTAAAATTTAATTTAATTTAAGTGTGTGTACATGTACAGCTTATATATATATATATGTTTAAAAAAAATTATATAAATGTACCTCATTTGTGTGTTGTATGGGATTGCCATCATGTGCCAAATTTCCAAACTCTGAAAAATCACCATACTACTTAAAAAATTTCACTTGTACGTGTCAATTTCAATCAATAGTTAAACATGTTAAACATGTATCGTACGTATTTTTTTAGAACACAATTAAATGTATATATATATATATATATATTGTAAATTATTCAAGTACCTGACATGCCTGATTAAGGGCTCTACCAATGTCACTAAGCTCATTAGAATGCAAGGACATCGTACAGGGATTTGTAGGATGTACAGTATCAGTGCCAAAAAGAAGCTGAGTATATGCAACATGGACAACATTAGCTACCATAGTAACCTGAGCAACGTGATCTGTAACATCCTGATGACCTAGACAAGCTAAACGATTGATAGGTTGCTCTGGAATATCCCCTAGAGTTGCCACCCCATGGTTCGAATGAGTACCAGGATATCGCTCTCTAATAAATTCCTGTACACGGTTGAGAGAGATCCCATGGTCCTCGCTGATGACCCGATATGCTGCTAGTAAATCTGAAACTGAGACTCTACACACATTACACAAAGTCGTGTGGTTCATATGCTCGATATCTGAAGGAGTAGGTAGATCGACACAAATAAATGGATCATAAGATGCTGATGTAGCCTCTATGGGAGGAAGGCTGATCCGCGGGCGTAATAAGCATCTTCCAACTCGATCAGATGAAATCTGGTCAATTTGTGTCGTAATAGAGGCAATGTTATCAATAATTTGGGATCGAGTAGAGCATGTTGCTGACTCCCCTGCTACTGCCAATTCCACACGTTTTGGTAAAACCAAAAGGTTTGGGCCAACTAATGCCCTCTTATCCACAGGCGGTGGCAAATATGGACGTCTAAATTGTGGTTTGTCATAAAAATGGCCTTTACCTTGGCCAGCATGCTCAAGATGAGATGTGTAGTCCACATCTATCTGTAAATGAAATTTTGCATATAACTGTTTCACAAAATATCCTGGCGGCTCATCATTGTGAGGCCATCTATGATACGTTGTCAACCATCTAAGGTATATGAATGGCGCAACAAGAGGATCTACACACCTCGTAACCACATATCCTCTAATTCTATTTTGTCCTCTATAATGAGGGAACATGGTTAACACATTTTCAGCTACAACTGATTTGGCAACTTCTCTATAATTCATTGTGCCAGTAACACTCCTAGCAAGAGATAAATAAAATTGCTCAATGTTGATCTCATCATAAGGGTTGAATGAATGAATCGTCCCAATCATTTGATGAATCTCATCTCTAATAGTAACTAATCTATCTCAATTAGCCAAATTGGGGGAGTTGTGAATTGTTTTCTCTAAATATTTTAGAGCATTGTTTAATCTAACAATACTATCCCGATATAAATTTGATCTATTTTGAGCCTCTTCACTAGAATGAGGGGAATGGTGAGATCCCTCATCGGCCATGATATATGTATCTATGTAAATCTAGAGATCTGCATATCATTAAAATAAAATATGTACGCGAATAACACATAAAAGATCTAGATAGGGAAAGAAAATTATAAATTTCTACCATCAATTCATTCTAGAGATAAAAAAACATAAAATTAACCATTAATTATATTCAAGAATCTCACAATAGCAATCAAGTAAATGTATATATATATATACATGTGTGTATGTACATGTGTATGTGTGAAGATATGCATACATACATGTGCATGTGTATGTATGTATGTGTATGTGTGTATGTATATATACGTACATGTATATGTGTATATGTGCATGTACGCATGTGTATATACATGTGTATATGTGTATGTGTGTATGTATACATATATGCACGTATAATTTGCATATATACATGTGTATGTGTGTATGTATGTGCATATGCACGTACATACATATATGTATGTACAAGTACATATACATACATATGTATGTACATATGCACGTACATACATATATGTATGTACAAGTACATATACATACATATGTATGTACACATGTATATACATACATACACACATACACATATATATGCAAATTATACACATATATGTATACATACACAAACACACATATACACATATACACACATGCGTACATGCACATATACACATATACATGTACATATATATACATACACACATACACATACATACATACACACATGCACATGTATGTACATGTATATATATATATATATATATATATATATGCATACATGTACATGCATACACACATACACATGTACATACACACACATATATATGTATACATATACATGTAATGTGTAGATATATACATACACACATACAATTAAATATACACACACATGTACATATATATGCATGTACATACATGTGTACATACACACATATGTATGCATATGTGCATATATGCATATATGTATATATGCATACACACATATGTATACACATGTACATATAATACAAACATACATATATTGTACATGTGTACACACACATATACATGTACACACATATGTGCACATGTATGTGCATATATGTACATGTACATGTACACACATACACATATATGTACACACATGTACATACACATATATGTATACATACACATGTACGTGCATGGACGGTGAATTTGAAATTTGGGGTTTATAAATAATTTTCAATCCCTTATGTGCATATTCTCTTAGAATGCTCTCATGAATCCAAATTCCTTTTAGTGCAACTATGAAAGTGTTGTAATGCAAATGATATGAAAATAGTTCAAAGGGTGAAAAGATTAATCAATGATTAAAATGAATGCATAGAATGTCTTTAAATACAAAGACATGACAATAAATCACATAAATTTGTGTTTAGTCAATCTTTCGAGAGAATATTTTAACAAAAATAAACTAATTTTGAATTTGAAAGGGTCGAGTTTGGGGTCTAGGGTCAACCCTACAACCACAAACTTGACTCGAGACCAAAAAGTGTATGGACCATAGGTACATGAAAATATATGCACAGATGGATATAGTAAATACACAAATATGACACATGTGATCCTAAAAATGAAGGACTAGGTGTAAGGGAATGTATGTAAAGGATAAGTATATAACATAAGATAAGACAAGGTACTTGACTTTGTTTAAAATTAAATCATTTGTCAATATATCAATGTATAAGACAATGCTCAAAATAAATATGAAACTAAATAAAAAATTGACAAAAATAAATAAATAAATCTACCATTACAATTTATGTCTTGGAAGATTCAGGTTATATTTGGGCTTCAGGAAGAGGGGTTTACTACAGGGGAAGATTTTACTGGTTGGATCATGAATCCCACAATGGAGTGGTTGTAGAACTGAATCTTTTTTAAAGATGCTGGACAAAAAATTTACCCCCATCAGATGCTATTGACAGAGATTACAATTCCCGTGAGTTATATTCAGAGGATTCAAATATTGAGTTTTATGCAAAAATATGGTATACTAGGACACAGTGGCGCAGTTCTACTTTCTATATGGATTTAGCTGGGAGTGATGGGCAACTAATTTTGGTTGACAGGGTATGTGGGGTTATGTGGAAATTAGAGAATGGAGAAGAAAATTGAAATTCCAAGAGGTGGTATCGAGTGGATATTAGTTTACCTAAAGAAATTGATCAGATTTCAGTAAACAGCAGCCGATGGACTTTAGTTGTTGGAGAAGAAATAAATATATATGATGGAAGCAACAGACTGGTGAGAGAAATTTCAATGGATGACATTGATCCACAACTTTGGATACAAGTAAAGAAAATTGGAATGAGATATATGGGTTTGTCATCGGCTTTCTTATCGCCTTTTGAGTGCACCTACTTATGGCGGCCTTGGCAACAGAAATTTCTGACCTAATTTACCTTTTATTGCAGTTTATGCTTCAGATATTTGTTTTTTTTTTTGTAAATAATACAGGGGAGTTTATTATTGAGTTCACTTTGAGATGAAATAAGAAATTTGAAAAACTATATATCAGAATAGTCTTATAGAAAATTTTGATGGTTTGTCTGAAGCCTTTACTCTCATTTGATATAATCTTTCTTAAATTTTGGTTATATTTTATAGCAAATAAGCCCAAATACAGCTATATGGCCATCAAATTTAGGCCCCAAACTTTTTCTATTCCTTTGAAATTTCTTCAACATTTATTTATGTAGGTGGTGCATTTTCATATTTCTCTTGTTTGCTACTATTTAGAGGACACCCCCTTGTATGGAGTCCATGCTCGTGACAGGTGCAGCATCTCAGTGAATGGAACTTTTTCAAAATCTCATTGTTGTTCCCATTCAAAACCTCCCATCTCTAGCAAATATACTATAAGGAAAGGGTTATTTGAAAGCTACATTCACAAAAAATCCTAACATGGTTCATTGCTCCTGGGCGCTTGAACTAAGATATCATGATGTATTCTTCAATTGCCCAGCCTATTTTTATTAGCTTAAATTCTTGCCAAACTTCACCGGGGTTTAGTCTGACCAATACAAGCACCATGCTAGGGAAATCTTCCCATCCTGTGCCAAAGTGGGAGCATTAAAACAGGGTATTTTCCTCCATCAATAGATAGTGGATTTTTGTCAGATGTTGTAGTTGCAAGTTCCTTGATAGACATGTATGCAAAATGTGGAAGCATATAGAAGGCACGTCAACTGTTTCAGCCGATTTTCTTTCACCATTTTTCTTCAAACCCTAACCGAAAACAACATATTACTCATTCCTTTAATGAAAAAAACTCATAACCCCAAATTATAAATTCACTACAATAACATAACTTGCTAAAATTGAAACCCTTCACTATGCTTTGGAAATCCCCAAATTCAAAACGTTTTCCAAATAACCCTGATTTGAACCCGTTTGGTAAACCAATTACAGAGGAGAACTTGGGAGCTGAAGTGGGTCGCTGTGGGAATCCAACAAAACGGGTTGCTGTCCAAACTTTGTAGTTCCTCCCTCCAGTAGGTGCATTCAGCCGACCCTGTTTCAATCAAACAACATTCGACCGAATGTCCAAATGAATGTAGGCCTTTTTTTTTGTTTGTTTTTATTTTCCCTGTTCTAGCCAAAAGTCTTTCTACCGAATACGTTCTGGCCGAAAGACTTTCAGCCGAATATATTTCGGTCGAAACACTTTCAGGCGAAAGGTGGGTGCCACGTACATGCCACATCACCGACACTTTGTTTCGGCCAAAACCTATTCGCTCGAACTGCATTCAATCGAAATCTGTTCGACCAAAATTATTTGCTAGGCCAAAAGTGTGACACACTATTGTGCTTTTACCTTGGCACGATTTTGTGAATCTCAAAACTACTTATCAGCACCTCGCCTACCTCCTGATTAAGCCTATTCGTCCACCTATCCATCATCTCAGCCTTATTCTTTACTTGTACCAGATCATCCACCTCTCTTTTGTTGAGCAATATTGGTGTCTCCAAGGCAGCAAGTTGTGATCTAGGAGAAGAAATATCCTTCAAAAAGGTGTGTAACTGATGTAATTAAGCTTTGAGCTCATCCTTTCTCTGCTTGTCCTTCATCATTCTTGACTTAGTGGATGATGCTACAACATAAATCAGGTTCATCTACTAATTTCTTGTAGGCCTTCCCAAATTGATAGTGCCTAATTGATAATCAGTGACTTGCATATCTCCCACATCCTTATCCACCACTGGTATTGCACATTTGGCAATAATTTCTCCTCCCTTGGTTAGCCTTGTGGAATGTAGAATCCTAGCCTTCTTCTTGGGTCTCTCCTTTTCAATTTCTTTCATCATGTCATCCCAATTAAGAGGTTGTGAGGATGTTATTGGTCTCTTCTGAAGATCAAGCTTCAACCAGGTAGGAGCACTTGGAGTAGTGGCCATTACAGTAGAAGAGGAGGTAGCAGTTGTAGAGGATAATGGTTGCAGTATATTAACCCTAGGTTGAGAATCAACCTCTTGTACATTTTGTTGTTCTCCCTCTACATTTTCTTGTGCAAGATTTTCATCTTCTTCCTTGTCCTTCTACTCTTGCATCCTCTTATTCTCTTGTTCCTTTTCCAATCTTTCTTCTTCCAACCTCTTCTCCTCAAGTAGCTTGTTTCTTTCTTCTTCCAAAACCTTGAGTCTATCTGAGGCTTCCTTCCCCTTTTGTTGTTGCTTGGCCAGCTCCTCAACATCTTTCTCCTTTTGCAAGCATTTTGTTTCCTCCCTTTTCTTGTAGGCTTCTTCAATCATTTTGAATTTAGCCTCAAGGGCTTCTCTTTCTCTCCTTTGTTTAGCCTTTTCCTCTTCTAGCTCATGGATATTCTGCACCATTTCCAACTTGTCATTTTCTTCCTTTGTCCTGAGCTCATGATCCTTTTGCTTTTGCTGCCTTATTACTTCATCGACTCTTTGTTTGGCCTCCAATTGTTGTTGTTGAAGCAATGCATCAAATTGTGCCTTAGCATCTATTTCCTTTTGTTTTTCTATTGCTTCTGCATGTGCCTTAGCATCTGAAGCTTTCTTTGCTTCCTCAAACAATGCCCATTGATCCTCTTCTGTTAACAAATGTTTAGTTTCTTCTAGAGGCATCTCTTCTTGTGCATCCTTTTCTGATAAGGTCTCATCAAAATCTGTTTCAATATCATGGATATCTGTCTCTACTTATTTTCCCTTCAAGGTCTCAGCTGCATCATGGAGAGTGCCCCTAGGCATCTCTTCGCCTTGTTGCTCTGTAGGAGGGACTTGGGCAAATGATTCACCCACTACTGGTGTTGAAGCCACTGGTCCTGCTGGGGCATCCTCCTCATGTATTCCAAACAAATCTTGGGTCGGGGCTTCAAACTCAAATTCTTCAACATCAGGAGGGAAGAATTCCAATGATTCCTTGGGAGGCATTTTCCTTTTGATTCTCTTATACCCTTTACCCTCTTTTAGGAGCTTGACCTCTAAGAGCCTTAGCTCTGAGCACAACCCATTGGACACTCCTATCCAAGACTGGTCTTCCTATTTGCTTGATGTCAATTGTCTCCTCAACATCCCAATCTACCGGATCCAAACTCTTAGTACCTATGTTTAGTGCCTCATATGAAGGATCTAACACTACCCCACCATCTATTAGGGTATCTGAAACATCAATTTTCACTCCAAATTCCACCATGAGTGAAACATGCAACCTCTCATAATTCCTTTTCTTGAGGTCATACTCATCTTGGAGATCACTCCAGAAGTACTCCAACAAGTTGAAGTGTCTATCAAAGACTGAAGCCAACAAAGCATTCATTTTCTTCTTTGGATCAAAGTGCTTCTGGGCAGTGTAAAGGCCCAACTTCAAATGTATCAATTCATTACAAACCACCTTAGCTCCCACAAGATGTGGGAAGCTATACTCACCCAATTGCATGGGGAACTTGTGACAACTTGGTTTGTGTTTTATTCCTAGCCTAGTATTGACCCCCAAAGCTTAGTAGAAAAACTCCATTAGAATTATCCTGTTGCTGCAACATCTTGGAAGTAAATGAGGATGATCCTCAAACCCAACCAACCTAAAATAAGTGAACTTGGGGTATTGGATATACCAACATCCCCATTATGTAATAAACGCCATGGCCTCCTGGCTTAACCTATACCCTGCATCTCCTATAAGTTGGTTAATGATTACATATAAGAATGCATCATTAACCCTTCTAAAATGTGATTCAAAAACATGTAGGGACAACTGATCATAATGGTTCCAAACATTGTTTTTCCCATTAGCTTCTCCCAATACTCCTACTCTGTTCAATCCCAGAAAGATGCCTCCCCTTGCTACTGCATAGGTAACATAAGAGGTCATAAAAAATCTCTTAGTTTCTCTCACTCTGGTTAGCTGATCATGTATGCTATCTGAGACAATCATAGGCCAATCAAATTGTTGCCTGCCATCCAAGATTGTCTGAATGAATGGAAACATCCATTCCTTAAAATGAAAGGCATCCCTCTTTTCAAAAAATCTAGACAACGTCATTATAATATCTAATACCTCCTTGTAGAATTCTACCCTTTTTGGTTGATCTGAGAGCTTTGTCAGGGACTTCTTCTCCGTTCTTAACCATTTCTTGTTTAAGTGAGCCCTATTGGTCTCTTTGTGATTTCTATATATCTCCAAAGCCTTTGCCTCATTCAGTTGTGCAAGATTCTTTGGATCAGGGACACTGAACATAAGTTGAAACATTTGAGGAGTCGGGTCTATGATCACATTTTCTTGTGAATCTACACATTGTCTAGTGGCCAAATTGTAAGCTCTAGCTACTGTCATTGTCAGTTTCGGGCATTGAATTGATAGAGGAAATACAACAATATGAGCCAGGCCAAACTCAACTATTCTTTGAGTTCTCCTTGTCACCTCTTCAACAAATGTCTCTGAATACAACTCCTCATAATTGAATGGACCTAGATTTGTGTCAGTTATATTGGCCCAATTAGACTCCACCTTGCTAACTATGGCAGCAAGACCCCTATGGTTATACCTCAAGGTATAAGGAAGTTGTTTTGGTTTAAACTTCTTAGGCTTAGTTGATGCCTTCAAAGTCTCTACAGGCTGACTCCTCTAAGAAGCTTCTCCCGATACTCCTGACATCCTTTAACTTCCTGCAAAAAAACCCCAAATTAGATCTATAATAAATATAACCAAATGTGACTTAGAGATCCTATCCTTCTATATAGACCGGAGGTGAAACCAGGCATAAAACATCTTAAATAGTCTCTTTTAAAACCACTGACGGGATCAGAACCAAAACTGGCATTGAGCTTGTAATAATAATAAAGCGGGACCAGAGTCGGAATTGGAATGGTAATTAGAATCAAAATCAGAACGAGAACCGATTTGGTTCCATGAAGAATTTTCAATTTTATGTTCGGTTCCGGTTTCGGCTGAGTTACCAGTATTTTGAAAGCCCACTTCTTATTGTAAGTGGAGTCGGAGATGGGATGGAAACAGAATCAATACTTATTACAAAACATGGTTCAAGATCAAAATCGATTCTGGTTCTGGTTCCGTTCAAAAATAATCATGACGTCATAAGTGATTTCAATAGGACAGTAAATAACATCATGATCTAAGGACTAGAGGTCATATCAAAATGAAAAGGGCTTAAAAATAAACTTATACGGGAACATACCCATATGATCGAGAGGAAACCATAATAATTCTAGGGCATCATATTTAAAACAAAAATGCGCCAAAACCCTAATTCACAAAACCCTCGATTTCAAACAATTAGGGCGCGACTTAAACCCCATTCAAACTAATCAGATCGATGGGCAACAGGATTCCTAAGTAAAACCATAATTTATCAAACCCTACCAATGTAAAAACAGTAACTAAACAATGCCATTAAAAAAAACTAGGGCATCACGATACGGTCACGATTAAAACGTGAAAATGACCATGATAAAAACAAACAAACAAGAAACTAAACACCAGAAAATCCAAAACGAAAACAAGAAAATAGAACACAAGAGAAGAAAAACAAACAACAAAGCTCACAAGAAAACCGAGAGTCATGAATTCGCGAGCAAGCAACAACCGAACAAAAACGACCAGCAAAAAAAACAAAAGAGAAGAACATAAACCCTACCTCAAATGCAAACAAATAGGTTGGCCCTCTGAAGTGATTCCACGCGTAATTATCTCCCTTTCGATCGAATCATACGCCCAAATGCTCCACTGCAACCTTAATTTGCTCTCAATCTTTTAAACAATGATGATAACTCTCATTTAATCCCTAACTAAGGTTAAAACTACAGCTTCATACGTGCGTGACACCCGTAATTAATGCCATAAATGCGGCAGATCAGAGTCGAAACTACAGAGGGAATTGACACATTACTGTCGTGCTACTTCAATAAAGTCAAACGACCAAAACAACGGGAGCTGAATCAGAGTGGGAATTGATTTAGAAACTTTGTCCAAGTTTTGCATTTGGTTCTCGTTCCGGCTCCGGTTCCGCCAACAAAGAAGAAAGCGAAACAAAAAGCCAAAATAAAAACACGAAGACCAAAACGAGAAAACCCAACATAAAACCTAAATCTAAAAGAACAAAACAAAAGGCAGAGGCGGAGGCAGAATGAACCTTTATTTTGAAACCATGAATAACTTTAGACTCAACTTCCACTTCAGCTCTGGCTCTGAGAAAGACAAATCCAAAAAGACCAATGAAAAGACAAACGAGAACTGGGATCAAAATGGAATCTTTTAAAACAAGTTTCAAACCTGATTTCGTTTCGGTTCTGGTTCCGGCAAAACAACAAAAGAAAAACAAACTCCAAACTTTGTTGAAAAACAACCAAGCACAAAAAGCAAAAAGGGGGACCCATTTTGACCAAGGCAAAAGATGGGGTGGTTACGCAAGGCATAACACACATACTCTCTAACATATTAGCATACATATAGTTTTCTATTGACGCAATCCTTGAACCTCCTTTAGATGCAAGTGCTAGTTATTATGACCTAAAGAAAAAATATACATATCAAGAACTTTAAGTGATAGTAGAAATTGTAGGAAATATGATATATGATTTAAATTAAGTGTAGACATAAAACTTAATTATATGAATATATTATTTATTTTATTTTCCTAAGATTTATATAAAAGAAAATTTATTTTCTTCATAATTTAAAAAATAAAAAATAAATATAATTACAAAATATATTTTTTATAATTAATAAAAAAAAAATTTAAAACTAATAATTAAATATATTTAAATTTCTAATCATTGATTTTAAATGTTTGATTATAAGAATAAAGTTAAGAGTTAATTCTCTATAAAATGAAAGATTTTTATAAAAAAAAAAACTTTTAAATCCTTAAGTTTAAATAGAAAAAATAATAAAAAGAAAAATAACTTTTGATTGGTAAATAATTAAATGGAGAAGACAGTAGGTGATGGGTATCTTGTTTTATAAAGACGATTGCTAGCATTTAGCTAGCAAATGGAGGGTGGAGAGAGGGAAATCAAATGACAGTGGTTAAGGGAAAGTGTGAGTGGACGACTTGATTCGTAACTATTTTAAACTAAGAAAAGCATATTTTATTATCAAGAAAAGAAGGGAATAGAAGACTGTGAACGTCGACGAAACCAGGAACTTTTTCCTTCGAATAAGAATCGAAATACCAGGAAATTCTTTACTTCCAGTGAGATATTGAAACTCACTAGGCTACAATCAGTTTTCTCTGCGTTCTAGATCATGGATATACAATGGTATAAGAATGCCCCTTCCCCAAAGTGCAATCCCCACTTCTGTGCAGAAGACAAACAGGCAAGGGATTGCGTTTGTATCTGTACTTGAAGTTAGTTTTGCTCTTACTTCATTACAAGTGCGATCAATGTGCCCATCTCTGCAACCCAATTCAGGAGAAGGAGGTGACGAAGAAGCAAAAGAACCAGAAAGAGAAACCAACAGTGGAGTGAGCCACCACTCAGCTTCTTCGAAATCGAAGAAACTGAAGCTCATCCCCTTGATATTCCTCATCTCCTTCGAAGTTTCCGGCGGTCCCTTCGGCGAGGAGCCAGCAGTGGAAGCAGCGGGGCCACTGTTAGCGCTGTTGGGATTCATAGTATTCCCCTTCGTTTGGAGTATACCGGAGGCGCTGGTGACGGCGGAGCTGGCGACGACGTACCCGGGCAACGGCGGGTACGTGGTGTGGGCGGGGAAGGCATTCGGACCCTTCTGTGAGTTTCTCATGGGTTGGTGCAAATGGGTCAGCGGGGTCATCAACAATGCCGCCTACCTGGCCCTCTGCCTGGACTACCTAAAGATCATCTTCCCAGTCTTCAGCCATGGCCGCATCCGAATCGTGGGAATTCTGGTTTCCACACTGGTATTGAGCTATCTCAACTTCAGGGGCCTCAGTATAGTGGGCTGGATTGCTATTACGCTGGGGGTGGTGTCCTTAATGCCCTTCTTTCTCATGTTCTTTTTCACCATTCCGAAGCTGAAGCGCTCACGGTGGGTGGTACCTCCCAATGGTCACATATACTGGTCGTTATACTTCAACACGCTCTTCTGGAACCTCAATTTCTGGGACAACGCGAGCACTTTGGCAGGGGAGATGGATCACCCGCAGAGAACGTTCCCGCGGGCGCTCTTGTAGGCGGGGCTGTTGACCTGCGTGGGCTACATTGTACCCCTGCTGGCTGCCACGGGTGCGCTAGAGTTGAAGCGAGAGTTGTGGACCGACGGGTACCTGGCCAACGCCGCGGGTCACATCGCCGGTGCGTGGTTGAAATACTGGATCGAAGTCGGCGCTGTGTTGTCTACTGTGGGGATGTTTGAAGCCCAGCTGAGCAGCGCGTCGTTTCAGCTGTTGGGTACGGCGGAGATAGGACTCCTGCCCGCTTTCATGGCCAAACGCTCCACTTTCGACGCACCCTTCTTGGGCATCCTCGTCTACGCTGGGGGTACACTGCTACTCTCCTACCTTCAGTTTACCACCATCGTACGGACCGCTAATTTTCTCTACAGCTGCGCCATGCTGTTGGAATTTGCTTCGTTTTTGTGGCTGAGGCGCAAGTTTCCGAATCGGAGCAGGCCCTACAGGGTGCCCGTCGGGATACCTGGTTTGATTGTCATATGCGCGGTGCCCGTGGCGTTTCTTATCTTTCTCATGACTCTGGCTAATTTTTCTGTCTACATGCTTAGTATTTCCGTCCTAGTTGTGGGTGTTTTGGGCTACTTTTTGATGAATTCCTGTAAGAAGAAGAATTGGATGGAGTTTGAGAGTGGACTTGAAAGCTTGGAACCAAAGCGCAGCCAGAGTCTAATGGAAATGTTTGTGTGCAAGTTTGTTCAAATATTTGATTTGTTTTAGGTGGTTCATTTGAATTCACATTAATAAGTGGAGTTACTTTGATTTCAAATGGGTCATCTAAACAAGTTAAAGCCTGAGTGTATTGCTAAGTCAAAATGGTTGGATATGAATGTTTGTGTGTTGTATGGTTGTTTCAACTTTGAGTCATTTTAATACTTGTCATTTCACTAGGTGTTTTGTTTACAACATGTGTGTATTGTACTTGTCCAAAGGTAAAGATTGACTCAACACTTACTACTAAAAGCATCTAAAGATACCTTATTAAATGGTGGATGAATGCATATAGTTGTAAAAAAGAAAATTGGATCAATATACGTTTATATTTTGTAAAATTATTTTATGTATTTTTTGATGAATAAAATTATAAATATTTGTGTTTATAAGTCATTTGATAACATTTTTATGTGCTACTTATATTGTCTAAAGACTTTCACAGATATGATAACGTATGAAAATTTAGATGAATTTTAAAGAAGTAATTTTGAAGGTATTAATTTACTAATATTGATGATTATTTTCAAATATATCAAAGAGTAATATAACAATAATTAACCATGAGAACTTGTATATATTTATAGTTATCTTCTTAAGTCAACTGGTGCTATCAAAATCTAGTTTTTTTGTCAAACTTGAAGTTGAATTTTTTCAAAGAGTTCAATATCTAGTTGAAGTTGTAGGAGGTCATCCATATTTTGTTTGGATACATGGGCTATATTTTTAGTGTGACAAAAAGAATAAGAACCCTTCTACAACTGTTATTGAAATAATTTTAATTTTCATTAATAGTCTTAATAAATATCTTGTAAATGAGTTATATCTTTATTGCTAGGTTGTACCCATCCTAAAACTTATATTTCACCAAGTTTTATTTTTAAGTTGAAATATTTTTCATGGGTTCACTTTATTGGGACTTGGGTTATATTCACGTGTAAATAGTCTTAGTAGAAAGAGTTTGTATTTAGTCTTCTTTCTAATTATGTGTAGTGAATTATCAAATGTTGCAAGATAGTAGGCCTAGTGATTTATAAATGAAAAGAATGTAGTTAGTGTTGTGTTGCATCATACATCATATATGTTTTTTCACATACAATGATGCTCTAGCAACAATCACAAGACATTTAGAAGAAGGAATATCAAAATTGCATATGAGTAGTATTTTCTAGAGAAAGATTAATGAAATAGGAGCACATGTGACAAGATATGAGGAAAGGATAATGTCTTGGAAGATGACACTTGATATTGCATGTATTCAAGAACACTATTATGTTGGTGTGAGCTACTACAAGCAAGGAGTTGGTAGTGTTGGTTATATCGATAATATGTATATATTGATAATGTAAAGGTTGTAGCTATATTGATTCATAGTGTGTAAAGATAACGAATTATACCATTCAAGGTAATTATCCATGTGGTAATATCATACTCAAGGTGTTTTATGTAGTATGCTAATGTAAAATATGGTCATATTATCGTTACATGATTTGAAGATTATTATTTCACAAGTTAATTGAATAGTTAGGTGATTGTATTTCTCATGAATACATCTATATATTAATTTTTTTGAATACACAAAGGTTACTCAAGGGTTACAAATTGATTTGTAAGATGTTGAAGATATTTGTACATTATTGGTGTGTACAACAATAAATAAATTGTAGAAGAAGGTATGCTATAGATTTAGATTCTATAGGTTTTCAAATACCTCATTGTATTTGAGTTTATTTTGATTATGAATAATATGTGCAGACATATTTTGGTGGTGGGTTTTCTCGTATAAGAAATTCCCATATATAAATATTTTTTTGTCTTGTATAATCTTTGTGGATGTATACTATACCATTTGATTCCATACATGTTAGATAGATTTATAATAACCATAATGTTTTCATCATCTAGTTTATTGGTCATCTACAATAGTGGTCAAACACCCCAATACACTTCAAGACTTTGAGTTTGGGTCCTATTTAAAAATAAAATAAAATCATTATTTTTTCATTACATATTTTTTAAGAAATTAATGATCGATATAAGACATTAATAATATTTCTTCAAATATAATATGTTATTTTTTTCTTTTTCCAATTCACTTTTTCTAGTCTGACAATAACAATATGCTCCCAAGCCCGCACCATGAGCAAAGTAGTACCACAACTAATAGACTAAGCCTCTCTATAAGCTACATCATACAATTGGAAGTATAGCATGACAAGCATGCAGGGTCCCCACTTATATATAGTGGCATGCCCCATCATACCTACAAGCATATCTCCCCATCCAACAAGGAATCCATGTCTATAGTGATCTGGAATGACAATGCCTTTGATGACGCTACAAATCACAACTATGAGTCTATCATATCTATCTACCAATGTATCCCAGTGGATCTCATAATCCTCTACACCAAGAAGAGCTAAATCATGGGTATCAAAGCATCTCTGAATAACAACAATTCCATGATTAGGATCACAAACAACACGCTCCCCATGGATCGAAAGCCGAAGTATACACCAAACATCCTCAAGAATAACAATGGCCTCTCCTATGGGTAAATGAAAAGAACTAGTCTCAGAGTGCCATCGCTCCACCAAAGCAATTAACAATCCTCGGTTAGCTAGAATCATAGGCATAAATCTAATATTATATAGTCCTAAAGCATGCAGAACATCTCTCTCCTCATCATTCAGATGATCTCACAACCTTAATGAGGATGGCCAACTCTCTCGGGTATAAATCAATGAAAATCTCAACTATGATCACAAGAAAATTTCACTAGGTGTTTTGTTTACAACATGTGTATTGTACCTAACCAAGGGTAAAGATTGACTTAACACTTACTGTGTAAAGCATTTAAAGATACCTTACTAAATGGTGGATAAATGTATATATTTGTAAAAAATATTTGGATCAATTATACATTTATATTTTGTAAAGTTATTATACATATTTTTTATGAATAAAATTATAAATATTTGTGTCTATTAATCATTTGATGACATTTTTATGCATTTTTTATATTGTCTACAAACTTTCATAGGTATGATAATTTAAGAAAATTCAAATGATTTTATAAGAAGGAACTAACTTTGAAGATATTAATTTACTAATAAATGATTGTTTTCAAAGATATCAAAGAGTCACATAACAATTATTAACCATGAGAACTTGTATATATTTAAAATTATCTTCTTAAGTCAATTGGTGCAAACAAAATCTATTTATTTTTTTCAAACTTGAAGTTGTATTTCTTCAAAGAGTTCAATATCCAATTGAAGTTGTAGGAGGCCATCCATCTTTTGTTTGGATACATAAGTTATTTTTTGGTGTGGCAGAAACAATAAGTTCCCTTCTCAAAATGTTATTGAAATAATTTTAGCTTCCATTAATGTTCTTAATAAAGATCTTATAAACATGTTATATCTTTATTGCTAGGTTGTACCCATCCTAAAACTTATATTTCACCAATTTTTGATTTTAAGTTGGAACTTGGTTCTTATTTTTAGTGTCGAATATGTTGAGGGGGTCCACTTAATTTATATTTGAATACCATATTGAAACTATGTTGATTTTTGAAATATAAGAATAAAGTGAATATTTTTTGTGGGTTCACTTTATTGGGATGGGTTATATTCACTTGCAAAAAGTCTTAGTAGAAAGATTTTGTATGTAGTCTTCTTTCTAGTGATATGCAACGAATTATCAAATGATGTAATATAATAAGCCTAGTGATTTATAACTGAAAATGATGTTGCAAGTGTTGTGTTACATCATACATGTTGTTTCACATACAATTCAATATTCTGGCAACAATCACAAGACATTTGGAAGAAGAAAAATCAGAATTGCATATGAGTTACGTATTTTCTAGAGCAAGATCAATGACATAGGAGCACATGTGGCAAGATATGAGGGAAGAATAATTTCTTGGAAGATGGAAATAGATATTGCAAGTAGTCAAGAGCAATTTTATGTTGGTGTGAGCTACTACAAGAAAGGAGCCAATAGTGGTGCTTAAATTGATAACATGTATATATATTGACAATGTAAAAGTTGTAGCTATATTGATTCATAGTGTGTGGAAATAACAAATTATACACTTCAATGTGATTATCCATGTGTCATCATCATACTTGGTGTTTTATGTAGTATGCTAATGTAAGATATGGTCACATTATAGTTACATGATTCTTGTTATTTCACAAGTTAGTTGAAAAGTTAGATGATTGGATTTCTAATGAATACATCTATATATCAATTTATGTGAATGCACCAAGGTTACTCAAGGTGAAAAATTCACTTGTAAGACATTGAAGATATTTGTACACTATTACTGTGTAACAATAAAGCAATTGTAGAAGAAGGTATGCTATAGGTTTAGATTATATAGGTTTTCAAAGACCTTGTTGTATTGAGTTTATTTTTTGAATAATACATGAATATATTTTGGTGGTGGTTTTATCCTATAAGAGATTTTCATATAAATATTTTTATATTGTGTAATCTTTGTTGATGTATACTATTTCATTTACTTTCATACATTCTAGATAGATTTATAATAATCATATTTTTTTCATCATCCAATTTATTGGTCATCTGTAATAGGGGTCAAAACTCCCCAACACACTTTATGACTTTAATTTTGAGTCCTATTTAGAAATAAAATATCATAATTTTACCATTCTAATAATACTGGTTTCCATTGCATATGTTTTAAGCAGTTAATATTAAATATACAAAATTAATAATATTTCTTCAAATATAATATGTTATTTTACTTTTTCCAATTTATTCTTTCTATGCTACAAGATTTATTGTGTTCATGTCATGGATTTCACCTACTCTCAACCTAGAAGATGTAAATAATGTTGAATTTTATAATTTTAATAAACATATTGATGTATAAAAGATCACATTTATAGAAAACATGTATCAAATGTTTATGGCCTTCAATACAACTACATCTAAGTATTTTTTTATTTTTACACATAGCATTAAAATATCTACAATCCTCATTAGCACAACCCTTTTGGCTAGATACTAGTAAAAAATAATAATTGTTTAACTTGTTCAAAGAACTTAAAGCAATCCTTGCAAAATCCATTTTGGGAATATCCTATTATAGTATTTTATGACCACACTTCTCTGTGATGATTTGTCAAATATTCCACATGCCTTGTGCATGCTTCCCCATTTTGAATAGATACCCATTATAGAAACATGATAGAACTAAAAATTGAAAGTATGTTGTAAACTTAAAGCATACAAGTACATAAACCATGATAAATCAAATAAAAATAGAAAAAACCAAAAACTAGATATAAACCATAACACAAGATATATGTGGAAAAATCCTTATGGGAAAAAAAATCCACACTAAAGAGATTGAAACCTTGTACTAATCATTCAAATGAGTTATACTAATACAAATTCTCTCTCTAAATTCTCGCAATACTTTATTACTACTATGTAACTTGCAAAAAAACTTCTCCAACCTTCTAGACCAAGCTCTAATTTATAGAACAATTACAATTTGAAAGTATGAGATAGTTTTGGAGACCATTTACAAGACCAAGAGAGGTATAGTGCCCAAATTTATTGGGCTCAAAACCCAATTCAATTTTCTACATGTACAAAAATCATCATATTCCATGAGCTCAAATTCATTTAGGAAATTTCAATGAAATTCCTTACATCCTCATCAAGAAAATTATTATATGCACATCTAACAATCATGATATTCCATGAGACCACACTTCTTCAAGAATTTATCAAATGTTCTATGTTTCTTTTGTATTCACCCACACTTGAAATACATATCTACTAGGAAATTTACAACTACAACATCTAAAAAAATCCACTTTCCATTATTATTTCATGTATATCCCTACCTTGTTTGAAAAATTAATTTTTTGTATAGATTAGTGGGATACTAGAAAATACTATGGAATTTATCTTTACACCTATGCCTTCCATTTACTCAAAAAAATTCAATTCCTTTTCAGCAAATTCATTTTATGCATATCTTGCAACCATTGTAATCCAAGAGACCACCTCTCTTTGAGATATTTGGTTAAGTATTTTAAGTTCCTTGTGTATTCTTTGACATTTTGAATGTATATCTTTGTAATGTGAAGGAAATAAAAATTATATTTATAATTGTCCACATCCATACACTAAGAAAAAACCTATTTTTTTAATTAGCACTATTGTCATCTAGAAGGATCAATAGATGACTTCCTCCATCTAATAATCAAGAGGAACTAAATAACATATGAGTAATGGGATGTAATCACCATCCTATCTATTCAAAAACATATGCATCATGTAACTTATAAACTTTTCTTGATCCTCAAATCAACCTAACTTTTTAGTTATGGCAATGTTATATTATAGAATACCTACCAAGTGACTCTAGTTAAAGGATTTCATCAAACACTTGTCAATATGATCCCAACAACAAAGTTAAATAAAAGTACATGTTTAACCCATTTAACCCTTTCAAATCACTTAGTTTTAGGGAAAATCATGTTTAAATTGATTGAAGGATGTTCTTGAAAGGAAGGCTCTAGGAAAGCTAAATTTATCTTGAATGATGGATTAGTTGTCAATTTTGTGTGTAAAGATTAGTGGGAGCTCAAGCACACTCCAAAATTTTTGAAAAAATTGTGCCCTTTACCACATTTGGACACCATAGAACAATAATTCTTACAAATTAGCTAACAAAAATTTCTTCTACTAAATTTTATGTGCTTAGAAATGGGGGTCAAAAGTGACCACTTTTTCCTAAAATCTATAAACAATGATATTTGACAAGTAAAATAAGATAACCATGCTTAAATTTCTAGATGTGAAAAGAAAAATATTAGTAATGCTTGGAATCTAGTTTCTAAGATACTATTTTAAAGAAAAAATGCAACGATAAAGAGGGTGGTCAAATAGGGGGAGCACACAAAGTGCTCCTATTTTTTAAAAAATATAACATATAGTGTTAAGTGTGCTCCCCCTAAAATATATTTTTAGTATTTCGCAAATAATTTTAGTGGAAATTTAGATAACATTGTAGAGTTTATGATATATATTTTTGTTGTGGACACATCCTAAAAATAAAAAAATTGATCATGCTTCCTCCTTGATTTGAGAAAAATAATCTCTTTTTTGAATGTGTATAAAATTAATTATAAAAAATAAAAAAATATTTTATTTCAAATTTTAATGAACAGATAAAAAATGACATAGAAAAAGCTATACAAAAGTTTTTGGCAAAAAAAGAAAACACTGGCAAAAGTAATTGAAGATAAAAACCTTAATGTATTCAAATTCAATAAAAAATCATATAGTTAGAAAAGTAAGAGATGTTGACATTGAATAATAAAAAAATTCTAAGAGTAATGTCTTAAAAGGTGTAATGAACCCAATTGATCCATTAAATGAAAACACCATAATTTTTTTGGCATAAAATGCACAATTTTGTTCTTTAAACTAGATGAGTATATATTGTTAAATAAACTCCTTCAATCATTAATTCATATCTCTTCATAAGATAATTTCATTGAACAATCTTTATAAACTCATGAATAGAAGATGCATAAGAGAACACTTTTCAATTTCAATAAAGATTTCCATATGAAATATTTTGATAATTATAATTTTTTAATTCATAGTTTCAATAACATAATACAATCAACATCATAGTATAGACGCCAACTATAATGCATCAATAACAATACAATGATAAGTAAAATCAATAGTATTGTCTCTAATAAACAAAGTCTTCAACATCTCAATTCCAAGAGGAAGAGCATCACCTGAGTGATTTTCCTCCAACCACAGACCGAAGGTCCCTCACACACAATATATTATGAAGTGGCCCTACCCTTCTTGAGAGTAGCAAATAAAGTGAATACCATGATCACCATGCCATTTGAGTACCAGTGTTGTATTCTAAATTATAAATAATTTTTCATACAACTCTAAATACTTCTCTAAGCTTAGTATGACCTATCTAATTGAATGCAACAATTTAGATATTATGAACCAACAATGCAAGTAGTACAATTTTGTAAAATGTGTACTTGTAACTCTTGCAATTTACCATCTTTGACATGTCAGTATCTTTATTTCTCAAAAGGAATTTAATCTATATTTTTACATGTTTCACAAAGTCCTTTATGCATTTCATTGGACCATCTACATCATCATCACATTTATCACATAAGATAGTTCCTATGAAATGACTTACCCATTTAGAAGGTGCACTTTGAGAACCATCACTTTATTCTATGATCTTTCAAAACACCTGATAGTAAATATCAAATTCACTATGATCTAACGACAACACCAAGTTTCAAAAACCTTGTTTTCCTTCATATGGTGTGGCCTTAACATTTGAAACATTGTTTTTCCAACCTTTATATGAGGATTTGTATCATAAAACATCATATATATCTCATGTTGTGTTATGTCTAACCAATGTTTTGTATGCAGTTGAAAATCATCTAGCCCAATCCTGTGTTTTAGAACATCTCTTTTATTTGATGAGGGACGAGTATGATCATTACAAAAACTTGAGATCAAGTTCCTAACACCATCTTCAATATTGTCAAAATGAGGAGTACTACACATCAATTCTCAATTGCCTTCTGTAATAATATCATCCAAAACCTTTCTCCTTTTCACATGTTTTGTTAGTGCCTTTCTAATTACACCAATTTCACTTGAAAGTGAAGATATTTGACACTCTCTTGAAATTTGTGGACTTACAATAGATTTCAACATCAATCTTAAATTGAAATTCTCTTATCTTCTGATCAAGATTGTTTTCCAATGGAACCCAAACCTTTTTTGTTATAAAAATGGTAGAGGAATAGCTATAATGGAAGCTTTAACAGATTACTATAAACCAGATTATACAGTGTAAACCATATGGAGATTTAAACAATTATAAGAATGAAATGCAAGAGAAAAAGGCACAACATATAACATAGTGTTTACATGGAGAAACCCTTTCGAGAAAAAACTCCACCAAAGAAGAGATGAATGTATACACCTAAAATCGATCAAGATAATCAATTAATTAAATACAAGTTATTTAATTAATAAACTCCTTTTAATTCGTCTACTTATAAATAAATTGAAGAATTTATTTATATAGATCCTTTCTTAAATTCTTTCTAAAATCATTTTCTTCTAAATTTAATTAAATAAACAGATCTAACTAATTTGTTTTATTTGATTAATTTTGTCACATTTCTACATATTCTTCTAACCCCCTTCCACCTCATCTGCCACGTCAACATGTGTCACATGAATTTAAATATTTATATTTTCTAAATGGGAATTTCCATCAACAAACTCCTAACAAGATTGGAGACACATGGCTTATTCCTCCCTTTGATGCTCTTCAACACCTGACAAAGTGTTCTATTAAAGGGAACCATCTCCACAATTCTCTCCAAATTCCTCTTCCTCTATTGTCGATATCTCTAGATCATAATCTTGACCATTGAATCCTACCACATCACAATATGCCTTGTAAATCCTATAAATACAACATCATCCTCCAGCTTTTGATAACACGTCTTTGAGAAAACTTACTCTGCAAGAATCATACTAGCATTTGGAGAGCATCGGCTTAGAATATTTAGTTTGGATTTAACATTTACATTGTAGTATTGTTATAATGGAAAATTTCTTTTGTAGAATCATAACATTGCATTAGTGTTATATAATTTAATCCAACATTGCATTTAGAATTGCATCTCACCATTAGCAATAATATTTACATCAATTACACAACAGTAATTTCATCCATCATTTAGCCTTTTATATCCAAGAAAAATATAAAAACATTGTAATGTAGGCATTTAGCTTTGCATTTCATAAATCTTCTCGTTTCTTAGGTTTCCATATGATAAATTCATGTGCAACACATAAATAAATCTAAGAGCATGCATGAATTTAAAGGTCCTTAAGATTAGAGAGCAATGAAATGATTTTCAAGAGTAGATATAGCAGATTGTCTTGTTATTTCAATCTCTTCCATGTACGACATTTCATTGATGTGTGTTGGATTTACTTTACTAATTCCACATTTTAACAATCACACATAAATTGGTGCCCACCGTGGGGCCCAACCCCTTTATTAATATTTTTTTGGAAAGTGTGTTTACAGGTTCAGACGTGAGAAGTTTTAGTGCGACCGTGAATTATTTTGGCACATACGAAACACCTTTCAACACATACAATTCTAGTTACAATGCATACGAGGCATCCTTTGGCACATCCAGGCCCTGTTCTGGCACATCCATCCATTCTTCCAGTGCGTACAAACTATCTTCCAGTGCATACAAGGGGTTTTCTAGCGCACTCACTCTATCTTGTAGCACATCCATATACTGTTATACTGCATACATTAGTTTATTTAGTGCATAGGAGTGATGTTTTAGCACATTGAGCCTATGTTATGGCGCATCTGGTTTATTTGCAAAAAAATAAAATCCCGAGGACTAATCTTTATTCTCTATTGTTGTTGGTATTCTAAAACGTTGTTAGAGACTCTGTTGAAAGTGAAAAATACTGTCAAAGACTTCAAATATGAAACTACTAACATTTGATTGCAAGGATTTATTGTTGTTTCTTTTGATTAAGTTAGGAACATAGCTTAATTAGGGGAAAATGAACACCATGTATGTTGTGGTTGTTGAGTGGTAGGAATATGCTCTCCCCTTAACTGGGTGACCAAAAATCCAAACCCATTATTTTCATTCTTTTTCAATTTAATCCTTAGAGGGCCTGCTTGGTGGGGAAAAGTAATCACCCTAGGGAACGACCCAACCAGGAACACGCTAAAGCCAAGTGACTTCCAGCCAGTATATAAGTGTAGGTACTTGAGGAAAGTTCAAGTATCACGAGGATTTTTTTGACAAAAAGGGAAACAATGGTCTCTTGCCGTATGGATGATCCCCCACGAATGGAATGCCTATACTAGAACCCTTTTGTTATAGTAAGCCAAAATTGGAGAGATCTTGCAATTTAGGCTTGTAGGTGGTTCTAGCCAACCACCAAGGTAATAAGGACTAATTGATAAAGTCCCAAGGTTGAATTGATTTTTTTTAGTGGTAAGCTAGGTTAGTTTAGAGCCTTGAGGTTTGGGAAAGTCTCAATGAGGAGATTAGGCAAAACTAGACAATGTTTGTCTTGGCTTTTTGTCCTAAAAGTTGGAAAATGGCATAAATGATGCTCTAAGACTGACCCAAGGGTCCTAGCACATGGGAGAAAGGTATATAAGGTTAGAAAAACCCTAATTGAACATTTGGGAAAGCTATTGTACGATTTGGAGTATTGGAAGGAAGTGTTGTGAGTTGGAAGAGTGCAAAATTTGATTGAAATTATGTGTTTGAACCTTCATCCAGTCAAGAATGGATTGAAAGGGCTTTACTAATGCTTTGAGTTTTTCATTTGTGATCTGTTATTGATTTGAGTAGCATTAGTTTAGTCATTTAATTCAACTGGTTAACAATTTTGTGAGTTTTTGGTGTTCTTGGTCTCACTGTCGGTTCAGGCCAGTTTTGTAAATAATGATCCCCACTTTAATTCATGTGGAAAAGCTACCATGGCCACTTGGAATCAAGTAGGGGACTATTTTTACAGTGTAAATATGGAGTTTGGATTTTTTGTGTGTAGGGGAGATGATGAAATCATCAAGCACTAGGCGAGTGCAAGTGCATTCTAGCTAGTAGCTTGAAGAGGACAACAGTAAGGAGAGTTGCTAAAATGATTGGTTTGTGCCAATAAAGAGCATGGGAGAGTAGGCACATGTATCTAAGACATGTGTGTGTCAGGAGGAGAGTTGAGGAGGTCGTTGAAGCCCTCAAAGAAGGAAAAGGTGCCAAAAAACCCTAGAAACCCTCGAAAATAGGGGGTTTGAGGATAGTCCTATGTACAAACACCTATAGGACCTAAGACTTGATAAATCTTGGAGCCTTGATAGTCAATATGAAGAATCTACAAAAACATTTGTGGGTTGTTAAGACTGTTTGAGAGAAAAGTCAAGAAAACGGGTTCTAGGAGGCCTAATTGGGGCAAAAGGCTACAAGGCCTAAAATTGGGTTTTTCAAGGAAGCGATGGGTAAAAGGTGAAAGAATCCAATGAGATTGATCAGTGAGGATTCAATTCAACAAAGGGACAACTAGAATTCCCTTCCCTATCCCTAGAGTGGTTAGGACACGTTTGGGTCAGTGTGGAGCCCAAGGAAGCTTAGTGGTGGATTGGGAGTGATGGTGAAGAATTTGAAATTGGTGGAGAGTCTTACGTGGTGAGAGGGGTTTAGGAGTGATCCCTGAGTAGGGTAGATAGGAATACCCTAGGAAGATGCAACAAAGAAGTTAACGAACCTGTGGTTTCAAGAGCTCCTCACTAATTCCATGCTTCTTAAAGTCACTTTCTGCTATCCAAGTAGCTTCTGACTCTGGTTGATGTCTCCACTTCACTAGGTGCTCCATGTATGCCTTGTGCCTAGTCTTCTTCTTCACCCTCGAGTCTAGAATCTTGTCGACTTGTGGTTTGATCTAATCAGGTACCTTGAGTTCTTCCACATCCTTACTAACCTCAGCACTATACTGTTCCTCATCCATTTCTGGTGCTTTATACTTCACCAAGTCCTTCACATTGAAGATAGGAAAAATAGACATCTCCTTGGGTAACTCCACTTTGTATGCATTGGATCCATACTTAGCCAACACTTTACATGGCCCTATCCTTTTCATCTGCAGCTTACTTGGTATGCCTTTATGTAGTCTTGCCTTGTTCAAGTATACCATCACCAAATCACCTATTGCAAATTGTAGATCTCTCTTCCCTTCATATCTTTTAGCCTTCAACTTTTGGTTAGCCTCCATTAATGTCTTCTTTACCTGCTCATGAACATCTCTCATTGACTGAGAAAAATCATTAGCATGTCAAATGATTCCTTCATAACCTTTTAGATCTCTAAGCTCAAGTACAACCCTTGGATGTAAGCCATATACTATCTCAAATGGACTCTTACCAGTAGATCTGTTTGTGCTATCATTGTAAGCAAATTATGCTTGTGGAATCACTTGTTCCCATCCTTGTCCATATTCCTTAGTTAAGCATCTCAACAAGTTACCAAGTACCCTATTTATCACCTCTGTCTGTCCATCCGTTTGAGGATGATAAGTTGAGCTATGAGACAAGTTGGTTCCTAACCTCCTCCAAAGAGTTTTCCAAAAATGTCCCATAAACTTCACATCTCTGTCTACAACCATGCTCTTTGGCAACCCATGTATCCTCACTACCTCCTTGAAGAATAGGTGTGCTATCTAACTTGCATCATGTGTTGTTTTGCATGGGATGAAATGGCTCATCTTGTTGAATCTGTCCACTACCACAAACACACTGTCAAAATAAGTCGATGTCCTAGGTAGTCCTACTATGAAGTCCATGCTTATGCATTCCCATGGTCTGTTTGGGATGGGTAATGGCTGATAAAGACCTGCATTTGTTGATGTTCCCTTTGCCTTTTGACATACCCCACATTGTTCAACATATATTCTTACATCTCTTTGCATTTTAGGCCACTAATATAACCTCTCCACTAAGTCTAGTGTCTTGTTCAAACCAAAGTGACCACTCAAACTGCCATTATGATTTTCTTGGATTAGATTCTCCCTCATGGAACCTCTAGGAACACATAATTTTTTCCCCCTAAACAATAGACCATTCTACAAGGTGTAATCTGCATATTCACTATGAAAATGGTTCTCAAAATCAGTACATACCTTGTAGATCACTAAGAAATCAGAATCTCCTTCATATAGATCTTTGAATCCTTCAACCCCTATGCTTTGTAGCTGTATCTCTTGGACAGTAAGCAACCTCTACTAAGAGCATAAACAACCTTGTTGTTAACCCCCTTCTTATGCTTGATGGTAAAGGTGTATGACTGCAAAAACTCCATCCATTTGATATGAAAAAAACTGAGCTTCTCTTAAGTATTTATGTAGCTTAAGGCCTGATTATCGGTGTATACCACAAATTCCTTGGGAAATAGGTAGTGCCTCCACTTCTTGAGATCCTGTACCAAAGCATATAGCTCTAAGTCATAGGATGAGTACCTAGACTTTGCTTCATTCAACCTTTCACTAAAGAATGCCACTGGCCTGCCTTCTTGGCTTAGGACTGCACCCACTACTATGTTGCTTGCATCACATTCCACTATGAATGGTTTTTCAAAACTTGGTAAACCTAGGATAGGTTGGGTAGCTATCTCCCTCTTCAACCTTTCAAATCCTTCATTGGCTTCTTTGGTCCACACAAACTTTAGTTTCAGTCCTCCTTTGATGGTGTCAAGAACCGGTGCACAGATTTCACTAAACCTTCTAACAAATTTCCTATAGAATTGTGCTAATCCATGGAAACTCCTAACTTCAGTCCCTGTCTTGGGAGTAGGCCAACTAAGAATGGCTTCAACCTTGCTCTTGTCCATCTTCAAGTTCCCTTGAGATACTACAAATCCTAGGTAGACTAACTCTTGCTTCATAAACTCACTCTTCTCAAGATTTATGGTGAGCTTTTCCACTTGAAGTTTCTTCAACACAAGTTCTAGGTGCTTCATATGTTCTTCTTTTGTTTTGCTAAAGATGAGGATATCATCTAAGAAGAATACCACAAAGACTCCTATAAATTCCTTCAAGACCTCATTCATCACCCTCATAAAAGTGCTAGGTGCATTTGTAAGCCCAAATGGCATTACTAACCATTCATACAACCCTTCTATGGTTTTAAATGTTGACTTCCATTCATCTCCCTCTTTCATCCTAATCTGATAATAGCCACTTTTCAAATCAATTTTGGAATAGTACTTAGCACCCCCTAAACAGTCCATTAAGTCTTCTATCCTAGGAATAGGAAAATGGTATCTAATGGTTATCCTATTTATTGCCCTAGAATCGGTACACATTCTCCACTTATCTCCCTTCTTAGGTGCCAACGCCACTAGAACAACACATGGGCTTATGCTCTTTCTGATCAGCCCTTGGTCCAAAAGTTCTTGAACTTGCCTTGCTATCTCCTTGTTCTGCTCGGTGTCATCTTGTATGTAGCCTTGTTAGGCAATGTTGCTCCTGGTACAAATTCTATTTGATGATTGATTGCCCTCTTAGGTGGTAGTGTAGTTGGTGTGCCTTCACAAATAATATCCCTGAACTGATCCAACAGTTGTTTCACTTTTGTTGTCATAGGTAGCCGACTAGGTGACTCCTCTTCCTTTGGCTTCAACATGATTGCATAGAACACTCCTTCTTCCTACTTCATGTCTCTTAGGAATTCCTTTCCACTCATCAAAAGTACACTGGTTTTTGCCTTCTCCACTATGCTTTCTTCCAACAAAGACTGTATTTTGTAAGTCACTCCATCCTTCTTGAATGAATACTTGTTCTCCTTTCCATGGTGTACTGCCTTCCTATCATATTGCCATGGTCTTCCAAGCAATAGATGGCATGCATCCATTGGTAACACATCACATAGTATCCTATCTTGATACTTCCCTATAGTAAACTCAACCCACACTTGTTCATTGACCAATATATTCTGCCCCTGGTTCAACCAAGTAACCTTGTAAGGCCACTCATGGGGAATTTTGATGAGATTCAACTTTTGTATTGCCTCCTCTTATATGACATTATCAGTAGATCCTAAGTCAATGATAACCTTGCAAACCTTACCTAGTATCTTGCACTTGACTCTAAAAAGAGCTCTCCTCTGTTTGTGTTCATCCTCGGTAGGTGCTTTGATCAAGATCCTTCTTAACATGAGATTCTCTCCTTTCTCTGAATCTAAACTCACCTCTGAATGTTTGGAACAATCATCTTCTTGAGCATAGTTAATCTTCCTCTCACCTTGTCAAGATGTTGGCTTGTCAGGACACCTATAAGCCGGATGACCCAACTGTCCACAATTGTAACACTTCATGGAAGAAAAATGAGAACTTCTCCCAAAACCTCATGATCTACCTCTTCCACCATTGTTAGAGCTTCTACCTCTGTATCCCCCTCTACTATTTGACTCATGGGATTGTTCACCAACCTTAGCATCCCCTTGGCTTCTATTCTCATTGCTCCTTGCACCAAAACCTCCTCTATGTCCACCTCTAGGATCCCTACCTCTTCCTTTACCCCTAGTATTAGAATCTTGTTTCTTTTTTAGTTTCTCTTCCACTTTAATAGCCATTTGATAGCAGCTATGGAGATTATTAAGTGTAAAGAGACTTAACTCTTCTTGTATGTTCCACCTAAGGCCGTTCAGATACCTAGCAACCTTAATGCTTTCAATTTCTTGCACTCTAGACCTCAGGCTTAGCTTTTGGAACTCTTCTATGTAGGAAGCTACATCTAACTCCCTTTGTCTGAGATTTTGCCTCTTCTTATGCAATTGGATGTCATAGTCCTCAGTAGATAGTTTTCCTTCACTTTAGCCACCATTGTCTTCCAATTTCCTATTGGCTTCTTGCCTTCCTTCTCTCTTTCTTCTTGCAAGAACTTCCACCAAGTTAGTGCTTGTCCTCTTAACCTTGATTTGGCTATCTTCACCTTTTGTGCCTCTGTAATCTCATCACATTCAAAGTGATTCTCCATTCCCTCAATCCATTCCATAACTAACTCTGCATCCATTCTTCCTGTGATAACAGGGATGCCTTCTAGTGCCTTGCCATTTAATGCCTTCAATGCTTTGAGGAAGGGTTCCTCTTTTAATGGAGGGTCAAGTTCTGGGTCTATGTCTTCCTCAACATGGTCCTCACCTTTGTCTCTAACCACTGCTAACTGCACTTTTATCTTGCCTGTTGGCTCTGCAACCTCTTCTAATTTTTGCTTCATCTCCTCCACAGCTTCTTCAAGTCGTTTATTCTTTTCTTGTTGCTCTGTCAAATCTCTTGCCAATTCTGCATTGGTCACCATGGTGTTCTCTCCTATGGATTCACTTCCCTCAGACATACACTTCTCAATTCCCAAGCCTTTTAATGGCTCTAATACCAATTTGATGGGGATTCCTATCCCTCAAGAGCACTCTTGCTCTTCCCAAGACCTATTCTCTGGTCTTCCTAGGGTATTCCTCTCTACCCTACTCAGGGATCACTCCTAAAGCCCTCTCACCATGTAAGACTCTCCACCAGGAGCTAGCATGGTCAAGCTGCTATTCATTTGCCAAAAGTAAGCACAGTTGGACTAAAAGTCCAAGTGGAAATCCATTAAATATTGTCCTACACAACCTTAAGAATTGCACTTGCTTGATGTGACTTACATGTGTGTTTTTGAAACAACATTCAAACAAACATCACACACAAAATTATACTACCACTGATTCAGAAGAAAATTCAATTAGACAATCAAATTCCCTGCCTGAAAAACAAAGAAAAAACAATCAAACTATTAGAAAATATTGAATACATCCCGCTTAGCGCATCCAAGAACTATTCCAGTGCATTTGTGTCATTTACTAGTACATACCCTCCATTTTATAGCACATTGATTCCATATATTGGAACACATAACACACCTATTAGTGCATCTGGTTGTTGTTCTAGCACAATCATAGCATTTCCTAGCACATCTAAGTCATGTTCTTGTGCATTCATCCCATATTTTAGTGCATACCTTCTTTGTCCTGGCACATCTGAGTCATTATATAGCGCATCTAGTTCATTATCCAATGCATCTAAGGAACAACCCGATGCATTCAACTTCTGTATTAGTGCATAGATGTTTTAGCACATATGTGCACTATTATAGTGCATCCAGTAAATTCAAAAACCAAAAAGCTAAATTCATCCCCTGTTTGTCAGTTTGAACCAGAATTGAGGATCCCTGTCAGCACATAAACCTTCCTCATATACCATAGAGTCTTAAACTTGTTGAAACTAGCATTTACAAGTGAAAATCCTTTACCTAAGCTTTGATCAAACATCTAAAAAGTGCCTCATCATCACACCTATCTCTCATTAACAACTGAATTTCACCATCAGGATTCATTATTCTTTATCAGGATTTATCATCCTTCATCCTGAAATGAACGTTGTATAATCAAATTTAATTTATTCCTTTTGACACTCCCAAAACAACGATCAAATATTAGTATATCTTCATCATTTTTTATGCCTGTTCAAACAAGAGCACAATGACAAAAAATCAAGGAAAAAGAACTTGAAGCTCAAAACAACATGGCAAAAGCTGAGGAAAATCCATTCCATAGATTCCACCAACCTGAGAATGAGGAGATCATTGAGGAAGATGTTCAAACTGCACAACAAGACCCAAATTTCCACAAGTTCCTAGAAAAGCTCTTAAAAAGAAATGGAGAAAAATACCTTTTAATGTTGGCTAAACAAGGTGTCAAATTTCCAAATGAATTTGATATAAATCAATTAAAAGGAGAACCCAAAACTATTGAAAATAATCCCCCAAACGTAGATCCAGTAGCTACAATAACTCATGAAATGAAAAATCTGCAACAACTTCTTGACATGCAAAAGGGTACCACAAAAAGATACTCAATACAAGACATATGTCCATATCCTTTTGATCAAAATGTGAATATATGATTTTATTTCCCAAACATTGTGAATTCCCTAAATATGATAAATACAATGGTAAAATAGATCTTATACATTACATAAGGGAATTTCAAACCATGAGCCTAGAGTTGCAGACAAGGAAACTTACTTGATGAGATTGTTCCCACGAAGCTTGGGAGGACAATGTATGCAATGGTTTTTTCAATTACCCCCAGGGATCAAGTCCTTTGACGAATTGGTCAAAAAATTTATCACCCAATACTCTTATAACATTCAACATGAGATTACAATGAAGGACATTTGCAATGTAAAACATAAAAACGGAGAATCATTTATTGTATTCTTACAAAGGTGGAGGAGATTATTTGCAAAGTATCCTCATGCTATACCAGAAAAAGAAAATATGGAAGTGTTCATTGAAAATTTAAATGAGGATATGAGCTATAGGCTTGAATTGCAATGTCCACCTACCTTTGAGAAATTGATTGAAAATGGAATCAAAATTGAAGAAGCTTTGGTCAAGAGAGGAGTCTTGAAAATTTACAATGAAAATAACTCAGCAAACTCCTCCAATAATTATAACAACCATGATAAACCAAGGTTTTGGCAAAGAAACAAGAATACTAATAATGATGCTTCAACTAAAACACATAATGCCAAACTGGTCTTTAATCTATCGAGAATCACACCTAAGACCAACCAAATCCCCAATCAAAATAACATCAATCAAAATCAAAATCAAAACACCAATCAAAATAGTAACCAAAACAATGCCCCATCTCGACCACCACCATATCAAACGCCATCAAATCACAAGAAATTCATGCCTTTGCATCAATCACTCGAGTATGCTTTGAGAGAACTTCTTGCAGAAAATCTTACCACCTTACCTGACATCCAAGGTTTTGAGCCAAAAGTGAAATCAACATGGTGGAATGATTCCCATTACTATGAATTTCATCGATGCAAAGGCCATCAAACAAATAATTGTATGCAATTAAAGCACAAGATATAAGACTTGATAGACCAAAATATCATACAAATAGAAGGACCCCAAACAAATGTTGATCATGGTGCATTCAAGAATCCCTTACTGAATTATGAAAAGGGGGAATCCTCTACAATGAACAACAAAGGGAAAAATGTAAACTATGTTCATGATACTACCATTTTTTATATTTCAGTCATTGAGGATCAGATAAATGATATTAAGATCAATGAAACACAAGATATTTTTTTAGCCAACAATCTAACTAATGACACTCCAATTCAACATGGAAAAGACACCATCATAGTTGAAAAGAAAATCAATGACACCAACATCACATCCAATAAATTCCATAACATCAAACAAGACATGGTTGCAACGAAGAACCAAATCAATGTCATAAAAATCAAAGGAAAATAGGACAGCATGCCCGTAAATGCAACCATGAGGGCACAATCCAAGTATTTTCTAAAAGGAAGCACATCCAAAACACCCGCTGCCCTGTCACATCAATATAACATTATTGATCAACTTCAAAAGATCCTAGCACAAATATCTATATTAGAACTCCTCAAGATTTCACCTGCACACAAAGAAATTTTGGAAAAGGCCCTAGTGGACACAATGGTACCAACTAATTTGGAAGCTTGCACATTCCAAGCCATGGTGGGACATTTGGTTTCAGCTCATTGTCTACCCTTTTCATAAAATGATGAAATATCTCTCACTCATCCCCATAACACAGTACTCGACATTGAAGTCCTAATACATCAAAGCCGAGTCAAGTGCATCCTAATAGATGGAGAAACCGATCTCAATATATGTACTTTAAATCTTGTCTGTGCATTGGGATTATCTGAGAATGCAATAGATTCAAGGAAAAAGATCACCATCAAAGCCTATGACAACGAAGAAAGAGCTTCAAAGAGACTAATTGTGTTGGAAATTTAGGTGGGCCAATTCAAAAAGACGTAATTTTCCAACTTTTGGACAAAGACCTGACATACAATATACTCTTGGGTCATCCTTGGATCCATGAGATGTAGGCAGTTCCCTCAAATTACCATCAATGTTTGAAATTCCCTTGTAATGGACAAGAGATTACCATTCTAGCTAACTCTAATAATCCTCAGTATTGCAACACCCTCAAGTCGGCTCAGGATGTCTTTGTTCCCCATAACAGAGAAGTTCTCGCATCCCCATCCACTACCCCAAGTAATTCAAGCCAATCAAATTCTTTGTCAAAACTATTTGTCTCGTCCTCAAATGAAGAAAGCCAAACAAACTCTTCGTCTAAACAACCTGAGAAAAATGAAGGAGCTACCCCTTCTACATTCGCTAATCATCAAGCCCAACTCAACACTTTGTCCAAACAATTTGAGAAAAAATTCCAAGTTGAAGATAAAGGCGTGGGTGAATATTCTATTGAGCAATCCCCATGTCTTTTACAATTATCTTCCCCAAATTCCTATGGTCAACCATCAACCTCCACACAACAATCCTCACAACCTGTCACACTCTTTGATGAAAGAATCATAAAAGAAAGCACTCAAGCTAAGGAATCCGATGATAAAGATGTCCTAAACTGGCTTTACAAGGATGAAGCCGACTCTCAAGAAATAACATCTAATGTACAAACAACACAATATGACAAAGGATTCTCAATCTTGGAGAAAATGGGATACGAAGGACAAGGACCGATCAACAAGAAAAAATAAGGCATCGTGGAACCCATTCAACCCATCTTAACCAATCCAAAAGACAAGACAATATTGGGATATAAAGAGGATATAAAAGAAGAAGCCACCCAGAAGGTTGTTGAACAAATCCTACAACTACAAGCTAGTAATAATTATGAAACTGAATCAAATGAATATGAGTGGGATTCATTATCTAAAGAGTCTTGTCATGACAAAGGAATTGATGTGATACAAAAGTATCCACCCATACGTGTGGAGGGACAAAGTTTAGGGTCAAGATCACTTGAATTCGTATCACAACCTATTGATGGCTCAAGCGAAGACAATCAGACTCCTAGTGAGGCAAATCATTCAGAGGAGAGTTACATCATAGACCTTGACATTGCTATTTGATTACTTGAAGAGGTTTCCATTAGGACCCTCACTGCCTCTGACTTAAACCAATTTGAAGACTCCCTACCTCTAGTACATCCTAAACTTATCCACTGGGACCAAACCAAGCCTTTTGACATCCCTGTCTTGTCAAATGATGATGCCATTGTCAATTTTCTTTGTGCTGAAAACCCTGAAACTTGTCCCACCACTGAATCTTAAAACAAAGCTTCCAGTCAGGGGAGTTTCAAATCTCTTAGTTGTAAAATGAATAATACAAAAAATAGATCTAATGGTGAAAACCATTTTATGATAGTATTAGATCAGGAAAAAGTAAAAATAAAGAGAACATCCAATGGTGAAAACCTCTTAGAGGCATCGAAGGATGAGATATTTGACACTCTCCCCGAACACTTTCAAGAGAGATCAAAATTATTGATTGAGCCCACTCAATCCATCAACATTGGCTCAACAGAAACAGTAAAAACTCTACATTTATCAGCATCCCTGACAAAACAAGAAAAACCAAGCTTCACCCAATTCTTTGAAGAGCGACAAGTCAAATTTTCTTGGTCCTATGCAGACATGCCAGGGATGGATCCTAATTTAATCATGAATCATTTATCCTTACCATCAGGAGTAAAAACAGTGTAACAAAAGTTAAGGAAAATGCATCTGCATATTGCCCTCTTGGTGAAAGAGGAACTGAAAAATATATTGAATGTAGGGTTCATCAGACATATTGATTATGGCGAGTGGATCTCCAACATTGTACCAGTTTCAAAACCTGATAGCAACATCCAAATTTGCACAGATTTCAGAGATCTCAATAAAGCTTTCTCGAAGGATGATTTTCCTCTACCCAACATAGACATCATCATGGACCTAACATCAGGACATGCCATGTTGTCACTTGTGGATGTCTTTTCAGGATATAACCAAATCAATATTGCACCCGAGGACCAAGATAAAACAACCTTCACATGCCCATGGGGTACATTTCATTGGAACGTCATGCCCTTTGGATTGAAGAATGTGGGAGCTACTTATCAGCGATCCATGACAATAATATTCCATGACATGACGCATACTTTCATGGAAGACTCTGTGGGTGACTTGTTAGACAAATCATACACTAGATAAGGACACCTATAAATCTTAGACAAAATATTCACCAGATTGGATAAATTCAATGTGCGACTGAACCCAAAAAAGTGTGTATTCGGGGTGACATCTGCAAAACTCCTGGGATATATAATTTCAGAAAAAGGAATTGAGGTGGATCCCGTGAAAGTTAAGGAAATCATGGAGATGTTCTCTCCCAAGAACATCAGTCAGTTAAGGTCCCTTCAAGGAAAATTTCAATCAATCAAAAGATTAATTTCACAACTGGTCGATAAGACCCATCCTTTCACTCACTTGCTACACAAGAATGTTTCCTTTAGATGGGATAAGAAATGTGAAGCCTCTTTCAACCAATTGAAAAAATATCTAATGATCTCACTTGTCTTAGTATGACCAATAGAAGGAAAACCACTCTTACTATACATAGCAACAACTGAGACATCATTGGGAGCTTTGCTCGCGCAAGAGGATTCAACAAGAAAAGAAAGGGGAATCTATTATATTAGCAGAAAATTAAATGGCTATGAAATTAATTACACATCCAATGAAAATTTTTGTCTAGAAGTAGTGTTCACCACTCAAAAATTGTGACATTATATGCTAACTCATACCATCAAGTTAATAGCCAAAATTGATCCATTGAAATATCTACTCAACAAGGCAAATCTAACAAGAAGACTAGAAAAGTGGGTAATGATACTAAGTGAGTCTAAAATGTAATATGGCGATAGAAAAACCATCAAGGGACAAGCCATCGCCAATCAACTATCTGAAGCAACATTACATGATGATCATCCTCTACACATTGAGTTTCCATATTCTGATGTTCTTACGATAACAACAAAACAATGGATGTTATACTTTGATGGATCATACACTCAACATGGATTGGGAGCGGGAATTTTATTTGTCACTCCTCAAGGGAATATCATTCCAAAATCATACAAACTGATGCTCCCCTGCACCAATAATATGGAGGAGTATGAAGCACTCATTATTGGCATCAAGGTAGTTGTAGGATGGAAAATTACAGAGCTGCAAGTCTATGAAGATTCTCAATTAGACATAAATCAAGTCAATGATGACTATCAGACAAAGAATGAAAAATTGATGCCCTATAAAAT
The DNA here is from genome assembly GCA_007115665.2 of Sequoiadendron giganteum. Classification (NCBI taxonomy): domain Eukaryota; kingdom Viridiplantae; phylum Streptophyta; class Pinopsida; order Cupressales; family Cupressaceae; genus Sequoiadendron; species Sequoiadendron giganteum. Next base: position 65,816,200 of record CM021106.1, read on the forward strand.
AATTATTGATGAATTTAAGAAATATTTTGTTGCTATCAAATTTGATCAAGTCCTAAGAATAGACAACAAAGTTGTTGATGCTATGGCCATTATTGCCTCTCTGTTACAAATTCCAGATAAAAGGAGTTGTTATGAGTTTATGGTGGAACAAGTGTTTACCCTTGCCTATGATGGTCTCGAGTCCCAAGTCATTTTCCACCTAACTGACATTGATACCTCAATCTATGGAAATATCTACACCTATCTAAGAGATAACACCCTTCCACCCGACCTATCATGAAACCAAAAATGAAACTTCATCCATCAAGCCACCTGACACACCCTTATCGTGGATGCACTTTACCAATGAGGTCTTGATGGAACTATCCTTTGATGTCTCGAACACGACGAGTCTGAAAGGACCCTACAATAAGTTCATGAGGGTATCTGTGGAACACATTCAAGTGGTCTCACCCTAGTAAAGAAACTCTTATGTTTGGGGTATTACTAGCCAAATATGGAGGAGTCTTTCTAGTTTGTCAAGAAATGCAAGAAATGTCAAATCCATGGTAACCTCATACATGCATCAGCACAAGAACTCCAACCATTTGCAGCAACTTGGCCCTTTTTTTAGTGGGGACTCGATCTTGTGGGGAAAATCCATCCATCTTCTTCCAATGGGCACAAATTCATAATCACGGCCACCAAGTACTTCACAAAGTGGGTTGAATTTTTTCCTTTGACTACCATCACTAGTAAGTATATTGCATCCTTCATTCTAAATTACATCATCTGTAGGTATGAAATTCCTCAATTCATTGTCACCGACAATGGTAGACCTTTCAAGAATCAGGACGTCAGAAAACTTTTTGTTAGGTTTCATATCTAGCATTGATTTTATATGCCTTACTATCCTCAATGAAATTACCAAGCAGAGGCCTCAAACAAAATCATCCTAAAGATCCTAAAGAAAACATTCAACGATGTTGGATGTGACTGGCATATCCAACTGAACCCTGCTTTATGGGCCTATCGTACCAGTATCTGCACCCCGAAAGGAGCCACGCCATATGCTCTTATCTATGGATCAGAGGCCATTTTTCCTATTGAGGTTGAGATACTATCACTCCATGTGTCGTTAAAAGGCACCATCTCAGATGAAGACTACCTGGTATCTAGACTACAAGAGCTGGAATTGTTGGATGAATTTCATCAACTTGCAGTTGATCACCTGAAAGCATATCATCAGAGAATGTCAAGAAGTTATAATCATAAGGTCAAACCAAGAACATTTCAGGTGGGTGATTTGGTACTAAAGGAAAACTCGTGCAATTAGCAAGACAAAGAAAATAAGGGAAAGTTTGAACCGAATTGGCTAGGTTCCTTTGTTATTGTGTCAGCCTATGGAACAAGAACATATCAGCTATCCACGCCTGAAGGGGATCTATTTCAGGAACCTATGAACAACATGCATCTCAAAAATTTATACACATAATCCATGTAGTGCATGGTATAAAATTCCTAAAGAAATCCAAAAAAATATAGAAAAAGTCCTACAAAAATCCAAAAAAAAAAAGAAAAATTCCTAAAGAAATCCAAAAAAACATAAAAATCCAAAAATACAAAAATACAAAAAAAAAGAAAAAAGTGAAAAATCAGAAAAAATCGTTACCTTAGTGAAAACTTGGCAAACAGGCATCTTGGTAATAGCAAAAAAAATCACAAAATTTGAAAAAGTGTACTAAAAGCAAGTGGTGAAAACCTAGTAAGCAGGTGCTATTTGCGATGACTCGGCTTCTCGATCTGTTGGAAAATGTATTGGTTGTTCACTTTTTCTATCATTACGCATACATGCCTATCATAAAATGAGCTTCATGAACACATTTGGTTGTCATGGTCATGTTCCATTTTGGCTTGGTTATCAAATGTGCATATCCGTGATAAATTGATTTGTTTCTCACTAGGGGAAAAATCTTGAACTCACTAAAACAACAGACAAATGAACAATAGGGCAAGCTAGCGAAAATAAAAATCACGCTAAACATCCAACTGAACATGAAACATCAACTAATCAAACAATCAACCATCTAGATCAATATCAAGGCAAAACAAATCAAACCTTTTTGGATGATCATATTTTGAATCATGGTTGGATCACTTTAGCACGTATGTTCAATTGTCGTATCTTCATTGTTGTTATCATTTCTCCAGAGTACCTCGATGATGTCCTGAACTAGAGGGGATAGGAAGGAGAATAATATTTTCTTTGTCTATTGTATGTGATTCAATCATTACTATTGTGCAAATTGTCACAAGACATGCTCTACAAAGTATCATTGATGACATTCTAAATTTGCATGGGAAAATGATTAACTCTTGTCTGTTTACGCAAGTGATGCTCAGGACATCTCGGTCCAATTATACCCAGATGCTTGTGTTATCTTGCACCATCAAACATCAATGGAAGTTGTATGAAAGTTGTACTCAGGTCATCATGGTCTAATTATACCATCGATTTTCGTACTAACTTTCAACATACTAAAGGCTCAATGATGATAAAAAGCATGACAAACAGAGTAGCAACCTTGTATTTTAGTTTTGCATGGTAGATTAGATTGCATCCATATTAGTTTTGCATCTGTATTTTGGGATTTTTCCAACGTTGGAACAATTTTCAAATGATGTTACCTCTATCATCAAATGGATTGAGTATACTTGACATTAACAAAAACATACCATCTTCATGTAGTTGCATAACCATCTCCATAATCATTTGCATTCATCATCATATTCACATTAGAATAATCCCAAAAATGAAATCATTTCGCATAAATCATCATCCATTCATGCATTATAAAACATTTCTCATTCATCCATCCATTCATACCATTAGTTATTTATTCATACATTAGATCATATATGCATTCGAAAAATACAAAAAAAAATATGGTACATCCCATATCATTTGCATAACTGCATCTATCTCGTACATCATAATAAACATAGCATACAATATCATTCATAAAGCATCATAGGATCATATCATCATTGCATCCATACATAATCATGCCATAATCAAAATAAGCAACATATGAACATCGGATAAGCATCATAGCATAGGAACATATATCACATCCATCCATCACTATCATGTAAGCATATAAACCATCACATCACATACAACATAGAAATTAAATGCATCCATAAAAAACACATATAGATCAATCATTGTCACTACATATCATATAAATATCAAAATAATCATAATGTCAAGTTTACAAGGATGTCCAACAATGTAAAGAGATATAATATCAAAAATGTGGCAGTATCATAAATGCCTCAAATCAATGTATACATCAATATCTCAAAGTATATCAAGTGTGACTACGGGGCTCTTTGGTACTCCCCCTGGATGTCGTCAACCTCTTTGAGCCTCCTGCCAAACCTCCTGATGTACCTACACCTGGTGTACATGTACCTAGATCCCTTCCTGGAGGATCTTTGGGTGGCGGTTGTGTCACACCCATGTTGGTGGTCCGAGAGTGACTTTGTGTTGATCTAGACTATGCATAAATCACTCTCTGCTCTGCATGCACAACCTGATGATATCGGCCTTGATAATATTTTTCCTCTTTGGTGACCTGTGTGACCTCCCTCATCATGTCACCAACAATAGTCCCCTCTGCCACTCTTTGTAACCTGTCGTCCAGAGCCACTGCATGCTCGCCCTACTCTCTAGCCACATCTCTCTCGACTCTCAATGTGGCTACATGTGACTATGCCTATGCCTATTCTAGTAGGGCCTGAACCTAGGCCAACTATCCTTGTAGCGTCTGAACCTACACCTGTAAAGCATCTATTTGTGTCTGATGTTGTTGTGAGGGCACCCCAATCTATACACACTGCAGCCACTAGAGATCTTCGTCGAGGTACCATAAAGTCCTTGACATCAAATGCTACACCTCTACCACCACCACCTTTGTCATCATCTTTGTCATCATCTTTGTCGTCATCTCCACCATCATCATCGTTTCCCCTATCACTACTCTCCCCCTCCACCTCCTCCTCCTTATATCCTTCGCCTCTCCTCTACCTAGGTGCACGTTGGGGTGCCCTCTCCTCATCATCTAATAGGGGCATTGGTTCAGCTGGGCTCGACAACTGAGGAAATAGATGATTAAATAAGTATTGTGCATAATCCTTAGAGTAGAAGCCTCTATAATATCAGGGTGATACTACCAAATCACCAACTACAATCTATAGTACTCCTAGCAAGCGACCTCATATGAAAAAATTGGACTCCACTCTGGTATATCCTGTCGCCATCATGCATAGTGAGAAAATCTCTAGGGCATTCCCTATACCTTGCCATACTATCAGTGTACTCTGCTTAGGAGGAATCTCTCAATGATAAAAGGTGTCCTACCGATCAGATATCCAGCTATGCATACATATGGAATCTTTGTATCATCCTCTGGCCACTGCTCACAATCAAGATATGGTCTCTAGATCACAAAATAGAGGTCATCAAGCACTCTCCTCCAATACTCCAGCTTTCCCAACATATGTTGGACAACTGGACCTATGTGACCATGAACATAGGGTCTCCCAATTGTGTCTCTCTACAACTGGTCTTGTGACAACTATATGCTCCCACACCGATACTAGTAATAGTATAACTTTGGTTGAAAAACTGGATGCTCTAAGATACACAACCTGGTGAAGATCATGGTATAAATGGGCAAGTATGTAGGATCCCCAGGCATATCAAGTCTGATGAAGAATCAAGCTCTCTAGTTTTGAACCCCAATCGACTTACAGTCCCTTCAACCTACGGTCGGGACACAAGAACTCTCTAATAAATCCGACAAGCACACACGACAATGTGGCATAAGCATCAAACATATCCCGCCATGGGATCTCATAATCGAAGATTTGGTCATCCTCAAATACTCTCCCCAGGGCATCGATCCCTCCCTGCTCAGTGACATCATACACAACCAAATCTCCAACAACAGGAATCCGTAGAATTTGGTAGATGTCCTCTGGTGTGACTTTTATCTCACCGGTGGGTAAATGGAAAGTGTTGTGGTCACTATGCCACCTCTCTTCTAGAGTTGTCAAGAGTCCCTGATTAATCCTAATTTGGAGCATATCTAATAATGAAAACCTGCACCATCCAATCAAATGTCGCTCAACCTGATCTAAATATGGTATCAAATCCTAGGTCCTTGGGAATCGCTCCCACGATATCAAGGTCGAAGAAGGCTCCTATCATCATAAAATATCAAATCAGCAATCAATCAACCAAACATCAGTCAACCTATCGATCTAATTAGCTTTGATGAGATTTTGATTACATCTTGTGAGCACTTATCACTGATCCTCACCTATCATGAGGTCGATCATCATCAATCAATCATCGATCCTCACCTATCATGAGGTCGATCATCATCAGTCAATCATTGATCCTCACCTATCATGAGGTCAATAATCATCATCCTATCATTGAATCTCACCTATCATGAGATCAATCATCATCTAATCTATCAACATCATCAAGCAACACCTAGTCGAAGGTTGACGTGATAAAAAATCATCAAAATCATGGATCCTAATCTAAAAAATCATCAATCTGACTTAGATGTGCTAAAAAAATCTCTCTATGCACCAAAAACATGCATGTTCCAGAGAAATTCACCGATGCACTAAAATAGCCTCTCCATGCACCAAAAACATGCATGCGCCAGAGAAATTCACAAATGCGCCGAAACAAGGACTCTATGTGCCAAATCTATGTATGCGCCATTGAAATTCATCAATTTGCTAAACCCCTCTATTAATGCGCTAATTGCTTCTATGCGCTAAAAAATTTACCCATTGTGCTAAAACTTAACATCATTGCTCCAACAAACCCTATGTGCTAGGGAAATAAACCCATGTGCTACTTCAGGTACCCTATGCACTAAAAGTTCCTATGTGCTACAAAATTGACCATATGCGCTAAAAACCTATCCCTATGCACTACTACAGTCTATGGATGCGTCACTTCGGCGGCCTAATGCGCTAAAAGAATAAAAGCAATTTTCAAACGTAAAAATTATGTAAAATTCGAAATGCACAAAAAGGTCCATAAGTTGTCGGGTGGTTGGGTCTTCGCATGCACTTAAATCGATGTGTCTGAATGTGGATAACCATCTTGCTCAAATTGCTCAAAGTCGCTCTCTCTCACATTTTCAAACTTGCCAATGCACAAATGAATTCTTTTCCACTCCTTTTTACCTTTTAAAGGGTAATTAAGGTGAGTAATTAAGTGACATTGATTTATTTTATTTTTCAAAGGGGCTTAATTCATCAACTAATCAACTGGGGCATATTTCACTATTATCTTCGGGAGATAAATCGTTGACACGTGTCGAAAATGTCAAAATCAGCAAAATTATCAAAAAATTCAAAAAATCTTGAAAAATTCAAATTCACTGATTTATCTCTCGAGGGGGCATATATCCATCATCAATCGAAATCAATGTCTGGGGCAGTAAAAACAATTCTTTGAAGCAATGTGTAAACACATCACTTCAAAGAGGGGAAAAATTTATACACCTAAAATCGGTCAAGAAAATCAATTAATTAAATACAAGTTATTTAATTAATAAACTCCTTTTAATTCGTCTACTTATAAATAAATTGAAAATTTTATTTATATAGTTTCTTTCTTAAATTCTTTCTAAAATCATTTTCTTCTAAATTTAATTAAATAAACAGATCTAACTAATTTGTTTTATTTGATTAATTCCCTTTCATTAAAAATTGAATTTTTAATTCAATTTTGTCACATTTCTACATATTCTTCTAACCTCTTTCTACATATTCATCTCAACTCCAAGAGGAAGAGCATCACCTGAGTGCTTTTCCTCCAACCACAGACCGATGTTCCCTCACACACCTTCTATTATGAAGTGGCCCTACCCTTCTTGAGAGTACCAAATAAAGTGAATACCATGATCACCATGCCATTTGAGTACTATTGTTGTATTCTAAATTATAAATAATTTTTCATACAACTCTAAATACTTCTCTAAACTTAGTATGACCTATCTGATCGAATGCAACAATGTAGATATTATGAACCAACAATGCAAGTAGTACAATTTTGTAAAATGTGTACTTGTAACTCTTGCAATTTACCATCTTTGACATGTCAGTATCTTTATTTCTCAAAGGAATTTTATCCATATTTTTACATGTTTCACGAAGTCCTTTATGCATTTCATTGGACCATCTACATCATCATCACATTTATCACATAAGATGGATCGTATGAAATGACTTACCCATTTAGGAGGTGCACTTTGAGAACCATCACTTTATTCTATGATCTTTCGAAACACCTGATAGTAAAGATCAAATTCACTATGATCTAATGACAACACCAAGTTTCAAAAACCTTGTTTTCCTTCACATGATGTGGCCTTAACATTTGAAACATTGTTTGTCCAACCTTTATATGAGGATTTGTATCATAAAACATCATATATATCTCATGTTGTGTTATGTCTAACCAATGTTTTGTGTGCAGTTGAAAATAATCTAGCCCAATCCTGTGTTTTAGAACATCTCTTTTATTTGATGAGGAATGAGTATGATCATTACAAAAACTTGAGATTTAGCTCCTAACACCGTCTTCAATATTGTCAGAATGAGGAGCACTACACATCAATTCCCAATTGTCTTTTGTAATAATATCATCCAAAACCTTTCTCCTTTCCACATGTTTTGTTAGTGTCTTTCTAATTACACTAATTTCACTTGAAAATGAAGATATTTGACACTCTCTTGAAATTTGTGGACTTACAATAGATGTCAAAATCAATCTTAAATTGAAATTCTCTTGTCTTCTGATCAAGATTGTTTTCCAATGGAACCCAAACCTTTTTTGTTAGAAAAATGGTAGAGGAATAGCTATAATGGAAGCTTTAACAGATTACTATAAACCAGATTATGCAGTGTAAACCATATGGAGATTTAAACAACTATAAAAATGAAATGCAAGAACAGAAAGCACAACACATAACATAGTGTTTACGTGGAGAAACCCTTTCGAGAAAAAACTCCACCAAAGAAGAGATGAATGTATACACCTAAAATCGGTCAGGATAATCAATTAATTAAGTACAAGTTATTTAATTAATCAACTCCTTTTAATTCATCTACTTATAAATAAATTGAAGAATTTATTTATATAGTTCCTTTCTTAAATTATTTCTAAAATCATTTTCTTCTAAATTTAATCAAATAAACAAATCTAACTAATTTGTTTTATTTGATTAATTCCCTCACATTAAAAATTGAATTTTTATTTCAAGTTTTTCACATTTCTACATATTCTTCTAACCCCCTTCCACCTCATCTGCCACCTCAGCATGTGTCACATGAATTTAAATATTTCTATTTTCTAAATTTTAATTTCCATCAACAAAATCCTAACAAGATTGGAGACACATGGCTTCTTCCTCCCTTTGATGCTCTTCAACACTTGGAAAAGTGTTCTATTAAAGGGAACCATCTCCATGATTCTCTCCAACTTCTTCCTCTACCGTCAATCTTTCTGGATCATAATCTTGACTGTTGAATCTTGCCACATCATAATATGCCTTGTAAATCCTATAAATACAACATCATCCTCCAACTTTTGATAGCACATCTTTGAGAAAACTTACTTTGCAAGAATCATACTAGCTGTACAAAATCCAAATTTGATCACTTCCATATGATCAAAATCATCTATTCTATTCATCTATTTCATTAATAGTGATTAAATAATTTATTTAATCATTATTTCATTTTCTGCCTAAGGTTCCTAAAGTATCTAATTAAATACTTTACCTTACCCCCTTTCCTTCTCTAAATTAAATAAACATGAAAAATTATTTAATTTGGTCATTTAACCTATTTGGATTAAAAACCAATTTTTAATTCTTCTTGTTTCTCTCTTTGTCACATTCTCCATAACCCTCTTCTAATCCAGATTAAATTAATTAATCTGTGATTAGGATGTGCACCACTTAATCTTGATTAAGTGTCACATCCTCCATAATCTCCCACTTGCCTCTAATCTCCCATTAATTATCTTAATCTTGTGTTTGCACAACCTTAATCAGAATCATCAACCATATTTGGCTTACCTTTTCTGGTCAACCTTCCCACTTACCATTTTTAGCCTGGACTCCCTTCCCCATGTGAATTTTTAATTCACATTTATTTAACCAAAGTTCCCCTCTTTCCCATGTGAATTTTTAATTCACTTTTACCTTCCCAAGGTCTTCCTCATCCCCCATGCAAATATGACATGTCATTTTACATGTGCCCAAGGCTTCTAGAACCTTGGACTTGTCACATCTCCCACATGTGACAAATCTCTAGCTTTTTGGAGACCTCCTTTTATCCAATGAATCCTCCATTAAATGTAAATTTTTAATTTACATTTATTCTTCCCACACACCTCTCCTTTTCCCATGGAGAATTTTGAGGAATTCTAAAATTCTTCAAAAGTCTCTTTCATCCTCATTTGGGGACAAGAAGTTCCTTTTTGAGGAAATCTTCTCATCCCCCAAGGTACCTCAAAGGTACTTGTCCTTCATCCATCTCATGTACTTCCTTTCCACCTCTTGTCCTTCTCTTCCACCTCATTTCCACATCACTCCACCCTAAGACATCTCACCTTCCATATGTCAAGATGTGAGGGCTTGGGAGTCCTCAACTCACCATAGCCCTTCATCTTGATCTTTGTTGGGTCAATCCCAACCGTTGAATTCTCTAGAGAATTCAATTTAGCCTATAAATACCCCTTCAATTCCCTCATTTTAGACAATCAAGTCTTTTGCAACAAAACTCTTGCAAAATTGTCATTCAAGCTCTCATCCATTATAGCACTCACATCACCAATCCATATTGCATCAATTCATCTTGCATCCATTCAATCCCATTTCCATCCAAGGAGCACACAATTCTTGAAGCATCAAAGAGCCAATCAAGGAAGGAGCAGCAAAGGAAAGGTATAACACACTTAAATCATTATTTGTTTTAAATCATCTCCTTTGTTTCACCATTTCTTAGGCTAATCTTATTGAGGTGCCCTTTTATCTTGTTATTTCTCCACATTGCATTAATAGTATTTCATCTTGCATCTCACATTTAGGAGTAGCATTTTATTAGGATCACACTAGCATTTGGAGAGCATTGGCTTAGAATCTTTAGTTTTCATTTAGCATTTACATTGTAGTATTGTTATAATGGAAAAATTCTTTTGTAGAATCATAGCATTGCATTAGTGTTATAGAATTTATTCCAGCATTGCATTTAGAATTGCATCTCACCATTAGCAATAATCTTTACATCATTTACACAACAGTAATTTCATCCATCATTTAGCCTTTTATATCCAAGAAAAATACAAAAACATGTTAATGTAAGAATTTAGCTTTGCATTTCATAAATCTTCTCATTTCTTAGGTCGCCATCTGATAAATTCATGTGCAACACATAAATAAATCTAAGAGAATGCATGAATTTGAAGGTCCTTAATATTAGAGAGTAATGAAACAATTTTAAAGAGTAGATATAGCAGATTGTCTTGTTATTTCAATCTCTTTCATGTAAGATGTTTCATTGATGTGTGTTGGATTTACTTTACTAATTCCACATTTTAACAATCACACAATGAATAGTTGTATTAACAACAATGGTGTTTCACAATACAATCACTTTAACTCCTCTTCAATCTGACAACATCTACATACATGTAAAACATCTCATAATGTCTCCAACTCAACCCCTCAATATATAGACTCGTGGAGGTTCAAAATACCACCATAAAACATTGCCATGGGTCAAAACAAGGTTTGGAAATACCATGGTAAAAATCCATTCGACCACTTACATGCTAAACATGGTCTCTTACCTGAAATTACACCCTCTTACAATATTTCATAAGAATCCCTATGAAATAGGAGATGCTCTTACATGCGTCATAAACCATCAATACCTATGCAAAGATTCTCTTACGCATGTCATAGATGATTATCACGTCCACAATGATATCACCCACTTTTAGCCCTTACAGTTGTCATAGAATCTATCATAACATTGTTAAAAAAGGATTTCCATGTTATACCACTAAGTGGGCATCTTTTGACAACTAATAACTTATTTTTCAAGGCACTGACATGTGGCAAAAGTGCCAACTCAAAATCTCACACCCCTTTTGATGGAGCACAAATATTTAATAACATAAATGATATTTATCCATGGGAAAAACTAAAGTAATAATAAATAAACAACTTAAGAATTTCCAAGGTTGAGACACCTTAATTCCCAACATTTTTAACATTTTCAACAATTTTTCTAGGCCTCATCTTTTCCTCTTTTTTTATGAAATCTACACCCATCAATTGTAATGGCTATTTTAGGTCATCATCAAGAAGCAATATTAATAATAGTTGGGCTTGACCAAGTGTATCATGATTTTTGAAATAAGCCTCAATTATTTCATTTGAAGTTCTTTTCAATGCCCTCTTAGTAGTTTGAGTAGGTTTTTTAGCATAAAATTTCAATTTCTCTATATCCATTTCAAGTAAATGGTCTATATTTTTGTAAATTTTTCTCTTCACCTCTTTAATTAGATTCATAGTATGAATATCGGTAGAAGGAAGTGATCTTGAACCTGTCCAATATTAAAGTGTGTATGGGCCTCTTCTCTAACATTAATTGTTTGTGACCGGGTCTCTTCCCTAACATCAACCACGTGTTCTTCAATCTCCTATGCTCCAGTAACTAAATTAGGTTGGACCTCTACTCCAATTTCAATATGTTGATCTCCTACACATATCATATAAAAGAGAATATTCTAGAATATATAAAACTTATATTATTAAACTATGTATAAAGCATCAAGGTGATTATGAGTTTTGAATGAGAAAGTGTTAGGGATGTAGTATTTATCAGGTTACAATTTTCTCCAACTTTGAATTATAATTAAACTATTGATCAAGCATGCATGTCAAAGCATTTACAAGAAGAAAAAATGAACATGTAAATGGAAATAATAGATCTAGAACATGAGATGTCCATATTTCCATGGTCATGTGCATAATTTCCAACTAAATTTAGTTTATTGTCCTATTTATACATTAACAATCAAAAATTATAGGAGTATCATCTAATATAAACCTTAAATATGCTCATTAACATTTACTTGTAGCTAATTTTACAAATGATGGAAATGCACGAGCTTGATCCTTCATATGAACAAGATATATTATATTCCTTAAAAATACTCAAAACGGATTGGTCAATTATTGTGGTCCAACCAAATAACCAACTAGAACACAACAATATAGAACTAAAGAGCAATTTGATTAGGCTCCTCTTGATGGTCCTATAGAAGAAAATAAGGACTTGGCTACAACATAATACAAGAAACCTACTAAAGAGAAAGATGAGGTTGCTAAGGAAATTACTAAGAAAGATTAATCTAGTCATTATATGAAGTGATATTAACTTCTATGAAAAGATAGAGGAGATTATAATAGAACATAAACTTGAACCTAAGTCATGTAAAAATATATCTTCTCTAGAGAGGAATCTAACACAAGTGTTGAATTCTTCTGAACTTATAGATCCACTACCTCACAAGAGTTAGTACCATCAAGAAGATATTATCCTCTACCAAATCCACCACCTTATGCTCCACCTAGTCATGTACACCAAACTACTTCACCAACTTCCTCATCTTAAAATATAAAGTATGAATAAATATTCAATATGGGACCGCCTAACAAATAACTACAATGGATATATAGGTATGCTTATGTGGTTGGATTCTATAGTGTAGAAAAGAAGGAAATATGATGGACCACCACTAACATGTGACTTTAAGGAAACTTTATGATTTTTTTCTTGAAGCACCACCAAAACCCAAAATAGTAAGAGTAATTTCTATCTTCATCATAGATTCAATCATGGAGCTCTAGAATGTTAGCCACATACTTATATAGTGAGGAATAATTTAAAAATCAAGCTCAAGGGTGTTAAAGTATAAGAGAATACTTCTATGGCACCTAATACATAAACTTATCCTCCTCCTACTTCTTCATAACATTCAACACAACCATCTCTACCTCATTATTTAACTATAGATGTAGGTCCAACCAAATAGACAACTAGAACACAACAATATAGGGCTAAAGATAAATTTGATTAGGCTCCTCTTGAAGGTCATATAGAATAAAATAAGGACCTAGCTACAACATAATACAAGAAACCTACAAAAGAGAAAGATGAGTTTTCTACGGAAACCGCTAAGAAAGATGAATCTAGTCAATAGGAAGCACGATATTATATGAAAATATCGAGGAGATTATAGTAGAAGATGTGTAGATAGAATATAAAAATAACCTAAGTTGTGAAAATCTATCTTCTCTAGAGAGGACTCTAACACAAGTTTTGACTTGTTCTCCTTATAGATATCCTACCTCGCACTTGAGTTAGTACCATCAAGATCTTCTCCTAGACACCACTTAGTCCAAGTCACCTTATGCTCCACCTATTCCTCTACATCAAATGTCTTCACCAACTTCCTCATCTTAAAATAAATTAGGAATAAAATTTAATATGGGACCACCCAACAAATAACTGCAATGGATATAGGTATGCTTATGTGGTTTGATTCTATAATGTAGAAAAGAAGAAGAAAATATGGTGGAATATCAGTAATTACTTTAAGGTAGTTATTAATTTGTTCAAAGCACCACCAAACCCAAAAAATTAAGAGTAATTTCTACCTTCATCATAGATTCAATCATGGAGCTCTAGAATAGTATCTAGTTAACCACACCACTAGTTTAATATGATAAAGAAGAAAGACTAATGCAAATAGTGGATGATCTAACAATGAAAGAAGTATTAGGTATAACACATGGGAGGTAGAAAAGAAAAGTCTCCAAAGGGTCGTATCCACTATCATGGGATGTGTGAATAAATATAATCAAATTAAGGAATAAATTAAGACCCAAGTAGGTGAGTTAAAAAAATTTAATACCTTTAAATGGGCCCATATATTCCATTGCACCCATAGGTCTACTCTAAAATCTTGAAAGAAATTATCAAAATGCAAAGTGTAGTGCAAGAAAATAGAGCATGGATATATGTAGAAATAGATAAATATTTAATATAAAATATTTAAGCATGTGTAAGTAAAAGAACATGTAGATATTTAAAACTCAATAATATTTAAGGTTTAGGGTTTAGGGTTTAGGGTTTGGTATTCTATGGTATATATAAGAAACTCTCACAAGTCCTTAATAAAACTATAATTTATTTTGAACATTAAAATTTTAATACTTAATTATTATTTATTTATGTTGTATATATACGATACATTCTAAATTCCTAATTTATGTGTGTAGATTTAACTCAAATAATAATATTTAAGGAAATTAAATAGGGGTTAGGGTTTAGGGTTTAAGACTTAGGCTTTAGGACTAGGGATGTTTTGAGGATAGTCAAATTACACATGTCTCCATTGGGGGAGGATCCTAGATAGGGCCTAGGGTTTATCATATCTAGATGCACTTGGAAAATAAGGTACAAAAATACAATAGAAAGAAATTTGATTAGTTAATTTCTTAGTGGGCTTGAGAATTTTTCCAAAACATCTAATCATAGATTTAGCTCAATAATATTTAGGGTTTAGGATTTAGGGTTCTAGAGTAAATAGGGTTTAGAAGAAGATTTAATTGAAAAAATTATTCAATTAAAAATAATTTGATCGTATTGATCATAATCTTATGTAGAAGATGATTTAACTGAAAAAAAAAATCATAATTTATAACATCAAATATACATACCTTCTCTTTGAGAATAATATATTTGCATCCTTTCTTCACACAATTTGTGTTTTCTTTTTGATGAATGATATTGTGCAACCTTATTTTACCTTTTCCTTTGATTTCCCAACTTATTCTTTGCAAAATATGATCTCGATAATTTATTTGCCAATTCCACATTCCGAATTTGTAGAGAACTTGCAAATAAATGACCTTTTGAATACACTACGAGCAAATTTTAATTTATTTTTTATTAAAATCACAAAATACAACCTTTTATATATACACGTAATTTGAATAGACATGTATTTTTTTAAATATCGACTAAACTGTCCTTCGATCGAAGCTCGGTTGCTAAAATTCCATAAATATCATTTTATTAAATCACCTTCGTGCGAAGGCACTTTAATAAAAAAAATTGCCTGGCCAAAATGCCCTTCATTTAAAGGTACCTTTGAATGAAGGTAAAACCTTTGAACGAAGGGGCTTAACAAGACACTTTTGGTTTTTGCTTCCAAATTTCCTCAAAAAATCTAGTTTCAAACCTCAGGTTGGAACTTCAAATGTAATTAACTTGACAAGACAATTTGCAAGATTGTAGTCCTTGAAATGAGCTTTCCAACAAGTATAGTTTTGATATGTTTACATTTTATTATGTATTCAATTTTTTATTTTTACTGAACATAGGTTTTTCATCGAACATCAAGTTCTTCATTCTACATAGGTGGAAAAATAGTAAACCATTGTAAAAATAATCCAAAAAATACCTTTGCGCTAGGTATTGATGTCCTTGTTTCGTCAAAATAAATGAATTTTGATATATACACAAGTTATGCTTGACGACATACACCTATGTCCAAATTTTATATATATATATATATATATTAGCAAAAGGTAGTATGGCTATATATATAAAGATATGTAATAGAATAGATTAAAGTTTCATGGCTCTCATAAGCCAAAATTAGACCCTGAGCCCACCTATTAACCAAAACATCAAGAGACTTGGATCGACTACCCAAAAAATACTAAATGATTTGAATTAGATCTTTACAAAATTGGCCATATCAACGCTTTACATATAGAGAAGATAAGAAATTGTATCCCTGGTAAGCATTAATAACAACGATTGTAAAAAAAGAGGATCTAAATTGATTTTCTATTCCACCATCTGAACCACAAGAACAACATTTTCATCTTAACACTCCTCAAGATTACCCACATCAAATTGCACTGGAGGCAATGCATTCAAGTTCAATGCCACATTATTGCGGCACAGGTGGGAAGCAATTTCATCCTCTGGTGCCTCTAGAACAACAAAATTTGGGGGATTATGATCATGGGTAAGTAGAGACAAAATGGAATTTACTCAAACCCTTATCCTTTTTGATAATTCATAATCGATTACCCCTACATACTTATTCAGAGCAAACAAAAAATGATTTGATTTCTCACCACAAAGTCTTCTTAATTGCATTGTATATTGAAACATAAGTATTTCTATGCAACAGGAAATGTCGGGGGAACAAACCCCTAACATAACCTTGACCCCTCCATAGTTCATAGTTTTGGCATTCTTTCAGGAGATCATTCTGAAGATACACCTCTTTGACTACCTTATTTTTAATGAGTTCTAGACCGAAAACATTGTAAGAGATCAAACACATTTGAAATAAAAATGGAAAGAAGTTGGGATGAAAAATCAACCAGTTTGCCTCTAGCTCAAGAATTTCTTCCCCTATGACCCTTTTGATGTATTTTTTGAACTATGCACAATGACCCTTGAAGACAATTTGAAATTCTACCTCTTCAATAGCTTCTATAAACAACAACTCCCAAGCATTCACCGGGATGGCAACTCTATAGTTGCATGCAAAGTATTCCATTTAACAATTTTGGCAAACATTGCACCCCCTATCAACCATGCGCACTTATTCACAGTTGGAAGAATCTTCTTGAAGCATATAGAAAATCGTCTATTGACAACCCTAAGTGAAAATAGAAGCACATAAAAATTTGAATAGCCTACTCCCGAGATGAAAAGGTGATGATTGCAAAATCTGGAATCAATGTTTAAATGATCCAATCACATATTTGTATATGGGGAGACGTGTGAGGAAATTATAATTTATACACCTTTGTCTTGTCCAAACCAAATCAAATCCAAATTGGCACATGGTGGAGATATATCAACAATCCTCATAATGAAGGTTTATCACGAAAGAATAGAAGCTTGCACTCTGCTAGCCAAAGCCAACTATCGCCAAATTTAGAAGTTAGCTATTTTGATTAACATTAGCCACAGTTGTACAGAAATTTTATCTGCTAAATTTTCCCACATTTACCCCAATACAAATAATAAGACACCATAATTGTTGAATTTAATACAAATCCAACACACATTAGATTTTCCCACATCACTAGCAAACTATACGCATGTAAAAATATAATGATATGATCACACACCCTTGAAAAGGATGAATATATACCTGAAAAAAAAAACATATTAGAGGAAAAAAATTGGTGGTGATGGCTTGATTAATGACATGGAAGATGGCTAAAAATTGCTTGATAGATGACATGGACGGTGGCTTTGTGCTATTGGCTTCACACCCCATCGAACCTTGCCAATGCCAACAAGGTTTGGAGCACACTTAGATCACCATTTGATATAACCTTTCCCATGCGCCACTTTGTTACTCATTATGTTTTGGAAGTGTACCCTATTTTTAGCACATTTTTGTATTTTTTGTAGTTATCCCCTTTTTACCACGATTAATATCCTATAGCACCACATTTGATTATGTATCTTGATTTATTGCAACTCCAAAAATATCACTTCCATTCTATGCAAACTTAACACAATTTTGATGCCAAAGCTTTTTGCAAAGCAATTATTGCTAACTATGGATATGCATGTATTTGAGCAGCATTATTTACCAAAGCCACCTCATGTGAGTCACAACCCATGTTTGCTAAGCAATCATTCAATCTACTTCCTTTGTGATAAGTATGTGAAATTAAGAAGGATTGATACTTGTCTAAGAGAGACCAAACTTTCTGCAAGATATACCTTAAGTTGGAATTCTATATTTTCCTTTCTTTACATGCATTAACAATTACCAAAGAGTCCCCTTCAACATGGATTTTTGAAATACCCAGCTTCAATCCAAGTTCCAACCATAGAAGCACTGTTTGAGCTTCTGCAATGTTATTGGTACCACTTGGAAGATGGAATGAACTCACTCCTATTACAAACCCAATTGAATCTCTTATACAAATACCTGCACCCAAAATACCCGAATTTCCCCTTGATGCTCCATCAAAGTTAAGCTTTGAAAAGTCTAATTGTGGAGTCTTCCATCTAATTGTGCTCCTATCCACCTTTACTTTGATATTTTTATGTAAACTCCCATCAAAAGGCAATGTTATGTTCTTCCAGCTTTTCAAAACTGAGCCATCCCAACTTGTGAAAAGGGAATCGATGTTTTTATGTTTCTGAGTATATGAATTAATAACTTCTTAAACTGCCTTTTCAATCTTTTCTTTGGTGGTTGCAAGTGAAGATGTTACTTTCCTGAAAAATACGCACGTTGCATTCCCATCAGATGTTCCATATTACTAAGGTAGGAATAACTTTCCAGATACAAGCAAAACATGAAGATTTTAATAAAACTAGCCAACTCTAAAAGAGTTTCCAAATAGAATTTGGTAATAGAGTATACAAATTTAATTTATTCTTAACAAACTCCCAACAATTTTGTGCAAAACTACATTGAATGAGCAGGTGATCAACATCCTCTAGCACTTCTTCACATAACAGGAATTTAAAAGGATTTGCCATTTTCAATTTTGTTAAATGATCACTTCTTAGGATCCTCTTCCTTAGCACTAACCATGCAAAGCACCTACGTTTGGGTAGAATTTTTCCATTCCATCAAAATTAATAAGCTCTCTACAAAACTGTTTGATCCCTTCTTCGACTTAAATCTTTATATCCTTGTTTACTAAGTAAGAACCATCTTTTGATGGAGCCCATACAATCCTATATGGTTTTTATGTGAGAAATACAACTCTATCATTTAACATGTTTTGAAGAAAAGAGTATTGATCAGCAGAGAATGAAGTACCTGAAAATCTTTTCCAAACCACTTTACCAGTTAATACATCTGTTGATTGAACATAATCTAAAAAATTTGTACCCCATTCCTCTGAAAAAGTTGTCATTGTAGCTTGTAATTCTAGAACATTTTGAATTGGAGGGTTTCCATTCCATGAATCTTTCCAAAATTGCACACTTTCCCCATTATGAATTTCCCATGTAATATATGAAGTGATGATCTTCCTACATGAAACTAAAAAATTCCACATGGCCAAACCACTTGGTGGATTTGAGATAGTAAAAAAAATTGATGGGCTCGCACTATCTAGGTACTTAGCTTGCATTACCTTGCACCACTTAGCTTTTGACTTTGCATACATTTTCCAAGCTAGCTTAGCACCAAAAGCCTTATTCATGTTTGAAACATTATTAATTCCAACTCCACCTCGATACTTATCCACCGCCATGTTTTCCAATGATATTAGTGGCACTTTCTTTTGTTCATTGATATTACCTTTCCAAAGAAAACATTTGATAATCTTTTCAATCTCTGAGATAACTAATTTAGGCGCTTTGAGGACTACCAAGAAGTAATTAGGAATCGCAGATAAGACAAATTTTATTAATAAGATTCTTCCTAACAACGATAACCACCTGGCTCGACTTTGTTATGCTACTTCTCGCTCTAGCTATTTTTTGAATTTTTCGGTCTCAAATTTGATTAGACTGTTTCATGGGATGGTCAAGAGCATTCCAAGAATGTTGTCTTCTTGTCTAGTGTTGTGCCTGCAGTGGCAGCGGCCAGCCTTGTTGTTCCCCATATGACATCCCCACCTCATAATTTTGTCCTTTCCTCTGGGAAAAGACTGAGGGTATTTTTGGGAAGTCACCCATTTCTCCATCTTTCATGCTTGATTATTTCTTCTCTGTGGAAGAACCAGTTTCCTTTGTGCATAAATTGGTGGGTTATGACTCGCCAACTTCGGGTAAAAGAGTGTTGGAATTTGCTTCCTGATTTGTTACTGGCTGGGAAGTAGATGCCCCTAAAGTTTGGATACTAAAGGCAATGGACAATCTCAAACTGGCATTGGTTGGTAAGTTTTTGGCTTATTGGCCAAATATTGAGTTGGTTCGCCAATGGGTTGCTTCCGCTTGGAATCTCAAAGGCAGCATTACCATAAATGCTATGCCAAGAGGTATTTTCCTTTTCTCCTTTGTGGTTTATGAAGATATGCTAAAGGTTTTAACTGGAGGTCCCTATGCATTTGATTTTGGGTTTAATAACTTTCTCTCCCTCTATAAATGGAAACTAGGTTTTGACCCTTTGGTTGACTTGGGTGCCTTGGCTCCAACTTGGGTCCACCTTCCTAGACTACCTCTAGAGTTTTGAGAAATGGGTAGTTTGAAAGGAATAGCCAATTCCTTTGGTAGTCTATTGGATATTGATAAGATATTTCAAGAGAGATCTAGACCGATTTATGCTCGAATATGTGTCAATGTGAATGTAAATTTGGTCTTACCTTCTTCTATCCTCCTCAAATCAAAATTTGGTAACTGGACCCAACCTATGGAATATGAAAATGCTCATCTCTTTTGTCAAATGTGCAATAAATTTGGTCATTTCATTGACTCTTGTGGGAATAAACCTGTTGAGGGTACCTCTGCAAAGGAGAAAAATCATGTGGAAGAAATCTTTGTTAATGAACTCACTTATGTTGCTCAAACTTTTGTAACTCTTGTTGTCCATGTTGTTTTCATCCCCCTTCAGATGGAAAACCTAATCCTAGGTGGGGAGGCAATTCTGGTTGAATCTCTTGTTGTCTCTAACAACTCATGTAGTCTAAACCTTAAGGTTTCTACCCCTATTTCCAATGTACCAACCCCTAACTTTCTAAATATGGTGATGTCGAATAGTGGGGAAGAAGTGAATATTGGGAAAGAACCAAAGGAGGTTCTCCCTTTGGAGGATATTTTGTGGGAGCCTCGGGTTAAGGTTCAGGCTTCTGGAGTTGGTGAGGACTTCAAAGAAGGATATTTTGTGCACTCTGACACCAACTTATCTTTGGATGAATTGTATTTCTTATCCCATAAGGAGGCAAGAAATCTGAGTGACTCTTTGGCTTTGCTAGCTTTCCCCCTCAACCAAGTGATAAAGAGAATGAGGATGATTGGTCTCAAATAACAATTAAATATAAAAATAAAAAGAAGTTGGATGTTGGGGGTGGGGGGAAATAAGGTGGGAAGACCTTCCCAAAAGGAGTCCAGAATTAAAGACAACGTAAGGGATGTGGCTGCTAAAAAACAAAGAACCTTGCATTCGATCACTGGATCAAAGTCTAAAAAGAAGTAGCTCTGGTTTTTTCTTGGTGGGTTGGACATGGTGTTGTACCTTGTGTTTCAACATGAAGTACCTATCTTGGAACATTAGGGGCCTCAATAGCCCACATAAAGAATTTTTGGTTAAAACTTGTATCCTTGACAATAAAGTGGATGTTCTCCTCCTCCAAGAAACTAAGATGAAAAAAGAGAGTTTTGAAAAGGTTATTGTGAGCATCTGGCCTAGTGTGAATTTTTTTGTGAGTGAGGCTAAAGGGGCTTCTAGAGGTATAGAAACTCTTTGGAATCCTTTTAAATTAAAAGGAACTTTGTGCTTGGCTAGTAGGAACAATTTGATGGTGTCCCTGGAAGATTTGGCTTCCCAGGAGAAATGGAATCTAATAAATATCTATTCTCCTAACTTAAGCAGAGATAGATTACTTCTCTGGGAATAGCTAAATGATGCTATTACTAACATAAAAGATGATTATTGGATGCTAGGAGGGGGTTTCAATTCCCCTCTCCTTCCTTCTGAAAAGTCAGGGGGGTTGTATGATTATTCAGATAGCATGATGGAGTTGGTTGAATTCCTAAACTCAGCTAGTCTTATCGATATTCTTCTCCAAGGCTCTAAGTTCACTTGGTCCAATAGAAGGAATGGAAATCATCTAATCCAAGTCAAGCTTGACAGGTTTCTTATCTCTACCGATTGGAATATCTCCCAATTTCTCTCTCTTTCTGCTCTCCCAAGGTTTGGCTTTGATCATAATGCTTTGTTTCTTAAATGTAATGTGGATCAAAATAGGGGACCTTTCCCGTTCAAATTTGAAATGGTGTGGAGCCTTCACCTGGACTTTGTTTGTCTTGTTAAATGTTGGTGGGAGGAACCAAAAAATGGTACCCCAATGTTTTTCTTGATGGAAAAGCTTAGTAGAATCAAGCAAAGAGTGAAAAGGTGGAATAAGGTGTCCTTTTGTAATATCTTTGAGAGAAAGAATACCTTAGGAAACAACTTAAAGGAAGTTCAAGATATAATGGAGGTGGGTCAGGCAGATGATGAGATATCTGCTAAGGAAAGAGACCTCAGATCCCAATGGTTTAAGATAAATAAAAAGGATTAAATCTTTTGGAAACAAAAGTCTCGTGTGCAATGGCTAACTGAAGGGGATAGGAATACTAAATTTTTTCATCAATCTACCTTGAAAAACAGAAGCAGAAATAGTATCAGATCGCTTGTGAAAGAGGATGGCTCCACGGTCTCCACTGAAAAAGAAATTGCTAGGGAAGTTGTAAACTTCTTCTCCTCTCACCATATGGCCTAGGGCAATGTAAACTATGTACATGATGACTTTCTCAAGGTGATCCCTAAAGTTATTTCTAATAATGATTTAAAAAATATGACTAACGTTGTCTCTATGGATGAAGTTAAAAAGGTTTTTTTCTCCTTTGGTGCGTTCAAATCCCTTGGACCGAATGGGTTTCCTCCTACCTTTCTCTAGACCTATTGGGATATTGTCAAAAATGACCTTTTTAATGCTGCTAGAGATTTCTTTAGGTCGGGTAGGCTGCTTAACCAAATGAATGCCACCTTTATAGCCCTTATTCCTAAAAATATTGATACCTCTTCAATGAAGAAGTATAGACCTATCAGCCTATGCAATATGGTTTATTAAATATTCTCTGAAATTTTGGTGTTAAGGCTTAAACATGTGCTCAGTAAAATGATTGCCCCAAACTAGAAAGGGTTTGTCCAGGGAAGAAATATCCTTGATGCTACCATATCCACCCATGAAATTATCCACTCAATGGAACATTCCAAAAAGCCTGGGATGGGCCTCAAAATAGATATATCCAAGGCCTGTGATAAATTTTCCTGGTTGTTTCTCTTTGTTGTTCTAAGGAAGTTTGGAATAGAGGGAATATCCCTTAAGATGATCTTTTCTTGTGTTACTACCCCATTGTGCTCTATCCTAGTTAATGGTGTTCCCCAAGGATTTTTTTCTTGTGGTCGCAGTATCAGACAAGGTGATCCCCTATCACCATACCAATTCATTATTATTGTTGAGGTCCTAAGAAGGAATATTCAAAAACTTTTGGATTCTAAATCTCTAAAAGGTGTTAAAACTACCTTGTCTCTTTTGCCTGAATGCCACCAAAAAAAATTTTATGATACTCTCATGTTTGAAGAAGCCTTGATGGGGGAAGTGGGGCTTTGGAAATAGGTTATGAATGATTATGTTTTTGTTTCTGGCTAGTTTATCAACTATGAAAAAAACAAGATATACTTCTTTAATACTAACAAACAAATCAAGGACAGAGTTGTTAAAATATTGGGTTGTAGGGAAGTTGCCTTACCTGATGCCTTTCTTGGGTTACCTTTGATATCCAAGAAGTTGGAAAAAAATTATTGGAATCAGCTGACTGAGAGAGTCCAAAAAAAATTGGTTGGATGGAAGGGGAAGCTTCTTAGCTTGGCAGGAAAGATACAATTGTTGAAAGCCTCCTTACAAAATATTCCTATATACTACTTTACTCTCTTCAAAATTCCTTCCTTTATAGGAGAGAAGATAGAATAGATTCAGAGAAGATTTTTGTGGTCTAGAACTGAAGAAAAAAATAGATTGTCTTTGGCTAGCTGGGAAAAAGTGTGTACTCCTAAAAGGGCGGGTGGCTTGGGTATAAGGCGAATATCCTTGCTAAATAAATCCCTAATTGCTAAAATTGGGTGGAGTCTCCTTGAAGGCTTTAAAGACTGGGTGAAGATTTTCCAAGCTATGTACTTGAAGAACAAGAACCCTGGCTATTTCCTCTCTTTGTCTAATATGCCTAGTAGTTCAACTTTATGGAATCACCTTGTAAAAACTAAAAAATGTGCTAAAACTGGGGGTAAGAAAGAGAATTGGGAATGGAAAAAATATTTTGGAAGGACCTATGGATTGAGTCCTTCACCTTGTCTTCATTTGAGGATCTGAATCCTCTCAAATAAAGCTTAACCAAAATTTATGACAAAAAGGTCTCAAACTATGTTAACTGGGAGACGGATGAACCTATCTGGAAGGAGCTCAAAATGCTATTAAGGAGGGGTAATCTAAGAGGTCAGAGGCATATAAATTTGGATCCATCCCTTCTAAGGCTACAAAATCTAATCGAGAAAGCAAAGTGGTTTGATAGAGAAAGGGAAGATGAATGGCTTTGGAAGGGTAGCTCTTCAGGTTTTTTCTCGGTTAAAAATGCCTATGAGGAACAGGTTAAGCATTTGGGTGACATTAGAGATCATCTCTGGGACAAGGTGTGGTTAAAGAACTTGGTTCCTAAAATTAATAGTTTCTGGTGGGCTACTGCTCATGGAAAAATTCTTACAATTAACAACTTGGTGAGAAGAGGTTTCCAATTGGTTAATAGATGCTCCCTCTATAAGCAGGATGAGGAGTCAATTAAGCACATATTATTTCATTTCCAATTCTCCAGAGAAGTGTGGGCCTTCTTCTTGTTTTTTTTGTCCACTGACTAGGTGTTTCCTCACTTTATGAAGTTCTTTATAGAAAGATGGTCAAATTGTCCTTTCTCCCATAATGTCATTTTTGACCTCTAGAACCAAGTTCCCCCCTTTGTTACCTAGGGATTATGGAAGGAAAGGAATAACAAGATATTTAGGGAAGTGGAGAGAAGTAGCAGGGAGGTTAGCATGACTATAAAAATACAGATAAAGGAAAATTTGGAGGCCGATACATACAGTTTGTCTAAATGTTGGCCAAATTACAAAGAGATGAGGATAAAGCAGAATTGGGGCTTAAGCAAGGATCTTACTAACCTCAATTGGACCAAGATGCTAATAATAATGGCTACTATGTGGAGTCCTCCTCAGAGATATTGTATAAAGTGTAACTTTGATTGGTGCTCCAAAGGCAACCTAGGAATAGCAGGAGCAGGGGGTTTTCTCATAAACCACAAAGGAGAATGCATAGTGAGCTTTGGCATTAACATGGGTGTTTTTTCTAATAACAAAGCTAAGGCTATAGCTGCCTTAAGGGGCTTCATGACCCTTAAGGAGTATGGATTTAAAAAAATTATTATGGAAGGGTATTCTAAGCTTATCGTGGATATCTTGAATGGGGTGGCTACTCCACCATGGGAGCTAAAAAATATAATTGACAAGTGCCTGGCCTTGAAGATTTTTTTCACCAACTGCAAGGTGCAAAATGTCTACAGAGAAGGCAACAATTTTTTTAACTATGTGGCCAACAAGGCATTGAGGTGTATGGGGTGGACCCATTGGATAAATGATAACATGTTGAAGTCTTTAAGAGATATTATTAAATGGAAAGTTTGAAAATGATTACAATTTGCAAAGATGAAGTATTGAAGCTACACGAGAAGCATGGGAGATCTGAAGTTTTTAAAGGCTCATAGATCAATATTGTTATTAAGGGTATGGTGTTGCATCTAATGATATCATTTGGAGGTAAAATTAATATTTTTTTTCCTTTTCAAGGCAATCAAGGATCACATGGAGATTTGTAAGTTGCAAAGGGTTATCAATTTGAATTGTATCAATATGCCTAATGGCAGCACTCCTTATATCTGTAAAGATTTGAAAAGAATGGAATTAATCGAGATGTATATTAATTGCAATAAAAATGATGAGATCATGGTACCAGGAATTGTGTCATTGGCGTCCCCTAAAAGAAACTTCTCGATATCTCATTTTTTAAGGGCTTCTTGTGTGACTTTGAGTAAGAGTGTTTTCTGCAACAAGGGTAGAGAGCCAAAGAAGTGGGTGGTTATGAGGAAGAGCTCGAAGCAACCTAAGAATTTTCATAGTGTTAAAATGGGTGGCCCAAGGAAGCACACTGAGCCTCCTAATTGTAAGGCACTTAAGAAAAATTTGGATTTATGGAGGCTTTTTAAAAATATAGGCATAGTTCCATTTTTTGAATCTCTGAAGGGTTACAATGAGAACTTAACTGCCAATATCACCAATTTGTGGTGGAAAGGAAGTGTTTCCATCAGGGCAGTTAAGTTTGAGGTTATGACGAGGCTCATTGCAAAGGCTACTGGTCTACAAAATCAAGGAATTAAAGTGGCTAAGAAGAGTGGGGCTAACTATCAGAAGTTATTGGATAAGTTTTTGCATGATGGGAAGAACCTTAAACGTTTTCAAATTGGTTATGCTAGGTTAGAACTTTTGCCTCCCTATTCTCTAGTTATTCTTTTTCTCATGAGGTATTTTACTTTAGAAGGTCAATATATATTGGTTCATCCATATCATTTCCCTTTGCTCAATCACATTAGGAATGGAGAGAGAATCAATTTACCCTTCTACCTATTGTCATCTCTGCAATTGAATATTGAGAAGGGTGCTAGTCCTCCTTTGCACCAAGGTTTGATGTTAACCCTGTATAAGCATGCTCTAGTAATTAATCCCCATGGTGACCCTCTGCAAGCTAGAAATGAGAATCCTGACCACTTTGGTGGCGATAATAAGGAACCCCCTGCCGATGAAATTCCTATTGAGGCTCCCTTTCCCTACCCGCCTCCCTTAATTACTGCTAGGAGGGTGCTAATTCCTAAAAAGATCCCTTCCCTTGTTTCCAATATCTTGAACCCCTCAACCCTTGTGACTCAAAATTGTTGGTAAAGCTACTTTTGAAACTAAGCTCCTGAAGGCTACCCCAAAGAAGAGAAAGCACTCTCCTCTTCTCTTGGAATTTCCCAAGGCGAAGAAATTTAAAAGAGATATCAACCCCAGTGGTGTCATTACTATCAGTGAGGAGAGAGTGAAAAATGAGGAATCGAAAGAGGACACGTAGGGGAAAGGAAGTGGTGGAAGTGGTGGTAGAAGGTCGGCCCATCTGGCTAAAGCTACTTCTAAGGACAAGAAAGGTAAACAAAAAATGACTGTTTGTGAAGAGGGGTTTTGAAGCCCAGGAGGAAGAATATTCTGAAGATATGGATTTTGAGGACTCTTCTTATGATATGGGGGAAGAGGGGTCGAATGAAGATAAGGAAGAGGATGAGGAGGAGAAAACTGAGATGGATGAGGATCAAAAGAATGTTAATATGATGATTCAAGATGCAGGGAATACGAGCAATGAGACTAACACATATGACTCTAGCATTGATTTTATGAAAAGTAGACTAACCTTTTTGCAGGTTCAGGTGGACAATATGGAGAAAGCCTTGGTTACGCTAATGAAGGTAACTAATAGGCTGATGTGGAGGGTGATGATGGGAGTTATTTCAAGGCAAACTAAAATTTCCAGGAAGTTGAAAAAATAGGGAAAGCCTGATGCTTTAAAGATGTTGGACGAGTTTAAGGGACCTAACTGGAGGGAATACATTTCCCTCATTGGTGAATATGGGGACCTACTGAAAAGAGCCAAGTAATGGCTTCTTACTGCTGTTTGAATGGTTGCTATCCTATTTTTGTCTTTTTTCTTTCCTATCTTGGGCTGCTATTTTATAATAGCCTTGTTATGGTTTAGGACTATCTGGTATACTATTGATTTGATCAATGGGTTGCGTAGTTTTAAGTATTCTAGTAGAAACTTCTTGTTTTTTATTAATATTGGTTGTTCTATGGTTATGATGTTGAAATATGGCCTATGTGCCACACTGGTTGTTGTTTCTTGATGCTGGTTGGTGGTGTTGTTTCCCACCTTGTTTGGTTTTTTTCTATCTTTTGGCTATTATCATGGGATCAAGGGCCCTTTCCCTACTTATCTAATCAAAAATGATAACCAACTAGCTTTCCACATCAAAATCCTTGATTTTAACCTTTCCACTACTTTATCCTAGTATGAAGCCTTATTTGGACCCATAAAGAAAGAAATGCCCAAATATGTGCATGGAAAAAATTCTTGTTGAAACCCTAGTAATTTCACTATCTTATTCCTTATAGCATCCTTTGTGTTAAAAACATAAATTTTAGATTTAGCAGCATTAATTTTTTGGCCAAAATCTTACGAGTATTTATCTAAAAATTCTTTGAATTGAATGGATTCCGTGATAGTTGACTTAGCAAACAAGATGGTATCATTTGCAAAAAGGGAGTGTGTCACTGAAATATCTGTGTTTGGAATATTGATGCCCTACCAAAGCCCCTGATTTTACTTGTGAAGGATTAATCTGCTTAAATCTTCTGCCATAATAATGAAGAGAAAAGGGGATAAAGGACCCCCTTGTCCAACTCCCTATGTTGCACCATTTAATATGACTACAAACTTTGCCTCTGATAAGCAAGAAATGATCCATCGACATCATTTCCCATTGAAGCCAAACTTAGCAAGAACTTTATTCGAAAAACTCCAATCTGCTCTATCATAAGCCTTCATCATGCCCAATTTGACAATGAAAGAAGGAAAATGAGAAGTAGAGATGGAATTAAGTGTCTCATGCATAACTAGTGCACCTTCAAAAATTTCTCTTCTTGGAACAAATCCTCCCCGCTCTTGAGAAATTATTTTTAGGATAAAAGGTTGCTACCTAAGATATATTTCCTTAGTGAAGATCTTGTATATTGTGTTGCATAATTTAATATTGGCCTATACTCTGCAAAAGACTTAGGATCCTTTACTTTTGGTAGGATTGAAATATTTATGACATTGAACTGTTTCAGCATTGTTCCCATCCTCCTTGACTCTTCTAGAGCCCAAAGCAAATCAAAACACAAAACATCCCAACTCTTTTGGAAAAAGATGGATGTGAATCCATCAGGCTCAAGATCCTTATCCAAAGGCAAGGAAAAAACAACCTTCTTCACTTTTTCTAATATAAAAGGTCTCAATAAATAATCATAATCCTTATCTTGAATGAATGTAGTAATTGTATCCATAAGTTCCTTTTCATCATTAACACTATGCACATTTTTATTCTACGGTGCGGATAAAACTATAGTCACAGTTACAGTGACTTCAAAAATTAATTAAAAAATATGTAACAAAAAATTATGAAAAAAATCCATGCACTAGATATTGATGTTAAAAAATCTATATTTTAAAAATTGGAAGTTTATCCATTTTAGAAAAATAATTATGTTGGGTGACAAACATTACTTTTTGAAAATGTTGTTTACTATTAAAAACTAGTTATTAAAGGAGATGTTGAAATATTCATGATTTATTTCAAAAAAAAATAAAAATATGTATTTAGAATCTACACATAAATTGCCACAAATCACTAGTTTGTATCATCTTCAAATTCTTAACAATTTAGTTGCTATAAGTCTCAAAAAGTGAAGATTTAGTTAAAAATGTTAAATACAAATGTCCATCTTGGCCAAAAAGTGGGACTCATGAAGAGATTGAGGTGTCTGTGAAGTGTGTGAAAGATCCTGCACCTAGTTTGGAGAGGGTTTCCCACAAATTCTTGGGGGAGGCTCGACCCTCCACATTCAAGCCTTCTTGTCTAGCAATATGACCCCTCATTGTTTGTCACTTTCCATTATTTTAAGTGCTTTCTTGTGTTGTTTTTGTAGTTTGGGTTGTGTTTTCATTTGTGTGGCATCTTTTGTTGCATGTGTGGTAATCTAGAAGTGGTGGTTTAATCATGGAGGGCAAAATGGCCAGATGATCTATTAAATGGGCATGAAAAGGGTAATTTAGAAAATGTGCAAGCAAAATCCTTTAGAGATATCATTGCAAAAGGTAGAAGTTGCTTGCCACAGGGTGCCAAGTTCTTGGTCAAGGGCGTAGATAATTTTGAAGAATCAGGAGGAGATGGACAAGGTAAACACCCCTCGACCAACCTTAATAAAGTTTTCCTAGTTTCAAATGAAGTGTTGGATAATGCAATCACTTTTGAAGATATTGGACTACAAAAAACTATAATTTTCTATGCAGCCGTGGACATTGCTAGGGTCCCGGTAATAAAATATATGGACGTATGGCTTCATAATGTTTGGGAAAAAATATTAGGGTTTCATTATTATTATTGTAGAACAGTGTAGTGGGGTCTATTTGTGGTCTTCTTTAAAAACCCTAAAGCAAAAGAAGTTATTAAAAAATAGTTCTGGCATATCGATAAAATAGTCTTTTGCACATTGGTTACTAAAGCCCTAAATGAGGAGGTCTTGGCGCTATCTATTCCAAGATGGATAGTGATAAAACATGTTCCCCCAAGATTATGTAAATTCATCTTGCTCCTTTTGGATTCGTATGGAAACATAATTAGGTTAGATGATACCAAAGCCTTGTTGCCCCATTTAGATGCGAGGGTGTTGGTATCACTATTCCCGAGAATTGATATCCTTGAAATATTGGAAATAAGGATTAAAAATGGCACAGTCACTTGTGCCTTGTAAATCCTAGGAGGTCTTAATGCATGCTACCTATGACGAAAAGAAGGGCACATCAAAATAAACTGTCTGAGCTAATTAAAAAGAAAAACACAAACTCAACCCCATCCATGGGGAATAAAAAGACTAACTCCCCCTCAGCGAAAGATGGGGAAGTAGAGATAATGGAGAGAAACTCATACGGTTTTAATAAAACTCAAACCTCCTTAGATGCAATTTTGAATTAATCTCCCCCAAACATTGGAACTATAGAAGATGTGGTTAACAATAGCATACAACAAGATGTAGCTATGAAAATCTCACAAGATAATTTGGATGAAGTCACAGAGAGGAATGCTAATCAACTGAAAACCCTAATGCATGAATTGGAAAAATCTCTACCTGATAAGGCCTTGGGTAATGAAGGTCTAGGTCAGGAAAGAACTAATGAACAACCTAGGGATAACAATGTGCCCTTCCCAAATGACGCACTAGCGAATTCAAACCATGGGAGAAGAAATGCACATCAATTGGCTCTGGCTAAAATTAGAGAATACATGAAACAAAAGGAAATGGAGGGAAGGCTAAATAAGACCAAAGATGAATCAAAAAGTGAATTCTACACCTTTCACCTCAAAAATTTTGAAAAAGAGAAACGTCATAGCAAGACTGGTATTAATCAAGAAAATGTTAAAAATGGCATTAACAAAAGTGAATTGAATGCATATTCTAATGTTAAGAGGTTAGTTAGTGAATTTGAAGGGCAAAACACTTGCTCTGAAACACCTCCTCCTGAGGGTGCTGGTAGAGGGGCGGTCCATTGGTGGAATTACCAACCCTAGTGATAGTTGGAGTGACCTAATAGCACTCAGTGCTCCCTCTACTATATATTTGATGAATGGTAATGAAAGAATGGATGAAAATGAGGTTCATGGGGATATCCCTGAACAAGGGAAAATGAATCCCTTGAATCATATCAAGAAATGGTGTCTCTTAGCATTCTTGATGAAGTGGCAACTTTAGATGGTCTGACGTCTATCTCAAGCCTAGAATTTGCAGAGGATATAGGGGAGTATTCTGCTAAGGATACCACATAAGGGGAGGAGGTTCCCATGTAAGTAATAATGAAAAAAACTAGGAAGTACAGGAAGAAGAAGGATATGGGGGTTGTTATACCCATGGCTAAGGCTAGCCTCTAGGTGGCAAAAGAAAAGAGGAAGAAGAATAGTGGAATCATTTTGATGCCCATTGCTAAGAGAATAGAAATAGAGAGCAAGCTCCCAAAGTGCTTTGAAAAATTGAAATGTGACAAAGAGCCTCCCTCCAAAGAACAATATTGATGAATATAAATTGTATCTCTTGGAATGTAAGGGGATTAGAGTCCCTAGATAGGAAGCATATTGCGAGGAGATTCTTGACCCAAAGGAAGGAAAGAGATGCAGTCCTTCTTTAAGAAGTGAAATCTATAGGATTCACCCTAGAAATGAACCTAAAATACATTTGGGGGGAGGCCTCACAATTTGTCACAAGGCATGAAAAAGGAAAGGGTGGTGTTTCCATCCTTTTAGCTAAGGAGTAGGGGAAATTTGTGTCTGAATTTGGTGTTTCTCCATGCAATAGAGAAATTTGGGTTATTATCAAAAGGAAGGAAGCATGCTTTGGTATCTAGTCTATCTATGCCCCAAATGAGTATAGGGACAAAATCCATTTATGGAACTGGCTTCATAACTTGCAAGACATCCCTTAGATCCTAGGGGGTGACTTCAACCTTGTGGAAAGAAGTGAAGATAAATGGGGAGGGGTAAACCTAGATTGGAAAGGTAATGAAAGGTAATTCTGGTAGAGAATGAAGACTAAGTTGAAACTAGAGGATTCCATTAAGGGTCAAAAAGGGAATGCATCGGTATTTGGTTCACTTGGTGCAATGCACAAAAAGGGGGGGAGAAGGATTTATTGTAGGTTGGACAGATTCTACATGAACAAAGAATTATTCTCTATAGAACCAGTGAGGGAAGGATGCAAAGTGGAGGTAATTCCTTATCCTCTTTTAGATCACCATCCCATCAAGGCAAAATTTTATCTTAAAGTTGACAAGGCAAAAGAAAAGGGTATTGGTGAGGGCTTTATCCTTAACACCAAACTGCTTAATGATAAGGATTGCAAGAGTGTGGTTGAATCTCTAAGGGAAATCAATAAATGGATGCATAAAGGACTAAGTGCCATTGACAAATGGAACTTGAATGTGAAAGGTTGGAAGAGCCTATTTCAAACAATTGGGAAAAAAAGGGCTATGGATAGGTGGGAGGAAGGTCTCCTCCAGGAAAACCTGCATAAATTTGAATCCAATCTGTAGGAGCAACTAGATGATGAAAATCTATCCAACATGTTAAACATGGTAAAAAATGCCTTAAGAAGAACTCGGGCATTTAAAATTAAAGGCTTAAGGATAAGAGCCAAGATGAATTGGCTTGAAAATGGGGATAAGGTGTCAAATTTCTTCTTTAGGTACATCAAGGAAAAGCAAGTAAGAGAGCAGGTTGACCAAATTTGGGCAGATGGTGTAGCTCTAACCAATTAGGAGGATATAAGGAAGCAATTTTTTCAATATTGTAAAGACCTTTTTACCTCGGAAGGGGGCAAGGAGGGAAGCTGCAAAGCCAAGGAACACATAAAGCATATTATCCCAAAAATAATTAAAGAGAAGGAGGTTGTTAAGCTTGGAAAAGGAATTTCAAAGGAGGAGAGAAAAAATGTCATCTATTCATTGAAAAATGACAAAACTTCTGGATCGAATGGCCTTCCTGTTGAATTTTACAAGACCTTCATTGACTGGGTTTGTGAAGAATTTACTTAGTCTATAATGAGGCCTTGGAAGGATGCTCAATGGGTAGGATCATTAACAAAGGAATCATTAAACTACTCCCCAAGGATGGGGAAAAGACTTTGGTCAAGAAGTGGAGGTACCCTCCTAAATGTCTCCTATAAAATATTGGCAAAGATTCTAGTAGGTAGACTAGCAGATATCTTGTCTTCCTTCATAAACAACACTCAAATAGGTTTCATAAAAGGAAGATATATTTTGGAAAATCTTATCACAAGTTGGGAGGCAATGGATTGGGCAAAAAAGACTGAATAAGGGGTTGAAATGCTTCTTCTAGACTTCGAAAAAGCTTATGACAAAATTGAATGGTCATTTATAATGTTGGTTTTAGAGGCTTTTGGGTTCCCCGATTCATTTTAAAATATGGTCAAAACCTTATTCAAAGATGCAGTGGAATAAGTATATGTGAATGAAACACTCACAGAGGAATTCTCCTTGGAGAGATCGATAAGACAGGGGTACCCCCTTGCCATGGTACTCTTTGGTATTGCCTCTAATTGATTGCACTATTTGTTAAGGGATAATATTGCATCCCTTTTGGTCAAAGGTATCACTTTTCCTGATAATAAGGAGCTCATTAACATACAATTTGCAGATGACACTACAATTTTTATTAAATTGGAGGAAGGTAATATGAACAGCCTCATAGACAAATGAGCAATACCTTTTGTCAAGCATTAGGTGAAAAAATTGCACTTGTCAAATCTTGCCTGTTGAGGTGGAATTACACCCCCTTGAATGGCTTGGGAAGTTCAATCTTCAATGGGGGGACCTCAAAAACTGGTAAGGTATCTTGGCATTCCTTTTACAATAGATTCCAACTTGAAATAAATGTGACTTTGGATTAAGGAGAAGATAGAGAAAAAAATTGACAAGTGGAATAAGCAATACCTGTCCCTGGCTAGAAGAATACGGGTTTGCCAAAAGATTCTATCATCCTATAACATTTAATTTTCATTAGTTTTATTCTTTAGTTGCTACCAAATTAATGAAATTCAAAAAAATATAAGGAAATTCTTGTGGTTCGATGGAAAAGGTAACAAAAAAAGGCATGTTGTAAAATGGGAATGGTGCTCCATTGCCAAAACAAGGGGTGGTCTAGGCCTAAAGGACTTGAGATTACAAGGAATTGCATCGGCTGCCAAGAGTATAATTGGAGCTTTGGATGGTGAGGAACCTTGGAAGGTCCTCATTAGACAAAACATAATTAATTTTGTACCCAAATAGGCTAAATCATGGAAGCTCCTTTCGCTGTGTGATATCCTTAGTAGTGTCTGCCCTATAGCCCCAACGGGTTCCAATGTTTTCAAAACCATCTGGAGGGCATGGGAGGTTGTCAAGAAGAACATAACTAACTGTTGCTTCATCAAGAATGGCAATAGCACCATTATGGCGCACAAATCTATTTTTTGGAACCTAGAACACAAAGACACACCCTTAGCCTTAATTCAAGGTTGCTCGGCTAAAAATTGGACTCAAAAAGGGATCAAATGTTTCAATGATATTCTAAAGGATGGTAACTTGAAGGGTTGGAATGAACTTAGCGAAGAATTTAATCTTCCTCAAAGCAACTAGAGAATATACATTATTTTAAAAGAAGCTTGCAAAAACAAAAACATCCACTTCCCAGTTGAAAATAATATGGACAACCTTCAATACCAAGAATTTAGTGGAAGGACAATAGCTCCCTATTGAAAGTAAATGCTAAAATAATTTATTTTTTGTTAAATATATTAATAATATATAGGGAACCAACCTAAGAAAAAATCAATGGTTAATTTTTTTTAATAAGAACTGGTCAAAAGAATTGGAACCAAAAAAATCTTGCTTCAGGTGGTTGTTGCTACTACAAAGGCTACCTTTTAAAATTGATCATAATGACATTGATATTTGCAATCTATGCAGGGTACTTGAATCTGTATAACACAATTCTTTTGATTGCATCTAGCCAAAGAAATATGGAAACTTTTTTGTAATGAACAAAATATTTGGGGGAATAATGATGGACTCAATCCTACAAAAATATTATTTGAAATTGACAATAAAATGAATAAGGACCTCTCTCTATTTTAGTTGTGTTTATCCGTTGAAATCTTGTGGTCTTTATGGAAAGCTCAAAATGATGAAAATTTTTAAGGGGCATAGGAGGCCTTATTGAGTCTTGCAAGAGACTCATAATGTATATTGTTGCTATGCAGGTCCACATAACCATTGAGATTTAAAAGGACAAATTTTGGAAATTTATAGAGAAGAGAAAAGTTGACATTGATATACAAGAGGCAAGGTACAAGCATACTTGGGAGGATGAACATCCAGGGGTGGAGATCTTCCTAAAATCACTGCAAGATTTCCAGAAAGAGCTTAAAG
The DNA here is from genome assembly GCA_007115665.2 of Sequoiadendron giganteum. Classification (NCBI taxonomy): domain Eukaryota; kingdom Viridiplantae; phylum Streptophyta; class Pinopsida; order Cupressales; family Cupressaceae; genus Sequoiadendron; species Sequoiadendron giganteum. The sequence goes on from CM021106.1 coordinate 65,852,004, forward strand.
AAGGACAAAAGAACAAAGAGGGAGGGGCTCATAATAGTAACACCAGGGAGGGGAGAATCGCAGTGACTGAGCATGAAGCAACAAAGGTTCTTGTGAACATGAAATCTACAGCATAGAACAATAGGTTCAATCGGTGGTAAAAAGGTTGATGGCATGTACAATAGGTTGATGTTTTGTACTATTTTTTTGTTTATCTTTTGCAGTAAAAGTTACATTCTACTTTTGATATAAATAAGCCCGACTATGTGCTATAATTTTGTAAGTATCCATGGTTTAAATGCTTGTAAGGTGGTGTAAAATGGAAAGAATGATGCTCCTATACTATTTATGAATAGTAACACACTTGATATGTAAAAAAAATTTAATCCTCTATATTTAATATATAAAAAAAGTGGGACTCATTATTGTGGGATTACCCTCCTAGAACCATGCCCTTTACATCAACTATCATATGCATTTCCACATAAATTATTTCTTTGAGGGGGTCCATAAGTACCAAGAGGCATTTGAAGTCTTCATTTGTCTCATAGTGTCCATATAGAGACCATTAATTACATCTTCGGTCATGCAAGGAGGTGGGTAGTTTCACCTGATTGCTTATGGGAATTCAATGGAGAAAAGGAAATTGTGACTTTGGCATCCAGCATAAGGTAAAACCCATGAAACCCATGAGATGGAAAATCTAGAATAGACACCATTAGGAGCTAGGACTCAACCAAATGGTAAAAATTTCACCCTCTTCTTACACTATTAAATATAAAAGAAAATATGTGCCCTTGAGATGGATAATAGGTAGGAATATCCTCTTGGATTGGTTACAAGAGTCAAATATGGTCATTAATGGATTTATGGGAATATCTAGTGAGTAATGGAGGTGAACATGAGGAAATATGAAACTTTGATGTAAGACAAGAGGTTAAAACAAGAGATGCAAGGTTTCATTGTGTATGGGGGGTTAGGATTAAACATGGGGATGGAATTCTAAAATTCCATCAAAACTCCATAGAAGGATGAAGTGATAAAATGAAGCACATTGGAAGAAATGTGGGGAAAAGAAGTAGAACCAAAGATCAAGACAAGGTGTTTAGATGGAAGACTAGAATTCTGGAAGTCATATTGAACTCTACAAATAAATAAATGGAAAATTTATTGGAACAATATTTGGAAATTCAATAAAGAATTGAAGGTCAAAAGTGGAAGTAAAACCTAGACAACATCTAATTATTCATTGAAGCTTGTAAATAATTTCAAAAAATATAAAACTTTATTGATATTTTAGTGGGTTTGTGAACCTAAAAAATATTTTTTGTCAACACTTTAAGGAGTTCTAGAACCTTTGAAAAGGTGTGACAATTGTAAAGAAAGAGAACTTGTTGGGATTTCAGGTTAAATCACTAATAAAGTCCAAAAATCCTTTGATATTGCTATTGAACTAGTGCAACAAAATCATGCAAAATCAACAAAGCGAAGTGGAGGTAGAGCTAAATTAAGTCCAAAGGTTCAAAGGTGCAAAGTAATTTCATGATGGAAGCTTGAAAGAATATGGGAACAAGACCAAAGAAGGATCATAGGTCATGAGGAAGAAGAAGAAAAAAGATTCCTAGCTGAAATCTTAAAATTCATGAAAGGGAACAACATACGAGGATGAAAGGTGGATCTTGACCAAAGGTCAAGAGGTTTAAAGAATAATAAAATGGAAGAATTCCATTAGAACTCCACAAGTCTACAAATTAGAGAGAATGCAAGATTGTAGGATGTAAAGAAGGATGGGAGGTCAAGATGAGAAAACAGAAGTACAAATGTTCTTCGAAAACCTGAAAAATGGAGGACACAAAGGAAAGTGAAGAATTTAAATAATTAATAGACTTGGTAGAGTTTTTATGCAAGACTAGAGGTTAGGATGGGAGGTAGGACAACAAAAAGAAGTCCATTAGTCCACTAAAATTTTACAACACTACAAAATTGAGGAAAATTACCAAAAGCTTTACAAACATAGAACCTTTTTAGATTTTTGTAATATCTAGCATATGATAGGAACATGGAGGATAAAGAGGAATATCGCATAGAAAAATTTGACGAAGGGAGACTCATTTGAATATTTTTCAAATTAGTTATAGATGATGGGCATAATGAGGTCAAATGCATAAAGGAGTTGGGACATAATTTTTTGAACTATTAGATTGAGTCCCAACAAGTTACACTTATGGAAGATGTTATCTACCTTTATAATAACTTACTCACTACAACTAAGCAAGCTAAATTGATGCATAGAAAAATAAATAATATCCAACTTAGAAAAATAAAAAACTTACACTAACAAAATAAAACTACTTTAAATCTAAACTTACAAATTTTAATTAGTTTATTCGAAGGGTGTCAAATTGAAATAAATAAAATTATTTAAAATAAATTGATTAAACCTAAACTTTAATCAACCCATTTTGAATGGGTGAAGTTGTTTTATTGTTTAGTTGATTTAATTTAATTAATCTGCATATCTGCATAGGTAATAAGTTTGAAATTATATATTCCAAATAATTCCAATTTATTTGGAATGAGTTAAGTTATTTTTACGTTTTTTGATTCATTGTATTTGGAATAAATCAAATTTATTTAAAATAATATGATTGGCCCAATTTAGTATAAATAAGTTCTATTTATTTGAAATGATAAGATGCATCCAATTCAGCACAAATAAGTTCAATTTATTTGAATTAACTTATTTTAAATATATATTTTTTCAATTTATTTTAAATAGATCCAATATTTTTAAAATATATATATATATTTTTAAAATATATATATATATATATATATATATAATTTCAATTCATCTCAAATAGACTAGCTTATTTGAAATGAGTTAAATTGTTTATAGAATATTTTTTATATTTCAATTATTAATTTAATGCTAATTTATTTCTAAAAATAGCCTTGAATCATTTTATTTAGAAAAAAGTTATTATTATGATTGGAATTTGGAAATCTGAACCGGTGGTCTTTTGTCACTAATAGTTGATTTATTAAATAAACCACTTTGGTGGTCGATATAACTAGAGTTGTTGTGAATAAAATTATCATGTATCTTCAAGAGAAGATATTAGAAAGAGGTTCAAAGGCAGCCAAGAGACAAGGATGGAAGTCTTCCAAATCATAGCAAATTCTAATTGAAACATCAAATGCATGTATAACATTTGGTTCAGAGATAGCTAGTGGAAGGGAAGATGGTGGTGAAGATAACATTAAAAAAACAAGTTAAAAGTTGCTTGTGAAATGACTTATCCTAAAAATAAAAAAATTTAGTCATACAAAAAAGTGTGAAATCCCTTTCAATTATGCAATTAAACCCAAAATCTTCTATTCTTATTTTAGAGGTTCTTCTCCTCCTCCCCCTTTCACCATATTTTGATTCATCATCATATTTATTATATCCCACTTTGTATGGAAATAAATGCCTTACTCGTGTCTTAATACTCTCCCCCTAAAGTTGCGATTCCCCTTCTATTCCATAAATCCATTCTTCTTCAATACATTGAAGTAGTATTTCACCTTGCACACTGAATTTTCATGTGAACCAATTGAAATAGAGTATTTCATAAATTTATTTTTCTCTGTTACATTCAATTAGTATTTCACCTTCCATATTAAATATTCATGTGAAATGGTTGAGAATCTATAAATTTGTTCTTTTTCAATACATCCAATTAGTATTTCACTTTCCAAACTGAATATTCATGTGTAACAGCCGAGAATAAAAAATACTCCATAAATTCATTCTTCCCCAATACATCCAATAAATATTTCATCCTCTAGACTGAATATTCATGTGAAACAGCTGAGAAAAGATATTATTCCATAAATTCATTTTCCTCCTATACATCCAATCAGTATTTCACCTTACTCACAGAGTATTCATGTGAAACAACTGACAATAGAGAATACTCCATAAATTCATTATTCCTCCTACATTCAATTAGTATTTCACCTTCCGCGTTGAATATTATGTGAAACAATTGAAAATAGAAAATACGTCATAAACTCATTATTCTCCTATATATCTAATTAGTATTTTACCTACCACACTGAATATTCATGTGAAACATCTGAGAATAGAGAATACTCCATAATTCACTCTTCTTGTACATTTAATTAGTATTTCACCTTCCACACTGAAAGCTCATGTGAAACAACTGAAAATAAAAAATACTCCATAATGTTTTTCTTCTCCAATACATCTAATTAATATTTCGCTTTCCACCCTGAATAGATAGTACCCAAAATAAATGAAAGTACCAAGTGCTACGTCAAAGAATAGGAAAAATTGTGTTGCGTACACTCTTAAATCCATTGTCTTACAATGAACAGTCGCCAAGGAATCCAAAAAGAAAATTAAAGTGAAAGAAGAGCATGGAGGGCATTTGATCACGGACCCAATAATTCTGTCGAAGGGGAAAGATACCCAAGAAATTAATGCAATAGATATCCAGATTGTGCAGATATATTTGGGTGCACAAATGAGGCAAGTTGGTCGGAACCTCTTGCAGTTTACTTCAGATAATATTTGTGACAGGGTGATCAGGGATGGAGAGGATAAGGCTTCTTTGAGATTAAATAACTACAAGAGAACGTCAATAAGCACTTTAACTCAGCCATCAAGAAAGAGACAGCTCAAATAATGCAAAGCGACTCAGCAATGGAATAATTGGTATATGAGAAAGGAATGCAAAACATTGACAAATCATACAATATATTAGGAAAATCAAAAAAATTGGATGCTAGATTACAGCTCTCTATGACCACTTTTTAGTGCATCTGAACACATTGGTTCCATTAGGAATATAGGAGTTGATAAAAGGTTGGGGTCATAAAATATGGTAAGGAACCTTTTAAGTTGACAGGGTTGTACAAGTTCATGATTGAATTTCATGGATTATCATTTGAGTATTTTAGAGAATGGGGTCATAAAAATATGGTAAGGAATCTTTTAAGTTGACAGGGTTGTACAAGTTCATAATCGAATTATATGGATCATCAGTTGAATACTTTAGAGAAGGAAAAAGCAAGGTTTATGTTTTTAAGTATGATAACACAAGTGACAATTAGATTTCTTAGGTTAGTAAAGGAAAGACTTGAAGGATAGCTAGAGTTCAACAAGGATAGTAAGGACAAGTTTATTGGCATTTTCACATATGTTAGGATGGGTGAGAATAATTTGTCAAAAATATGATTATCGGAAAATAGGTGTTTTGAGAATTTAAGTTATTCAAATGAATTTAGTGGTATTATTGAAGGAAATAGAAAAGAACGTGTTATTTTTAGGTTTTAGAAATTTCATAGGTAGAAAGTGTTGAGAAAATGTCTCAACCTTGCTTTATTCTTTAATTTATTAAATGGCAATTTGTAATTATCTTTTAGTTGTCATGAAAGTTGCTAAATGCAACTATGACAACTTGCAAAGTGTTATAATTGTCAAATTAGAAAGAGCATGAAAAAAGGGGAAGATAAATGTGAGTTTGAAAAAGGAAAAAGAAAACAGATTTTTTAGTTACATGTGCACATTACTAAAAAATGGATAAAATCACAAGTTGGAAGAGAAAGTTTCTTTTCTTTGTGATTTATGATTAAAATGGTTTTGGAAACCATTCTTCATTTATGTTTTCTCTCATGCCTATATATTTAGTGTTTGAGTTGAAGAGAAAACATGTTAAGTTGCAAGTTATTGAAGCCATGAAGTGGTGCAGTGATTCAGAGGGAGAAGTTGTATTGATGTAACTTGTATGAAGGATTAATACAAGTCTTGGATCACTTTGGGTGTGGAGATTTTTTCCGCAAGGGTTTCTCCACATAATTCTTGTGTTATGGTTTGAATATCTTTTGTAATCTTGTTTCAGCTATGATTTATTACTTTGTTAATTTGGATGCATAAAATTATCAGCATATTTTTATTGCAAGTTTTATCCTGTTTTTCAACATTTGGTATCAGAGCCAAGTTGGCTTGATTAGAGAAGGGGACGCCTTTCTTGGAGTGTTTGATTGGGTTTTTTGCTGCAGTGGGAGTGTGTTGTTTTTTCTTGCAGTTTCAGATTCAACGTGATAAGAGATCATGGCTGGCTCATCTCGGCTGGACATTGAGAAGTTCAACGGTACCAGGTATGAGCTTTGGAAGTTAAAGATGGAGGATCTCTTGGAAGAAAGAGTAATGGGTTGCTGTTAATAAAGAGAATAAACCAGAAACTATGTCAGATGAAGACTAGATTAAGTTAGATAAAAAGGCTCGCGACACTATTCGTTTGTGTTTATCTGATTCTGTTCTATTGAATGTATCTAATGAGACTACTGCATATAAGTTATGGATTAGAATAGGAGAGATATACCAAACTAAAAGTCTCATTAACAAGTTATTTCTGAAAAGAAAGTTATATTCTCTTAAAATGAATAATGGAGATTCGATTGCAGAACACTTGAATTCATTTAATCTAATTTTGAGTCAACTACAGTCAATTAATGTAAAGATAGATGAAGAGGATAAATGTATTTTATTATTATGTTCACTACCTGAATCATGGGATAACCTTATTATTGCAATCAGTGGTTCTTTTTCAGATGATTTGAAGTTGGATGCCCTAGTTGCCACTCTACTTTTAGAGGAAATGAGGAGAAAGACTTCAAAGGGGTCTAAAGATGCATTGCATGTATGAGGTAGATCTAAGGAGAAAGGTAAAGACAAAAAGAAAGGTGAAAATGACAAGTCTAAGGATCGTTCTAAGTCTAAAGGAAGGTCAAAATCACCTGGTAAGAGTAGATTGAGGTGTTGGAACTGTGGTAAATGAGGGCATCTCAAAAGGGAATGTAAGAATAAAAAGAAAAATAATGATGATTCCTCTACAGATAAATCCTCTAATGATGAAGCTACTGATGCTTTTATTATTTCTGCTAATATGACTTATGATGACTCTTGGTTAATAGATTCAGGTGCTTCCTACCACATGACTCCTCACAAGGAATGGTTTTCAGCATATTCAGCTTATGATGGTGGGAAAGTTTTCCTCGGGGATAATAGCACACGAGAAATTGTAGGTCAAGGAGAGGTAAAATTGATCTTCAATGATGGAAGGGTTAAAACCCTTAAAGATGTATTGCGCATTCCTGGTTTAGCTAGAAATTTAATTTATGTATCTAAAATGAATGATTCAGGAGTGCATGTTACTTTTGAAAAAAGTGGTTGCAAGTTAATCAGAGGGAATTTGGTTTTAGCTAAGGGTAATAGGTGTGGCACCCTATTTAGACTTGATGCTTCTACTTTCTATAACTCTGTTAATGTTACTGATAACTCTGTATCATGTAAGTTATGGCACCACAGGATGGGTCATATTGGTGAAAAGGGTCTCAAAACTCTCATAAATAAAAAGATGGTTGATGGTTTGTCAGGTTACTCTGCTGATTTTTATTTTTGTGAGCACTACGTGTATGTAAAACAACATAGAGTTTCATTTAAATCTGGAAGTACTAGAGCTAAAAAAAATTTGGAGGTAATTCATAGTGATGTCTATGGTCCTATGGATATACCATCTATTGGAAAGTCTCGCTACTATGTTTCATTTATTGATGATTATTCTAGATATTCATGGGTTTATTTTTTGAAGGAGAAATCTGTTTTTTTTCTATATTTAAAGAATTTAAAACACTTGTTGAGAAATAGACAGATAAAAAAGTAAAGGTTTTAAGAACGGATAATGGTGGTGAATATTTCTCTAGGGGCTTTGATGATTATTGTAAGAATGCAGGAATTATTAGATAGAAAACAACCCCGTAGATTCCACAACAAAATGAAGTGGCAGAGAGGATGAATAGGACTTTAATGGATAGAGCTAGAAGCATGTTAAGTAGTGCAAAGCTTGAACAACGCTTTTGGGTTGAAGCAATTCACATTGCTTGTTATCTAGTTAATAGGTCACCTACTTCTGCTCTTGTTGATAAAACTCCCTATGAGGTATGGACAGGTAAAAGACCATCAGTTTCTCACGTTAGAGTTTTTGGCAGTGAGGCATATGTTCATGTTCCTAAAGAAAAGCGTTCTAAGCTTGACTTCAGAGCTAATAAATGTGTTTTTGTGGGTTATGGAGAGAATATTAAGGGTTATAAGCTTTGGGATCCTGTAGCAATGAAAATGATATATTCTAAGGATGTAATTTTTAGGGAGCTTAAGGAATTTAAAAATGATGAACAACCTCATGTAAAGCCTAACAAAATTGTGCATTTTGATATTAAGGTTGAACCACAGAAAGATACACAGGTAGAACAACCACAAGAAGATGCACATGTAGATCAACCACAAGAAGATGCACATGTTGAACAACATGATGAACATGAAGGTGAAGATGAAGGATTAGAAGAGAATTTTGAAGAGGAACAACTTGAGCATCTTGTTACACCTCTAATAAAATCCACTAGACAACGTAAACCTATTGATAGGTATGGATATAGGCCATTTGATTTTCATTGTGTTTTTGCTTTATCTTGTACTGACAATGAACCTAGATCTGTGAAAGAGGCCTTATCTTCAGATGAGCGTGATTATTGGTTAAAAGCAATGAAAGATGAAATAAAGGCCTTGGACAAATGTGACACATGGGATCTAGTTGAGTTGCCTAAGGGTAGGAAAGCCATTGGATGCAAATGGATGTTTAAAAAGAAATTTAAAGCAGATGGTAAGTTGGAATGGTACAAGGCCCGGTTAGTAGCAAAAGGTTACTCTCAAGTTGAGGGAGTGGATTTTGGTGAGATTTTTTCTCCTGTGGCTAAACTAACCTCTATTAGATTCCTTTTATCTATTGCTTGTGCTTTTGATTTGGAAGTAGAGAAAATGGATGTTAAGACCGCTTTCTTACATGGGGATCTTGATGAGGAAATATTTATGAAACAACCTGATAATTTTATTGTGAAGGGACAAGAACATTTGGTTTGCAGGTTAAAAAGATCTTTGTATGGTTTGAAGCAGTCACCAAGAATGTGGTATCAGAAATTTGATTCTTTTGTGTTGAATCATGACTTTATTAGAACTGAAGATCATTGTGTCTATTTTAAATTAATTGATGATTGATTACTAATCATTGTCCTATATGTTGATGATATGTTATTTATTGGAAATGATAAGGGAATGATTAGGGAACTTAAGAGTCAATTATCTGGTACTTTTGACATGAAATATTTAGGGGCTGCAAAATATATCTTAGGTATGGAAATCAACAGGGATCGGGTTAACAAAAAATTATGGTTAAATCAAAAGAAGTATGTTAACACTATTTGCAGCGTTTTAGCATGCATGATTGTAAGCCAATTAGTATTCCCTTTCCAGTTGGCACTAAGCTATCTCTAGAGCAATGTCCTAAAACAGATGATGAACTTGAAGAGATGTACAAAGTTCCATATGCTAGTGTTGTAGGAAGTCTTATGTATGCTATGATTTGTACAAGACCTGATATTGCCCAAACAGTGGGAGTTCTTAGTAGATTTATGGCAAATCCTGGTAAAGAACATTGGACTTATGTGAAAAGGGTTTTTAGATATTTACGTGGGACTTCTAATCATTGTATTTGTTATCATGGATCTTATTATATGAGTAAGGTGATTGATTTGCATGGTTTTGTTGATTCAAATTTTGTCGGTGATCTAGATTGCAAAAGGTCTACAAGTGGCTATGTCTTTACTTTGTTTGGAGGAGCAGTTAGTTGGATGAGCAAAATACAACCTACAGTTGCATTGTCCACTACTGAAGTAGAGTACATGGCTACAACACATGCTTGTAAAGAGGCAGTGTGGTTAGAGAGATTGTGTTCAGGTTTTGGCTTTCAGTGTAAACAAATAAGAATTGGATGTGATAGTCAAAGTGCCATCTATTTGGCTAAAAACCCAATGTATCATGCCCACACAAAGCACATAGATGTCCAGTATCACTTTGTTCGGGAAATGGTTGCGAGTGGTAAAGTCATGTTACAAAAAGTAGACACTGTAGAGAATGTTGCAGATTCTCTTACTAAACCTGTGAGCACAGAAAAATTTAGTTGGTGCAGAGAGGCCATGGGCCTCACGTCTTCTAAAGCTTGATTTATTCAATTTCCCTTTATGCTCTTTGCAAGGTGTTCGACAAGTGGGAGAATGTTGAAAAAATGTCTCAACCTTGCTTTATTCTTTAATTTATTAAATGGCAATTTGTAATTATCTTTTAGTTGTCATGAAAGTTGCTAAATGCAACTATGACAACTTGCAAATTGTTTTAATTGTCAAATTAGAAAGAGCATGAAAAAAGGGGAAGATAAACGTGAGTTTGAAAAAGGAAAAAGAAAACAGATTTTTTAGTTGCATGTGCACATTACTAAAAAATGGATAAAATCACAAGTTGGAAGAGAAAGTTTCTTTTCTTTGTGATCTATGACTAAAATGGTTTTGGAAACCATTCTTCATTTATGTTTTCTCTCATGCCTATATATTTAGTGCTTGAGTTGAAGAGAAAACATGTTAAGTTGCAGGTTATTGAAGCCATGAAGTGGTGCAGTGATTCAGAGGGACAAGTTGTATTGATGTAACTTGTATGAAGGATTAATACAAGTCTTGGATCACTTTGGGTGTGGAGTTTTTTCCCGCAAGGGTTTCTCCACGTAATTCTTGTGTTATGGTTTGAAAATCTTTTGTAATCTTGTTTCAGCTATGATTTATTACTTTGTTAATTTGGATGCATAAAATTATCAACATATTTTTATTGCAAGTTTTATCTTGTTTTTCAACTAAAAGAACATGATACATGATGAATATCATAAAAAAAGTCAGTAGAGGTGTTGATCTAATTATTTTTAGTTGTAGATGTTTTTGGGAGGTCAATATTGTTAGGTCTGCTTTTAAATCTTTTAATTTCAAAATTTAATTATTAGAAGAAATATACTTATTTGAAACAATATATTTAAGGTATATTAGTATTTGGAGACTAATTACTTAACAAACAAATTATTTTGGTTAAAAGCTTCAATTAAGTTCAATTTTTATATTTGTAAATGTAAATTGTATTGTCATGCAAAACATGAGAAATAACTAATTGCATGAGCATGCAATTTTTTGTAAACACATAAAATTTGCCTTCCACACTCAAATTTCTTAGTGGTGAGTTTTTCTACACTTTATGCCAAAGTTTGTTCTTCAAGATCTCCTTGTGTCTATGTTGTGATGACACTTTTATGCTACATGTAGTTTCATCCCATTCACCAAATCATATTGTGTGAAAGCATTCATTTATTTTATTATAGATTTTCAATAATTGTAAGCTTTGTATTGTGATTATTGTTTAATTTGGATGATTGTATCTTTGTATGAACCATGTGTGCTTAATTTATGAAATATCATCTCGATTGAATCAAAATCTTCAATTTTGCACTTGTTTGCACATATTTCTTAATGTCTACTTCTTAGCCAAAAGTGTGTGTTTGTGTTGCGATATATTAAGCCACTAGTAGAAGTCATAAAAGATCAAATATTTCACCTACGTGTATGGAAGAACTATTTCAATCTTCTTTTCATTCATGAGAACAAAAATATAGGGCAATTTCAATTTATTTGCATCAAGAATTTTTAAACCCCAAAGAACAATCTTATGCATGTTGTGACAAGTTGTATTTTTTGTCCATAATTTAGTGTTCCAAGGTTTTTATTCAGGTTCTTCAATTACAAGGGAGTTCCCCCTCTAATCCAAAATTTAAAAAAATGTACCTTACACATTTCATTTATTATACCAAAAAAATAATTAAAACACTAAAAACCTATATAAGGTTGTACATAATTTAATGTATATCTACCCACTTACACTCCAATTTCTTTCTCACAAAGATAAATTAGAGACATTATCATGCCCAATATCTAGAAGATAAAAAATAAACTCTCAAAGAGTGATAAAATGTAGCAAACAACAAATTCTCCCTCAAAATTCATACAAGTAGACCAATAATTTTTGTAAAAGTAATACATCAGCTATTAAGCTTACATACATGCATAGTTGATAAAAAATGCTACCCAAGATGCATATTGGGTATCAACAAGAAGTTGAATCCACTTCTAGGGGAAGTGCCAGCCAAAATAATCCTGACAGGAATAGGTACCCGTTTTAAAAAAAAGTACCTATAAGGAATGGGGCCCCAAACCTAAATGAGTACACATTCAAAACGAGAACCTATTATGGATCGGGGTCCTGACGTAAAAAATTATCCATCTAAAAAGGTATTTATTTGTTAAAAAATCTCTATGAGCTCATTTTCCAATGACAGTGATGACAAGGGCAACAACGCCACCAAAACAAGTACTTGATTTGCAACCTCTTGACACCCCCATTTTTTATTTCTCTCCTCCTCCCTCTAGAGTCAATTTCCTTCAAGTGCAGGTAGGTTTTTTACATTTTTTAATGCATTTTTTCAATTTTTAGGGTTAGGGTTTTTATTGAAGGTAAATTTGTTGTTGTTTTTTTAATAATTGTAAATGTGTAAATTTTTAGGTTTAGGATTTTTGTTGTTTTTTCATAAATAATAATTGTAAATGTGTAAATTTTTAAGGTTATGGTTTTAGGGATAGGGCTAGGGTTAGACATTTAGTAATTGAATATATTATTGTGCCTTTATCTTTAAATGCAATTAACTATGTGTGTATGTATGTATGTATGTATGTATGTATGTATGTATGTATGTATGTATGTATGTATGTATGTATGTATGTATGTATGTATGTATGAATGAATGTATGTATGTATGTATGTATGTATGTATGTGTATATATGCATATATGTATATAAATTAGAAAACCATACATAAAACATTAAGTATAAAAATAAAAGCTAAAATATATTATGCTAAACTATGGCATGCAGAAATGTTCACACTTTGGCTAAAAAAAGGGTGATTCAAAGACACCTCATCAATTAAATATTTTCACTAACGGGGGTGACTTCTAGTAGCAATAGGCATGATTATAGATTATATTATCAAAAAAATTGTCAACTCCACTATTAACACCACAAGATCTATTACACTATATATCCCATTAAACTTTAAAAAACTAATCATTTGTGCACACCTTATTGTCCACTCATCATCCAATTTTGGAATTGTTATCCACTTGTAACCTATAAAACACAATTTATGATGGGAATTCACCAAGTGTTTCATTATCAAACATAGATTTTTTTTGTATTCATCCAATGCTTAAACATGCTCCATTAATCATTTGAATTTTTAATTCATGCCCCTAATGTTTGCACCCTCTCTTGAATGACCTTAGCTTTGTTCCTCCATGAATTCACCTCCAAGTGAGCCATCACCATCTCCAAGTGATCTTCTACCTACTTGATATCCAAGTAGACAAGTAGGTTGAGAAGAATTGCCCTAACTAGTACATCCCACACTACCATCTTTAGATTATGCTAAAATATTTATTCCAAAAATAAACTCTCTCAAATTTACACTCTCATTATCATTTAAACCATCTCGGTATGAAATTACCTTTATCAACTTGATATTCTCAAGGTATGAACAATTAAATATTTTTCCAATGTAGTGGTCAAAATCCCCTCCATGGAAAAGAGGGTCCCTAGAAATTCCTCTACCTACCAACAACCCACCAACACATTACATGACATTCACTTTCAATATTTATTAGTTAAATTGAAATTCTAATTTCATGATAATGAGTTAAAATTAATTTTTCTTCAAGGAATACGTATGGATAATAGGAATAACATTTGTGCTTGAACAACTTCCCTTTGTATGTATATGTACACATTTGAATAATCTTGAGGTCAAAATTTTAGAAATAAATACATTTAAATATTGCTCATCATCTCACTCATGTTACCCTTCCAAGTTTTGAAATCCAAATAATTTATTGAAGAGTAATCATGTTGAATACCCAGAATACTGAGAGGGGGGTGAATCAGTAGTCCCTAAAATTCATTAACTTCAAAGTGTATTCAAAGCATCTCGTTAAAATTGCAGAAATGGAAATAAACAATTGAAGCATGCACCACAAAAAACAACACAAGAACACCAAATTTGCATGGAAAAATCTTGGAAGGGAAAAACCACGGTGAGGATTAGCTCACAATATATCATAACCAGTTACAACATATTACATGAGGCTCACTACCAAAAGGGCTCACCGCCCAGAGGACTCACTATCCAGAAAATAGGAGGGCTCACTACCAAGGAAGATAAATTCTTCTAGAATTACAAAAGATATATAAAAGAGTGGCTCACTAACAATGCATCTACAATATGTTAAAGATACAGTTCCAATAAGGCTCAATAAATTGACTTTACACACTTCATTCTTCACCACTATCACATTTCACACTTCTCACTCTCGCTCATCATCTTCACATCGTCATCAATGAATTGACCTTCTATATATATACCACAAACAATCATATCATCAATTAGGTCAACCTAATTAGATGAAACATGTGACACCATAATCTGTCAGCTCAAAAATCCATCATACATACCTTGTGGAAGAAACAAAAACATGTTCTTCACCAAAATAGGTTGGCATGACCTATAATCACTCCTATGAATCTGCTTCATACTCAACTTAATACCACATGACCCCAAAACCCTTAGGTCACCACCTCACAACAAAACTGGTGAAGCAACAACTAAATGAACCAATTGTTCATTCACAACTTGGCATGCAGAGCACCAAACCACCTGAAACTCGAAATGCACACACATCTAACATATTCAAGCACTTCCTCAAATATGTAAAGAATAATGATCATCCACAATGGAATGTGGAGCATTCCAACATGAACTCTACAACTATAACACTATCGCAAAATAGCCTGATACTCTATCACTAATATCTTCAACTGTGGAAGACATAGAAACTTGAAACTTTGGATATAGACTCCTTCAACATGTACCATTATCACCTCAAAAACTACATGACAAGATATTCCAATGTTGAGCAATACGAACCAAAAAATTGATGCTTTGTTACATCACTACCTTAGTCAAACACTTATCGAATTTCCCAAAAACACTTGGTCTGCTCTGGAATACATACATACTAATGTACCATCACTTATACAATAGGTTGCCATCAATAACAACACCATACATCATCATGCTCATATTTCCAACAATCTCCCCCTTTGCCATTAATGGCAACACACTTCTTTGCTTCACTCCACCTTTGACATCAAGGGCAAAGGGTATTAAATCTACTTCACTCCCCTCTTAGTGATATATTTCCATGAGAATAGATCCCCCTATCTATATTATCCATCAACAAAAAGATAAAATTATATTGCACCATCTACTAACTCCGCATATGTACATTGATATCAAAAATTGACTATACAATTCAAAAAGAAGTATACACCTTAATTGGATGAGGGTAATATATCCTATTATTCAATGCCTTTAATTTTACAAGGTGTGCCTCCCAATCCTTCCTGGTGAAGCCAAGCATGTAGCTCTAGTTCTCAAACTATATATGGAGGTCTTCTCCTTCTTTCGGAGAATTAGGCATTGTTGTCTTTTGCACAACCTTCTCCACATTGACCAAAACTCCAGTTAAATATGTGAGCCTTACACTTACCATATATCGAAGTTGACTATAATGAATTATGATTTTCCCTTTTTTCTCCTGCAGTAAAAAGAACTAATTGTGTAGATTTGCAATTACCATTCTTGTTGCTCCATCCCCATCATTCACTGAATCATCGGCACTTGATGTTGAGCAATTTGAGACTCAATTGAGTCCATCTAATCATTGATGCTCTTTGTAGACAATGGCCACTTCAAATAGAATTGAAATAATTGTTTGACTTCCTCCAAACAATTTTGAACTTCCTTCAAGTTGCCTTACAACTTGACATGTGTAGTAGCACATTTATCTAAGGCATCAACCAGCATCTTATCATTCAACTTCCTTGCTACTTCCTTCTTAGTCTTCTCTTACAATCCTACATAGTACTCCTTAAAAGAGTCTAACAACTACTTCAAATGTTGAATACCTGACAAAGAAGTATCAATGGATACTCTGGGAAGGCCTTCTTGCAACACCTTGACCGCTTCATCAACTAAATTTGTGCTCTTTAGGTGAGTTTGAAGAATCTCCTTTCTTGCGGAGGCATGAAATACATCACCAAGTTGCTACTTATGTAGAGGGGAAATATTTTCTAAGTCCACTTAACCTTGTTGCATGAGGATTTATAGCAGTTGTGCAGACACCATTGGTTGGAACTATAATTGCATATCCAGAAGATCTTTCAATGAATCTCCAGAGGGTCTAGATGATTCACACCCTATTTTTATACTTTCTTCTACTTTTGTATCACTCTTCTCCTTCTAACCACTACCAAAACACTCTTCTTCAATATTCTCACCTTTCGGAGGAGGGATAGATTGCTCCTTTTGAGCTTCAGTATTCTCCAGAACTCCTCGCTCATCTTATTTGTTCTACTCATCAATTATCTCCACATCTAGAAGAGTGTTATCTGTCAACATATCTTCTTGCTCATGTTGCTCATGTTGCTCTAGGACTAGCTCATTGCTTTCTAAGAGGGATGTATTTTGATGCATTTGATCTTCATCACCTAAAGAAGCTCCTAATTCTTTGAGAATATTTTCAATTGTTTGCAATGTTTCTTTCCTTAGCTTCTCTATGCCATCCTTGTCTTTGTCCATAAGAATGTTTACTCTTTGTTTTGTCCTGAATTTATTGGCACACAACTGAGACAACTTAGCTCTTTCCTCATGATATAATGAGAAACCAATCTTCTCCAAGGAAATAGTTTTCATCTTTGCATTTTCTTCAATTTCCTCTTGTCTTCTTACACTCAGTACACTTTTTAGATCATCCAGCAATTGATCCTCTATCTCACCTAGGCCAACATTAAAATATCATCATCTATTTAGCAATGGCCTCTTCAATTGTTACCTTATCTATATCATTGGATTCCATATATATTTCAATTGTATCCTTCAGAAGTCCAAAATCTACTACAACATTGAATAATGCATCAAACTTCATGGGACTATGGACCGGAGGGGTCTCCTCTTTCTTCTTTCCCTTTTCTATATTGGTCTCTTCCTGAATGACCTTTGATCTCCGTTTTTGGACCAATTGGTTTTCTTCCTCTTCCTCTTCTTCTTCTTCTTCTATATTGACATACTTATCCCTTGTTGCTTTTTCTTTCCTTCTTCTCTTTGGAGACTTATGTTGCACAGAGGTGTTAGATGTATCTTTCTTCTTAGAACCACATGTAGGCTTCATTTTGGAAGGCTTTGTAATAGTAGGTGTGGATACTAGGGTCCTACTTGACTTTCTTGATCTCAATGGAGTCTATAGAGGAGCAGATGTACCTTTGGATTTCTCCGCAAGGTCCTTCGGGGTACCAAACTCCTTTTCCAGTTCAACTTTCATCTTCTCAACCTTTCCTGAAATATCCTTTTTCTTTTCCAAGTTTTATTTACTTGATTTCTCTGCATAAGTACCAAACCTTACAATTGTTGTATCTGGGTGATCCCACAATAGTGGTTTACAATTTTTGGCCAAACTGGACACTGAAATTATTATTTTTAACTAAATCTTCACATTCGGGCACCTATAGCGGCTAAACTGTGAGAAATTTGAAGATGATGCAAACTAGAGTCTCATCACATTTTGTCTGTAGATTCTAAAAATTATTTTTTCAAAAAATTTGGAATCAGATTGCACTTCTTTTTCCATCTCCCACGAAAACTGGTTTTTTTTAGAAAACAACATTTTAAAAAAGTGACGCACACCGTATAACGCATAACTTTTTTTCCAGGAAGGATAAAATTCTAATTCTTTAGAATTTAGATTTGTGACTCTGATATCTAGTGCTTCCACATGGTTAGATAGTTTTTTATTGAATACTTTTTCTTTAATCAAGTTTTGAAGTCAAACCAATTACAATTCAAACATAGCACGACCGTATAACACGTAACTTTTTTTGTATATATCAAAATTCAATGTTTTTTTTATTTGTTGGATCAAGGAATTCAATATCTGATGCACTCATATTTTTCAAAAAATAAATTGATAATCTGCTATTTTTCCACATGTGCAGAACAGAGACCTTCATTTTCGGTGAAAAACCTATATTTAATAAAACTAAAAAAACAAATACATAATAAAACCACAATATATCAAAATTATATTTATTGGATAGCTCATTCTGAGGACTACCTAATTCCAGTTGGGCTTGTGAAGTCTCTGCCATTTTCATGTTCAAACTGAGCTCCAAAGTGCAAAAATTTAGGTTTTTTTTTGTGATTTTTTTCAAACATCAGGGAAATAGGGGGTTCGCTCCAACCAGGGGGGTTCGACCGAACCCCCTCCCCAAAATGGGTTTTCATGCAGATTTTGTTCGTGCATCTAATTAATGGGTTCATTCGAACCCAAGTTCGAGCGAACCCTTTTTTGGTTCATTCGAACCCAGGTTGGAGTGAACCCTTTTTTGGTTCGTGTGAACCATCTAGTTCGTTCGAACCCCTAAAATGTAAAATGTTCCATGGGGTCATTTTTTGTGAGTTTTCCTTCCTCACTGGAATTGTAAACCACTATTGTGGCTTCACCCATCTCTAGGTTTTCTCAACACAATCTTTGCAAGACCAATGCATTTGAACTCGTCTAACTCATAAGGCAGTTCTAAAACCCAAAAAATTATGGGTTCAACTACTTCTATGTAGCAATAATCTCTGTTAACCATAAAATTCAATTCATTCTTATATTTTTCCACAACTTTACTTGGAATCCTTTCTCTCTCTTGCATCCAAGTTTGAAAAGGTTAAAAGAATCCCCACAACATTGAATCACAAGACTCTTTACCAGGAAATCTCCTTAAATGATCTCTAATTTGTATAGCTACCAAAATATTATCTTTCCATACAATATTCTTTACTCTGGGAAACTCTTTGAGAAAGTAAAACATTAAGCAAATGATAAGAGTACCATATAATAAAGGGTATTTTGAATCCTTAGTCTTTTGTAGATTCTCCAACAATTGTAATCTTAGGGGCTCACGGAGATCAAAGACTTTTCCTTCTTTCACCATTTGATAAGCCATGTGTATTGTGGTGGTAGTGACAAAATTCTCTCTATTTGTAAAAAATATTTTGTAACCAATCATCATTGAAGCATATTTCACTATTGAATCCTCAATTTTGTTCACTATTAGGGCACGCTTGTCAAACTTGGCTTTGATAAGCTTCATCCACCACTTCATTCTTTATTGCCTTCAATGTCAAAATAGGTCTTGTGGAGCTCAAACCAGTAACAACCCTGATTGCCTCTTTGGTTATCATATGTGGCATGTCCAACCACATGAATTTATCATGAATTATACTTAGAGCATACTTCACCCACTCATCTTCAAAATAGAAATTAGGAAATTCTATCCACACATCCAACTTCTTCTTTGTCAAACTAGCATACTCTGGTTTTAGCTCAAAAACATCTCCAGTTAGCACCTTTTCCCTAAATTCTACCAAATTAAAATGATCATATTCATCCAACTTTGAATGAATATAAACTCACACATCTTTTGTGTGCAACACATTTGATGGAACCCTAGAAAATGCCCCTTCTTTATCCATTACCATTTATTTGTATGGGTGCTTCTTAAATTTGGGTCTTGACCTTTCAAGCACATCAATAACTTGTGAAGTAAAGATTTTGGACTTTTATTGAGCTATATTTTGTAGGAAATTGTAAATACCTTATGAAATTTGTCGGTAGGGTTTCGTTCAACACTTCAGAATCACTTCAGCTCTCATTTGCACTACTCTTCTCTTCAAATTCTCAAACATAAATTTCTTTTAGAATGTGCAAAATGAAATATAAAAAATTTTCTATGACCTAAAGTCTGCATTAATTATAGTAGAAAAATTTTGGTCAAAAACTGTCAAATCCTCTTTGTCTCATCATAGGCACAAGTCCAAACATTTCAAAAATATTTGTATTAAGAGATTTATCACCAGAGATTTCACTAATGGATCAACCATACCAACTTATACATGCACCAATATGTTGAAGACATTAGAATCACATATTTGGTAGGTGGTTTAGAAAGTTTTTTGTTAAATCTCTCTTGAGCCAACTCTTTCTATCTAGTTTTTGGAGGAAACATCTACACCAAAATTTGGCCAGACTCATTCTTCACATCATTCTCTTCCTTTTTCTTCTTGATCTTATTCATCTCCTTCTTTACCTCAACCGAATCAATCTTCTTTTATGGAGTAGAGGGTTTCACATTCTTTCCTCTACAAAACTTAGCTATGTGTGGACTGGTTTATTGCATTTATAGCATGTGACACTTTGTTTCAGAGAAAACTTACTCCTTCCCATTTTAATCTGCATTCAAAGGCCTTATGCCCAAACCATTACATGTGTAATAGTAACCAAGGAATGATTCAAGCATCATACCATTATTATAACCATTCATCATTTGTCTTGTACATTCACTAGCCTTATGACCAAATCTATTTCATGCATACATTGACTAGAAAATGATTAAAAATTCTAATTCATCATGCTTCTACACTCTACAGCTCTATGTCCAAATCTATTGCAAAAATAGCAATGACCTTTAAAAGATGAATACCTTTATGCAGTTTGTAACACCCCTCCATTTGGCTTCTTGTGTGTTTGCTTTATGCTATGTTTGGGATGCAGCTACTATTATACTGGACACACCTGGTTGTTTGTGTTTTGATCACTACTATTGAGCGACATTGATTATTGTGTGATGTGGATTATCTGACTATTGTTTCACATGCATTATGGATTATTGATGTTAGTAGAGTTAGCTTGAGATATTGTATTACATGAATTCTGATCATGATGTAATGTCAGTCTTTGATGAGTGTATTGGTGAAGAGGACAGTTCGCATCACTCGCTTGCGAGTGCCCTACGAATCCGTGATTTCTTCTTCATGGTGTGTATTATATACTGGATATACTGTATTATGTTGTTTACTTGGTTTCAGGTTGCAGGTACATGACATCGACTCCACCTGGTTTCACAGGTTTGAGCGTGTCGATCCAACGGTTAAGTTGAAAGAGAGATAGTAACTAGGTAACATGTGTCAGGTCTATGCCCTAGCCTTAGTGTGTTGTTAGTCCTGTTTTGTGAGTCGTGTTTACTTGGTTTAATGTTATATGATTTTATTAGATGCATTATTATTTATTTAAATGTTTAGAATTATTGCATTGTTGAAAGTAGAGTTTATTTTAATATTAAGTGAAATCTATGCTTAGATGAAGTATATATGTTGATTATGAAATTGTATTAATTAAATTTTAATTTATTTAATTAATTAAATTAATCTTGGAAAAGGTTGAATTTAATTATTAAATAATTAAAATTAATTAATTGAGTTTATTGCATTAAATTTAATTAAATTAAATTAAAAGAATTGAAAGAAAAGTGAAATTGCATTTTAAAATCAATTTGGGGTTTTCGAAAATAGGAAAAGGAAATAAATATCTATTTTCACTTTGCATGCAAAAGGGAATTAGGGTTAGATGAGATATTTTAGTTTTAATGTGAATGCATATTTCAATTTTTGAAGAGAGAGATTTTTGGAAGGATTGATATTTTGAGAGGAATTTGGGAATTTTTGAAGAAATTGCACAAGTAGGGTTTGAATCAAATTTTGGAATTGGGAATTGGAATTGATTGCACTTTTGAGGAAAAGCTTGGAGGAGGCTTCTATCAAGAAATTTCATCATCTTCTGTAGCATCACATTCTAGGTTTTATACTTGATGTTTATTTCAATTTTTAATTTAATGGTTGAGGAAATTTTGATAAATTTACTGTAGGAAATTGTTTAGTAAACAAAACCATAGATCTATTGTTTAAATTTCAATTTAAAATGTTCTCAAACATTTAGGATTTATTATGGAAATTCTACTTTGAAAACAATCAGATCTGTTCTTCAAAAGAAAATCAAACCCTTGTAGAAAACCTTCAGTAAAAGAACAAGATTTGTTTGATTTTCTATATTTAATTGTTTTTTATAAAATTCAATGAATAGGGTTAAAAGAAATTTAATTTACACCTTTTTGAATTTAGAACGAAATTCTGGAAAATTCATCAATTTCATGATATGGTTTTTCTTAAATTATTTTTCCTATTTTACCAGTTATAATATTCTATAAAAATATATATATTTATATATTTAATATGTATTATATTTGGATAAATATAAATACATAAAACATATAAATATATCTATTATTTTTAATTGTTTAAAAGTTAAATTTTGGCATGTTTTAGAAAAAGTCGCCGTCGGCACAAATCTCTAAAATTCTCGTTAATGGCAAAAAAATTTTGTACCTGTGTATTTTGCAAAATCCAAAATTATTTTGGAAAAGTTAAAAAAAAATATTGTTTTATTGGTGGGGGAGGTCAAACCCCCCACCTTTTCCTTGGTTGGGGGACGCGTCGCCCATGGGGCAGTGCGCCCACCACTTGGGGGATGCACTTCCCATGAGAGGTGCGGCCTTCCCACTGTCGCAGGTGACAGTAATGGTACCAGCGGTACCGTCTGGTCCCATCACTGTCACAATTCCCTTGACTTTGCTTTTTTTTATTTTTTATTTTTTTTATTACTGTTTTTTTAAATGAAATTTTCTTTTATTATGTTCAATTTAGTCTATAAATTTGAATTTAAAGAAAAATAAAATTCATTATTGAATTTATACAATAAAATATATTTAAATACTGTGCATTTGTTTTATTAAAATAATAATTATATTCTGTATGAATATAATATAAATATATATATATATATACAGTAGGTATATATATAAATATATGTTACAGGAATATGAGATTGAGTTATTTATCTTAGTATTTTGTTTTTCTTTTCCAAAATTATAGAATTTGGTTTAATTAAATGGGGTTGGGATTATTAGCAGTATTAAACAAATATATATATATATATGTTCAAGTGGTTGTAATTATTATTTAAATTGTGAATTGGAAAGAATTAGATGAGTTAGTTAAGAATTTTAAAAGAAATATTTCTTCCATGAGTATATTTGGTTTAAATTCAAATTTGATATCTTGTAATGTTTAAATTGAATTTATTCTTTCCTTGTAAGAGTAGAGGTAATAATTCAGTTTATTATTTATTTTATTAAAGCATTGGTTTGTAACTGAAAAGTATTAGTTAGAATATGGATTTAATATATCCAAATATAGCATGTTTCCTTGCTTGTGTTCTTTCGTTAATTAAATTCCCTTGTTAAAGATTGCTTGGGAAAGGGTGAATTGTGTAATTATTGTAAAGTCTTTCAGTGCATGTGGGTCATTCCCATGTTAGTTGATGTTCGTTTTTCCTTGGGTAGATTTATTTGAGTTGTTTTCCTCCAAGTGTTGGAGTGAGATTCTTTATTTGTCGTCTCCTAGATTAGGAGAGACTGAGTTATTTAGTTCTATAACACTTGAGTCACCCTTGGAGTCTAGATTTGAGTAGTGAGTTATCCATTAGAGGAGTGGCTTTTGTTAGGGGTCGGAGCCCAAAGAGGTAAACCGGGTAACCTTCAAAAGTGTTTTTAAGAAGTGATAATTAAAGCAAAGAACTTAGATTACTAGGATGCATTCACATTAAGCAAGATAAAATTAACCTCACTCGCAGACAC
This sequence comes from Sequoiadendron giganteum, assembly GCA_007115665.2. NCBI lineage: Eukaryota > Viridiplantae > Streptophyta > Pinopsida > Cupressales > Cupressaceae > Sequoiadendron > Sequoiadendron giganteum. The sequence goes on from CM021106.1 coordinate 65,875,714, forward strand.
AAGGGCTTGTTTAGACTTGGGGTGAGTGAGAAGGCCTGGAATGGCAAGGTCAACTAGCTTGTCCATACGAGAGGTAGTTGATTCCACTTGAGTGAGTATGAGGGTCGGGATTCGGTTGAGGTCACCAGGATTATCGGAGCCTATGAAGGATGCCCAGAGGAGATCTCATGACGCACCTTGCGATGACACTCTATCTAGGATAACCTTGATTATATGTTGTGTGTATGGTTTCTTTAGCACACTTGATTTTATTATGTTTGGAAGCAATGTAACCATGTTAGTGTTAGATTTATATTATGCATATGTATGGTTGAGTCAGTTTGTTCAGTTAGTCAGCCTTTGGTTAGAGGTAGTTGATATCTTGTCCATGTTGTATATTTACTATCTCCTAGCATGGGGGGTGGGCCTTCGGGTACCACTAGGTTGGGTGGAACATGCACCAAAACCGTTGGGTCCCCCTTTGTTCTTCAGTTCGTTGAAGCGTGACATCCAATTGGACAGCTTGCGGATATTGTTATTCTCTTCTTGTACTATTGTAATTCTTCTTGTTATCAGTTGTATTTACCCCTCTTGTTGTTGTGAGGTGGATCTTGTAATTATTATACTTTTATGTATTTTTACTCATTCTGGGAATGAGGATTGTAATCTTGTAATGGTTTATGTAATGGAATTATGTGATGGTTAATCTATTCATATCTTGTATTTACTTATGTTGGATGAATGTCATTCTTGAGTTATTTAATGCAATGTAATTTAGATGATATATGTTAATGGGAATTAAGTAATCTCGGTTACGTAGCCTTAGGGGAGGTTGTCAATTATAGGTGAACATGTATGTTTAATTCACTTTTTTTAAAAAAATTAGTACGCATTTGTAGTGAATTGAAACTTCCTCTAGGGTTGCGTGGCGGGGCACTACACAGTTGTTTGTATGATAGGAGGTCTCTTGAAATCGTTCTTCTTGTTTCTAACATGTTTGATATATCTCTTCTTATCTCTAGTCTTCCTTTGTTCATTGTTCTCCTTTTCAAAATTGTTTGGTCTAATTTTCCTTTGAGATTTCTCCTTTTTTAAACCCTAATCCTTCTTTGTCCTTTGAAGCCTTTTGACTAGCAAGCATATCATCAAGCAAGGTGGAGCTCTTCTTGAATTTGTCCTCTTGACTCTTTGCTTTCTTTGAATCTTTCCTCGGAGACACAATCTCTTCTTCAAGTTTTGAGCATTTTGTAGACTTGTCTTTCAACTTGGTGTTCAAGCAGTCTTCAACTCTTTTTCCTTCTTCAACCTGCACTTTTAGATTAGTGATTGTCTTATTTGATTGTTTAAGTTGCCATTTGTTTCCTTGAGTTGCTCTTTAACTTTCTTTACTTGATTCCTCAGCTTCTTGATGCACTCAACTTCTTCCTTAAGAGTTTCTTTCACATCTCTATTCTCACATTTTTCTTTATTCAGACATCAAGAGCATATTTGAGTTCTCCTTCCATATCAACTTCACAGTATTCTTCAGTAAACCCTTCCATTATAATTTATTCCAAAGGGATAGGATACTTCCTAGTTGTCAAGTGTTCAACCTCCAAGATCTACCTCGATTGTTAAGAAAATTGAAGGAACCTTGCTCTGATACCAATTATTGAGCACCAAGAATAATGAGAGGGGGTGAATCAATATTCCCTAAAATTCATTAACCTAAAATTGTATTCAAAACATCTCATTAAAATTGAAAAAATGGAAATAAATAATTGAAGCCTGCACCACAAAAAACAACACAAGAACACCAGATTTGTGTGGAAAACCCTTGGAAGGGGAAAACCGCGGTAAGAATTAGCTCACAATATATCATAACCAATTACAACATATTACAGGAGGCTCACTACTAGAAGGGCTTGTTACCCGGAGGACTCACTGTCCAAAAAATAGGAGGGCTCACTACCCAAGGAAGATCACTTCTTCTAGAATTACAAAATATATAGAAAAGAGTGGCTGACTACCAAATTTTGAATTGCTAATAATGCATTTGCAATATGCTAAATATATAGTTCTAGTAATGCTCAGTTAACTGACTTTACACACTTCATTATTCACCACTATCACATTTTGCACTTCTCACTCTCGCTCATCGTCTTCACATCATCATCAATGAATTGAACTTATATATATATATATATATAATATATATATATATCATAAATAATCATATCATTAATTAGGTTGGCCTAATTAGATGAAACCTGCAACAGCATAACTTGTCGCCTCAAAACTCCATCATACATACCTTGCGGAAGAAACCAAAATGTGTTCTTCACCAAAAAAATTTGGCATGACCTATAATAACTCTTATGAATCTTCTTCATACACAACTTAATACCGAAGGACTCCAAAACCCTTAGGTCGACATCGTACAACAAAACTAGTGAAGCAACAACCAAACGAACCAACTATTCATTCACAACTTGGCGGTGCGGACCACCAAACCACATGAAACTTGGAGTGAACACACATCTAACATCTTCAAGCACTTCCTGAAATCTGCAAAGCATAATGATCATTTGTGATGGAATGTGAAGCATTCCAACATGAACTATGCACCTGTAACTATGTCTCTGCTCAGCTCGATATTGTCATCAATATCTTTTGTTGCAAAAGACATACAACCCTAAAATTTTGGATATAGACTCCTTCAACACGTACATTATCACCTCAAAACTGCATGACAAGATATTGCAGTGCCACTATTTAAAGGGGGCATAAGATCCTCGATATGGAAATAGGCCAAAGAAAAATGCAGAGATAAATCATAGAGTTGGAGAGGCAAGTGGTTGACCTTGGCAAGAAGAATAACCATGATAAAGTCAATCCTAACAGCGATCCCTACCTACTCAATGTCATGTATGTAGCTAACAAATAAGATTGCTTTAGGGATAGAGAGTATACTCAAAAAAAATTATGGGAAGGATCAAATGATGAGCATGAATTCCCTCTAGTTCATTGGGATATAGTATGCAAATCCCAAGTTGAAGGTGTTGGTAAATTAAGAATATCAAGATGCAAAATCTTGCCTTGGGAGAAAATTGATATGGAAATTATATGAAAATCCCTCATTACTATGGTGTAAAATTGTTCAGAGGAAGTATCTGGACAATTTAAACCTGGAAAGAATCTTAACAATAGCAAATGCAAGAAATGGGTCCCATATATGGAACTTTATGCAAAGTTGCAGGCACTTAATAATAAATCATTTAACATGGCAAGTTAATAATGGGCAGAGGGTTGACTTCTGGTGTGATTGATGGGGTGGATACAAGCGACTGGAAGAATACCCTAAGTTGTCTCCCCACATTGAAGACTTTAGAAGTTTATATGGGAATGCGATCCAAAATTATGTGAAAAAAGGAAATAATGTGACAAGTGAATGGATCAATTTTGAAAATGTAATAAGTGAAGAAACAAGAGCCAAATTGAAAGAGATCCTACAAGAAATAAAGGTGTGCCTAAATGAACAACCAGACAAGATCATCTGGTGCGAGGCAAAGTCAAGAAATTACTCAACAAAATTGGGCTATCTAATCTAGTTGAAATAGGAGGATAGCAACTAGCCGAAGAAACTCTATTGGGGAAAATTGATTCTACCAAAGGTCAGGGCATTCACATGATCAACCCTACATGGAAGGATTTTAATAGGGGACAGGCTAAAAAAAATAGGAATTGAAGGTCCTCAATGGTGTGTCATGTGTAAAAATAGAATTGAAGATGCATATCACTTGTTGCTAAACTGCCCATATGCAGCTTGTGGATGGGACTGGTTACAAAACAGGCTGGATGGGCGTCACCAAGAAATAATAAACTTAAAGATTTCTTTACCAGCTGGCCCATTCATAAGTCAAAGCTTTTTTGGGGACAAATATGGAGGGTTGCTCCCTCAATTCTCATTTGGAACATCTGGAAAGAGTGTAACAAGAGAATATTCCAAGAAAAAATTAAGAAAGAAGAAGAGGTGTGGCAAATGGAAAAATGCAACATCACTGAATGGATGAACACACATATAAAAATGCGAAAGAAAGAAATGTTTACAAAGTGGGACAATGATCTAATGAAAAGATGTAAAGACCTCAAGATACCACCTTTCTTCCAACTAGCAACAAAATCTAAAAGCAAAAGATTAAATGCAAAATGGAAGCCATCTCAGCAAGGGAGAATGAAACTAAATACGAATGTGCATCCAGGGGCAATCCTGGACCAGCAGGGCTAGGATGTATTATAAGGAATGAGAAGGGAGACTTAATAACAACAATATCAAAGAAATTGCCAGTAATCACCAATAATGCAGTTGATTTAGAAGGTTTACTACAAGGGATACAAGCTTGTAAATAAAATGGAATAAGGAATATCGAGATTGAAAGTGACTCCACAGTTTGCATAAATGTTGCTTTAAGTGGCAAAATTGGAGACTAGATATTACAAACCAACCTGAATCGGATAAGAGAACTAATGGGGGAGGTAAAGATTCATAGTGTAAAACATATCTACCGTGAGGCTAATAAAGCATTTGACTTGCTAGCAAACCAAGGGATTGATCAGATATGTGTTATCAAAGCAAGAAATCAGGCAGGTTTATAGGAAGGTCTGGAAGAAATACTAAAAGTAGACAAGGAAGAAATTAAAAGTCAATCTTCAACAATCACATGAATAAAATGAACGGTATGAAGGCTTCAGAGCAGAGGTATGTATCAAACCCTTAAAAAGCAAAGGTACACAACCCTTACTCTTTATCCTCTAAAGCAGTTAATTTGTTTTATAAAATTGGGATAAATATTCTCAATACTTTAAGCTAGGGGACCACAATACACTATGTCAATCAACCCGGAATACCTCGTCGATAAAACAAAAACAGGACATAACAAAAGAGGCATGAAGAGACAAAATGAACAAGAGAATTCTAAACAAGACCCAACAAACCAAAATGTATGGAAATGCCCGTTTGAATGAAAGTAATCAACGAATACATCTAATGAGCTTTATAAATAGTGCACTAAGATAGACTAGTGCAAAAATACTTAAACCCTTCAAAATTAGATATAATAACACTATCATTATATAAGAATTATAACAAGAAAGAGAGTTGATGATATTTTCTCACTTTAACCCATAATTTGGAAATCATTCCTACTATGAGGAGTTAAATTATAATTTTTAACTTGAAAAACACACATCTAAAATAAATTCATATGAAGAAAGGATAAATGTAGTATCTTTTCATCACAAATATCAACACAAAGTAGCCATAAATTGAAACCCATATTTATATTATGTCCAATAACTACTGACAAACGTGCTTGAGAGTTTTACAAAGCAAAATTTCTAGCAAAAAGAGAAACTATATGGTAGTATCAACTATTTAGTCCATCACCTTAAACTTGATAACTATTTACAATCTAGTTTGTACACTCAAAATGGGACAAAACCACAAGTATTATCTTTATCTATTCCCAGAGAGGGGTCCTATACAACTGACCCTAACTTAGAAAAGAAACTTCTATATCATAAAGCTTCATACAAGTGAAATTCATCCAACCAATCAAAATTGTCAACCGACTCATACTAATAGAGCTTGCGAAGGAATTGGTAACCATAGAGAGTGTGACGATGATGTAGAAGAAGCTCATCTCCCTTAATATCCAAGAGGAATGGGACCAAAGGGGCTCCAGTTGGTCGTCCTAAATCCCAGGGATGAGGAACTCCAACGCCGGGCTAGGATGCAACCAAAACCCTATCCAAATTCCCCAATAGATGAGGCTGGAAAAACTTGTGAGTCATGCTTCCAACCATGTCTTGAGAAACGTGAAGATCCAAAAGAGATGCAACGAAACAAGCGAGAATATCAAATTTAACTCGATATCGCTCTTCAAAATTAAGGAACTTCTCGCCAAGTATAAGACGGATAACTTTTGTGGTGAGAAGACCCCACTCCTTCAACACCAATTTCAATCAATGATTAGTAATAAAACCTATGAAAGATGACTAGCTTCGATTGCTGATAAGCACAATTGGGGTCTCCATAGCCACAGATGAATCAAGATTTTTAGCAAAACATAAAGTAAGAACCAGAGCCATATTTAAAACGGATCCTAAATGTGAGAAATAATGAACAAAACAAGTAAATATTTGAAATGAGATCTGAGTACTACTTCACATATGGCTCACACAAAAGAGTATCTATCATTAAGCAGGAAGAGATAGTAGAGTATTAACTTGAAATGATAAATTTAAGTGTGTACTGCATCAAAGGTGGCGGATTATGAGAAACGTCACATCAATTGCAGTGTATGATGCTTCGAAGACAAGCTTGCAACAAGAAACCTAACACGTATGGAAGAGGTGGCAAACATGTCATTCCCAAATTATCGATAGAAAAAACTAAGTGGCAACTAAGGTTGAGGTGGATTAACATGCCCCCTCAATTAATCATTATTGAACCAAAATTGTCATTAATGACTAAAACCAATCAAGTCAAATTAATAAAGTAATAAAGGGATTTTACCATCCCATCAAAATGGTAAGCTTACCTAAAAAAGAAAGTCTCTTGCCACAAATGTATTGTAATACGAGATTTAAAAAATAATCCCTCCTAAAAAAAATCAAGTAGGATGCTAAATCCCTATTTGTGTCATCTAACACACCTACAAATGTTTTAAACATATTTTTCCTCATCAAAACAAATGTTCAACAAAGAAGAATAACATGATTGTAATCCAATAATAATCAAATCTAATTAATTATGAAATTTAAATATTATTTATCCTTTATGTCAAGGTCACCAAATGGAAGTTGTGAGATTTAAGTTATTACGAAAATGATACAAACTAAATGTCAAAGGTTAAAAATTATTAATCGCCAACTTGACTTATCCCTAATAAATGAGCATAAATCAAAGGACCTCCTAGACATGTCACTTCATGTTTTTTCTCCCCACAATAATCCCTAAACCTTCAACTACAAATTGAGGAAGTTCATATACATGAATATGGTTATATAATTGTAAAGCTTATAAATAATATGATGTCATTATAATTGAACACTTACACAAAAATCATGAAGAGAAGTGTGAGATAGTATACCAACCACCATTGAAGATCATTCCATCCACTTAGCTAATGTGTCTAATCGCAATTAATTAAAGTCATTAATTTATTTTGTTTCACTTCGGCAAAAATAAAATACCAATAAATTATATTTTTATTCATAATTAAGAGAAATGAACCAATAGATGAATATTCATCAATAGCCTACTATGATGAAAACATGTGCACTCGGGCATGTATTATTAATTGTCTTATGTGTCAGCATATGATTGGTTGTTTCTTTAATGTGAGTTGCAAAGGGTAATAGCTACACATTTATTGATTCCTTACTAAATTTTTATTAATATTTTGATTCTCAATTAATAATTCTTTTGATACAACCTAAACTAATTATATTAAAGAATTAGTAATTGAGAAGCAAAATATTAGCTACACATATATTGATTCCTTACTAAATTTTTATTAATAATTTGATTCTCAATTAATAATTCTTTTGATACAACCTAAATTAATTATATTAAAGAAGTAGTAATTGAGAAGCAAAATATTAATAAAAGTTTATTAAGGAACCAATACATGTGTAGCTATACCCTTCGCAAGTCACATTAGAGAAACAACCAATCATATGGTGATGACACATTAGGCAATTAATAATACATGCCCAAGTGCACATTTTTTGATCTTCACAAGGTGGGAAGAAATTTAAACTCATCAAAGATGTAATTGATTGGACCACACCTTTGATATCCAAAACTCCATACAATAGCTTTAAACTCTTAACTCAGATATAGACATACCAGAATTTTCATAAAAACTCTATGTACTATAATATAAGAACTCGAAGCACATGAAATTAAGTGCAAAGCTACTAGATCCTCTCCATTAATTTATCTTAGAATATCTCCTGTCCGAAGTTCCAATCACTCGTTGAATCAACCAAATATCCTTTTCATAAAGGCTTTTCTTTTCTAAGAGATTTTTTAACCTACCAAAACAAAGCAAAGATGCTCTTACCTGTAATCATTAAGATACTTTTTATGATAGCTATCACTTCTATTAATATATTATATATATTATTGTACATTTTATTTTTAAATCAATATAAATTAATCTTATTATACATAAAATTAAATAAAAATTAAAAATATCAAAATGTTAAATTATAATTTTATAAATAGATATTTTTGAACTTAATTATAAAAATATCTTGATATTAGTCGGATCATATTAAGCTTAAAAAATTAAAATTAGTCTAAAAATAATTATATGGAATAGGTGAATGAAGTGACAGAAAGCTCATAGGAAGGGGTACTTTTTAGGCGTATCCTTCACGTTACCTTTATTGCGTAACTATCTCTTCATAACACGGCTACGACCCTCCTCTAACCAGGGCATCTAGTAACGGTGCTCTGTTCCTGCTCACTGGAGTTTTTACAAAAATTGCGTATACGATAAATTGCCTTTTTTCTTCGATTCAAGTAAAATTTCATAATGTCCCGCTTGTCCATAAGCGGTGCGTACCGGCTGAAAGTCAAATATCCAACCTTTTCCTGCAGTCGAAGATTTACTACAGTTTATAGTAAGATCTTCTGGTGCGGGGTCCCAGTCTATCATAATACTCCTCAAATATAAAATTAAAAAGAAACAACGTGCCAGTAAAAAAAAAGTCGTGCAGCTGAAAAAGGTACACGACAGCTGCCATTGGGGCCGTGCCGTCAGTTTAGTCTTTAAATTTACTGTTGCCTACAGCTTATTCGTTTTTACTCCATCCGTCCTCGTGTTGAGTGAGAACAGTGCATTGACCCCATCGATCGAATGCCTACGCTGACCCTCCAACCAGATGCTCTGAATCTCGTACACAATGACAGCTACACAATAAATTTAACTGATTTTGCTTTAATATACAGCCTTTAATGGCAGCAGACACACGCTCAACGGATAAAAAGTTCATTCTATTTCAATTTACCGGTCTAGTGTATGTTTGGTATCAAATTAGGGTTTAGACAATAACGCCGCTCATTAGCCATTAGGCGCCAAAAGCACAAATCTGGTGGCATGCGGCGATGACAGGATTAAAATTATGAGAGTGGAAGATTCTTATCTGAAAGACACACTTTTTCATGCATGGATTTTGATTCTAATCGACAGTCGACTATAGTTGAATTTAAATTTATAAATAGCGTGGAACAAAGGGCATGATTCCATACATTGGAAAGCTTAAACAATAAACTCGGGTCACGAGAAAATTCTGAGGCCCTTTGCACGTGATCGAGTGTCTTTACCTTGATTGCCATAAATGCTGAAATTGCAGTGAAAGAAACCACGAGAAGAGACATACTTGATCCTATTACCCGCGCAGACAAGGATATTGAATAAATAAAGATGTTGCAGTAAGGGACTTCAATTAATGACACTACACTGTCGTCCCTATCTCTCTCCACTTTAACTCCTCTCCCACTTACTGTAGTCAAAATTGTGGGGTTAAAGAGGACTTTTACATTCATGCCGCGAAAGCGGGATTTTGAACACCCATCCACAGTAACTTTTAGTATAGCGGAGATCTGTGAGGAAATCCCTTTCTCCTGCGTGGAAGTACAGACTTAGGTGACCTGTTGCTGTTGCTGCTGCGCATTTTCTTGGGCAATGAAAATATAGCAGGGGTTTGCATATTGCTTGCAACCCAACAGTCCTCTCTTTCACTTGCACATGATGTTGATGACAGCGACTCCTCCATTTCCAAGTACATGTCTTCAATGTCAAGCTTGCCACAGGGCTTTGGGCTTGGGCTTGTATTTTCTGGGGATGGAGATGGCTCTAAATACTCTGCTAATTCAAGGGAATTGCACGCTTGCAACACACTCGATATGTTCTTCACTGCATCTACCTGTAAACAAACAATCACACAAAGTTCAGTCATATTAGCTAACACTATATCTTCATTGCTTTAAGGCAATGAAAAGGACAAAACAAATAATAATTCAGTAAGTAAAAGAAAATTTCTGAGTGTCATATAAAACATTATTCCACAAAATTTTAAAATATTCTTTTCTAATATTGTACACAAAAAATTTGATGTCTTTAAATTGAGAAAAATAATTGAAAATTTAAAATATGAAAAATGATGAGAGAAATTTGAAATCTTCTGCAAGACCTTAATCTCATGTCCTCTATAATGTTTGATGGATTTTAATTTGATCTCCTTTGAAAAATGCATCCAATTGAATTGGTAAAAATTGACATGAAAGTTATTTAAATTTTGAATTTTATTTAATCATATTTATTATATAAATATTATATTAAATTGAAATAAAGCATAATCTTAACATAATTTTACCACAAAATATTTTTTAAAAACTCAAAAACTAAATTTAAGAAACATCTTTTATTACAAGTCAGAGACAGACAAAATTTCATTTTCTATATTCTTTACTGTGTATCATGACTACAATTTAATAATAAAATAAAGATAATTAAAACAATTGCACTGCACACTTTGACCCCAGAACCAAACTTTCTGAATTAAAGCCCAAAACAATTCTGTTAGCCCTTTGAAGTGGTCTGAATGCAATTGAAATTCTATTCTCAAACCACAAAAAAAATTAAAGGACCTTTTTCCTCAAGTGCCCCAATTTTCAACCTTCCCTCAAAAGAGCAATCAGAAACGGTCGGGAAATTTTGGACAGTAAGACAGACTTTTCAAAAGCTCTTTTTATTTAATGGCCGCAAAAATCCTGTATCGAAGAATGATAGGCTCTGTATAATCTTGTCTGTGCTAGCTGTCAGGACGTAAATTTCCAACAACCAAGAAAAAAGAAGTAAAAAATCGCCGACACATTTAAGTGCTCTAGACGGCGTTGGAGCTATCATGTTCTCAACGACACATGTCCTAAGGAAATGGAACTAAAAAATGTCATATAATATACGTTATTTTTAAGTTTGGAACGTAGCTTAAAAATCCCGCTATAGTATAATGGACATGCGTTTGGCCACAATTGTCAAAAAGTTTTACGGCAAAACAGGGCAAAAGACAAGCTAAAAAAATAATAAGATTCGTCTATTCAAAAATTGAATTAGAACCGTGTACGCCGGATTTATCGGCGCAACTCAAGTAAAATGTTAAATCAACATCAAATGCGATTTAATTAAGAGCTAAAACGCGATAACAGAAACGCACGCATTATAATTACGAAGCGTTGCCTTTTTAAAATTACCTTGCACCTGACGGAACAGTAACGGTAGGGCTCCTGCAGAACCCTGTCACAAGTTACGCAGGAATTCCCCTGCCCCTTGGATAATCGTGACTGTGGTCTCTGGTTTAGAAACACAACCCTGGCGCTATTTGTGATGTATGTCTGTGTATTAGAAAACATTGCTCGATTTTATCAGGCTTAAAATTATAAATTTAACAGAGAATTAGAGGCTAAACTAACTTCCACGAATTGGAAGCTTTGAATCTTTATTTGTAAAATATTTCACCTGGACTAGAGAGCAGTCGAGTAGCTTCTGCATGTCGTGTAGCCGAATAACGTCATGGTACACATATCTTCGCACCTGTAACTCGGAAACGAAAACCTCGTTATCGACCTTCAAAATCCTTCAAAACTTACGGCTGAACGCAAAATTCACCAAAACTTACGGACATTCGAGTAATGTTTTAAGATAGGGGAGGGGTTTAGAGGAATTTTACCTGCAGAAGACGATGGGAACGGTGGGAAATGAGGCAATGCTGGCAAATGCTGGCGCTGCAGTCCACACAGAAGATGTTAACCTCGTTTTTCTTGTGCTCCAAGTGAATCGAACACGCAACAAAGAATTGGTCGGTTAGCAAGGCCTCCAGCCATGCCGGCTTTCGTGGAACAGACAGGGCGTATCCAACCTGCAAAGCCGCCAAATTCAAAAGGAAAACATTCAATTTTAACCATCACGCGCCTCTCATCTTCAAAAAATCGTCTGAAATCTCAACAATCAGCAAAGCAAGAACTCGAATGTCACAAGTATCTCCAAAACCTTTAATTACTGCTAAATTCTTCAATAAATGACCACATTGTGCCCCAGACCTTGCAATTGTGGATGTAAACACATAAACACGCCCTAACAAAAGTCACTGCAGCGAATTAAGCCGTCAAATTGCACAAATAAGGAGGCCAGACCCCGAAAAGAGGGAAAAAAACAACTCCGAGAATACAAACTTCTCACAAAGCCTCACAAATTTAGGCTATGTGGTTCAAGCTTCAAAATTACAAACAGAGACACCCATAAACTTAACGAAATACACATTATCACATCACAATTATGCAAAAAGTTCACACAACATAAACTGCAAACTAACAGCGTCGGTCACCAAATTCGACATACAAACCCGAACGACCTCTTTTGCATGCAAACCGAGCTACACAAACAATTCCCCTTCAAAGGCACACCGAGTTAACCAAATTCACAACAAAATTACATGCAAAATTGAGTCTAGGAAAAGAAATTGCCATTAACTGGAGAAAACGTCCCAATTCTAAGGCATGCAAAGATTATAGAACTTCACTCACCATGTTGAGTTAAACTGTGTTAGCCTTGTCGCCGAAGCAGACTAAAAAAGCATCCCACAGAAAAGCAACAATAAAAGCTTTTTCAAAAAACTAACATATAACAGACCTTCTCTGATAGAACAGAAGGAGGCGGCGAACCAACAATTATCTCCTACTATTCATAAACATGAAGCGCAAGCAAACGCGCTGATTGTTATTATTATCAATCCGCATTACTGCTACTCACAGCCCAACGCATACCAGCCGTCGATCTGTCTCATCGGACGGCCACACCGAACGCCGCGCAACTCAATGCGCGCATCTCCTCAGCACGGCTCAACACCGGCCGTCGATCTGTCACCCTCTTGTACGACGACAACCGTCCGATCACGCCAAGGGTAATCAAATGCCCCCTGTTGCTCGTACCAACATTGCCAGCTAAGACCTAATTTGCGCGCCCAATTCACGGATTTACTTTTTGGTTTTTCGCCCTTTATTATTTTTCTGTGGGGCTGCCAAAACAAAAAGGGCGGCTCATGGCGTCCAGAAGGGGCACGGCCCCACACCCCCGCCCACTTGCCACGGTGGATGCCACGTCATCCGCTGCAAATTCAGATTGCCTGTGGACGTCCTGTCATTTCAACGGATAGCGTGGTCGGGAAATGAAGTATTGCCTGGCCCAGTCAATTTCCCTTCCACCAGATTCCCTGCAGCCGCACATTCAAACCGACGTTTAACCCTAGTCCACGCCATTTGAACGTTTAAACTTCCCTCCTTGGGCAAAGGACAGTTTCTTTTCAAATTACCCTTTTATATTTAACTTGCAGCTTGCAGTTGCAGCGGCAGCGGCAGCGCCAGGCACAGGTACAGGCACAGGCACGCCAGTCTAAGTCTCCACGCCTTCATTGTACGTACGTACTTAAACCCTCCCTTTCTTTCTTTGAACGTATAGCTAAGTAAGCCCATGTTCATGCTCATCACCTCGGAAGGACCACCCCCTTAACCCATAGCCCCTTAGCCCTACCTAGCCTCTTTCCCTCCTACCAAATGACCGCCTTGATATTGATGTGTCCTGCCCACTTGAAATTCGACCTTCGTTAGTTGTAGTACTTGTCATGTTGTCGGACGGAATATCTGTTTGATGTGCATGTGAATACCAACTTAGGGTTTGTAATTGCAGTTACATCGGGACTGGCCATCGAGCTCATCCCTCAACGACTGCAAAACACATATATATTCTGGGTAGGTAGTTGCCTCGGGACTCATCACCATTTTTATTGGGGCGTATGTCCAATGCCCCCTCCCTCTTAGGGTTTCTCTCTCCATCTCCATTTAGGGTTTTGTTTCCCTACCTGTACTTCACTCCAGATCATGTGAGGACCAGAGGATTTACTCTTCACGCCAAAATAGAATACATTTACCTGGTTCTTCGCCGTTACTGAGCTAATTACCTGTTAGGTAGGTAAGGCCAGCCATCATAGATAGGCCCATCGATGCAGGTAATTATAAAATTTGTATTATTAAGAGTATGGTGATTGTGACTGAAAATCAAGAAATTATACTATTTTATGGTGTGGATTCAATAGAAAGATTATATTAATGTACGGCGTGGCTAAAATTAGTCAACTAAATTCATAACCCAAAAAACAAAATCATAAAAAAGATAATACAATAATATAAAGTGGTTTACTTTAAAGAAGAATATAATATATTATAAAGTGGTTTTTATTAATTTATTAGTGAAATTAAATCATTTAAGAGTTAATGGAGATTAAGTTGTGTACCATTGGAAATTCTTGGATCTTTGATTATAATCGAAAAAGGTCCATTATTCATACAACTTGCATGATTTGAACTCTCGGTTCCAATCAATTACTAAAACAATCCAAGAATATTTATCCTCTCATCATAAAAAAGAAAAAAATAAACTTTTGATTTTGAATCAAGCTATAATTTTATTTTATTTTAATATTGTAGAGGAAATAATGACACTACTTAAATTTATCTACATTAATTAAATAGATATAATCAATAAGTATGAATCGATCTAGATAATAGGGTTGGAAGCTAATAATTGAATTGAAATAAATGTAGTCATTAAATGATTTAATTTGATATACTTGGCTCTAGGATTGATGATGGAGAAATGATTTGACATTGTTATCAATCTCTTTGTCATCTTATAAAATCATCTAGTTTAATCAAATGAATGTTTTAGAGTCTAAAATACCACATAAAACCATCGAATTGATTGTGAGCCCTACAAAATTAACTCAAACTACTACAAACCTAGTTTACCACATAGAATTGATTTATAATGTGCAAGAATGAATCAACAGAATATGCACCTAAAAGGTTGCTTGCTTTTGCCTTTTATATGTTTAAATGTATCAAGGTGGTGTCTAGAGACACCATTTAGAAGTTTGTCAACTTGATAGTTGAATGTGTTCTCTTAGGTCAAACCCCTCAACAAAATGAATTAACGACAATGGAGATATCGAAGACAACATCTCACAAACATGCAAGTGATCTATATGATGTTAATGTAGATTTGATTAATTTGTCATCCTTTAGAATTGAAGTGTACTCTAACAATCCACATGATCCAATTAAATGTACATTGGGTGTCCTTAAATTTTGACATAGCACACATTACACAAATTAACTCACAGTAATTAATAAAAACAAATAAGAAAATTTTGAATATAATTTTTTTTACCTCAAGATTGAATTATCACTCTTATGCTTCTTATATCATATTTATAATCTTACATAGACAAAAGATACATTAAATCACTAATTTATTATTTTATTTTATTAATTATATAAAAACCACTAGTTTATTATTTTATTTTAATTATATAAAAAATATGTAGAGTTCATTATATGTATGTTCTGTTACTCTTGTTGTTTGTATTATCTTATTAATACATTAGGTTGCCTTATAATGAGATAATTATTGTATTATTTTATTGATATGTTAGGCCACTTGTAATGAAGTTTTCATTGTTATGAATGATTATTCTAGTTAGGGAGTGGGGGAGAAAGGGCATGATTTATTCTTACTACATTGTTTACTAATATCTTGTAGAGAGACGAGCTTTTGTATTTTTTATACATTTGGTAGTATTTCGTAAAGAGAGGGATGTGTTTTATTCTTTATATATTGGTTTTTATTATCTTATTGGTGTTTTATTTTATAACAAAGTTTTTAACTTCATGAATGATTATTTAGATTTGGATTAGATATAATTATGTATTTTATTATAATGTTACAAGTGATATTAAAGTATTTAATTTTTAATTATTAAATAAATAATTATATTATGTATCTTCTTTAAGGTATAAGAGAAAAAAGGAAAATTGTAAGGAAATAAGGAGGAGAGTGTAAGAGCCATATAATATATCAAAGCAACTCAGATCATCTGTAAAATCACAAATAACCTTTCATGAGTAGCAAGAAATAAACACTAGATAATACAATGCATATAACAACATGCAATTGGGATGCAATGGCCTACGTACAAGAGGAACCTTGTTTATGTAGGCAATGTGAGAGACAAGACAACATAGAATTATGATAAGTGTCAGGATCATATGACATGAGGCACAAAATTAAATGACATAAATATGTCCCAAGTAAACTGAACTAAGTGTGAATAGGACCTAGATGGGACCAATTAGGTAATATAGCCCATTCACTCTAACATCCCCCCTTAAGTGTAACTTAGGGAGGAAAAAAAATACAAGAATGCGAAGATGGGTCCTAGCAACAAGGCCCAATGAAATACCCATGTACAAAAGATATCTCACAAGTGAAGTGTGGATCTTCACTCTTTGTTTTCCCTTCAAGGTATTATTCTCTTACTAACATTTTTCTTCTCAATTGACCTTTCTTTTTTTTGTTTGGTTAAAATTGGTTGTTTTTGAATATTAAAATCCTCCTCTTATATGTTAAAAAAAATTGATTCTATGAGTCCATTTTGCTCCTAAGATCTATAATAAATCCACATCATTAGTTGTTTCTAAAAATCGACACATGCTCCTATAAGCCATTGTTAGTCTAGCGTATTTTTATTGTTACACCATTGGTTGGAAGCAAGAACATTAGTATGGTGTGTGTCCTCCCTATGAAAAACTTTAGAAGTGATGAAGAGCCTTCAATATGATGAAATCATTAATCATTTCAAAAGATCAACAAATGGCACGCCATTTGAAGATTGCCAACCTAACAATCTTTGGAACTCGGTGAGTAGGAATTATTATTGGTCTTAGGTTTTATTTTCATTATTTATAAAATAAAGGGAAATCGTGAATGAAAATATGATATATGTGTGTTATGTGTCTAGTTGGTGTTATTCAAAGACATTGTCAATATGGGTAGACTTTTCTATTTATTATATGAATGGAGTCTTGACACAACATGATTGTTTGTGTAACTATATGGTGTTTCTTCGGAGTTGGCCTCTTTAGTGGCCTAGACCTGCTAGAAAACCTCTAGGTCATATTGGATGGTAATGTTTTCATGTTTTAGATTCATGTCAATTGGATCTATGATTATGATTATTTCTAGTAGTTCATTGTTCTAATTTAATCATTTTGTTGTTTCCATGCTTGTGGGTCTCCTAGATGGTCAATGGATCAAATTTACATTCATGTCCTTGACAAGGAAGGTTTTGTAGGTTTTACATGTTTAATCAAAATTTGCAATTGTCTAGATCTACAAAGAGACTAATTTTTAGATCGTAAATACCATAAGGGTGTTTCTAGATGCAATATAGTTATAGGTTTGCATGCATGGTTCAAGGAGGTTGTTTGTATCTTTTTTGGTGTGGAGATGTTGGTATGTGATTAGTCACTCAATGTGTCTTCAGTGGTTGATTGATGGGTTCTACAATGTTGATTACTCTATTGTGGATTTGTGACAAATTGGATCTAGGGTTGATCTAATGTTTGATTCATAAAGACATCCCTAGAGGTAAATCCAAACAACCTAAATTTTCTATTTTAGCCAAAAACCAACTTTGTAGCCCAAATTTTGAGTTTTTTTTAATTTTAAAGCCCCAAAACTACATTTTTACATTCTTAACATTAGGAGCAAGGTTGAGACACCTTTCCAAGCATGTTGAAAGAAACCCTACAAAGGGAATTTTTAAAAAAAATTATGTTGGATGTTCCTAGTGCTAACCTACAAGTATGCCTACTAAAAAATAAATCCATATTACTTTGGTTTAATGAAGCTCGTAAAGAAAGAGGGAGGTCTTACAAGGATGCTGGGAGAATAAGGTGGTATACATTTGCTACACCTCATTATGTATTTACCTAATTACTATTACCCAAGCTAGATGAAATACTTGAATATATGTGTGTTTGTAACTTTCATGAAATTTATGTGATTGTACTTTGTTTATATGAATCATTGGAAATATAATGAATAAATGGGTGATTTAAATTGATGTTATATATGTATTAAATCTGACTTTGGAGTATATAATGCAAATGATTGTTTTGTGATCGATTGAGTACCATTGCAAATGTGTCAAGTTGGTTGTAGGTACAAGTTCACGCCTCTAGAAGGGAGGGGAAGTATCACTCAAGAGAAGAGTTTTGGTCCAGTAACCCTTAATGAGCTTAACTGAGCTTTCACACACTCACTTTTAGATTGGTCAAGTCAATTCAATAGTTACAGGAAAAGGTAAGATACCTTAGTTTGGTTGTGCGTGAATTAGGAGAGGTTTTGGTTTGATTGTGAAAGTATTCTTGATTTAAGTGTTTGAGTTTCTTTGTATCAATGAGTACTTCTTTATGAGTTTATATTATAATCGATGAGATATATATGTATAGGATGTATATATACATACATATATACATGTCTACGGTGAACCCATACACGTGAGAAATGACATACATTAAGTATATGTAGATAGGCGTATCTACGCATTCTTATGGATGGATTACCCATATGCATGGGAACATCAAATGGACAAGATGGCATATATATATATATATATGTATGTATATATATATATATATATATATATATATTTCATGTATATATGTTAGTTGATGTTAATGCAATTGTATATGTTTAGTTGTTTGGAGATAATGTTATATAAATATATGATGTACATATATTGATATACTTGTACGTATTGACCTATTAGAAATGTCCATACAAGTGTGCTAATATATATTTAAATATAAATATGTGTATATGTATATATATATGCATGTGGCATAATATTTTGGAAGTAAATTAATATAAGTATATGCATTTGAATATCGAATGACACATTCTATAAATGTGTAAGTTTATATATATATGTGTGTGTGTGTGTGTGTGTGTGTGTGTGTGTGTGTGAATGCAACTTTGTACCTATGCTAAACATGAAGAAACACACAAGGATTAGTCATATTAGCATAAATAAATCACATTCCAAATGAGATACTTGAACATACAAATAAACGAAGACATGAACACAAAATTATGAAATATCAAACAAAGCATGCATGTAAACCTATATAAGTACTCCAAAACATCATTCCATAGGGGGATCAATACCAATTTGATGTGGAAAGTGGTCCTTTCCCAATCCCTTAGTAGACAAGCTCCATGATTTGTGGATAAATGTGATGATTTTGATGCCAAATGTTGATAAAACTAAGCCAAGGTGATCAAGAAAGCATGTGATGATGGATGAAAATGAGTGAAGTAACAATGCAAATTCAAAAGTGGATCCATTCTTCATAGAGAAGGCCTCTATTTATAGGACTCAAGGGTTGGAAGAAGAGGTGAAATTGGGCAATGTGGGACTAAAATTGGGATCAATAGCCTTGTGAAAAGTGTCACAAGGCCAATGAAAGCAATAGGGATATGTGTGAGCACATGTGTGAGCACATTTTAGGAAGAGGGATGTGTAAGAGAGGAGTTAAGGAATGTGGTTGAGAATGCAATGGAATGTTGGTGAGGATGTAAGAGGGGTAAATGCTCTTGTAAGAGACAAGAGGGCATGTAAGAGGAATTGAATGCCTTTGTAAGAAGCATTAAAGACATTTGTAAGAGGCTTTTAAAGCCTGTAGAGGGGAAGTCAACAAGTGGGTTGTTGAGAGAATACTCCCATGGAATATCCATTTGTGAGGAAAATGCCTTTTTATTTAATTAAATGAAATTAATTTCATGTGCAAGGGAGTTAAAAAACCATAGGTTTATTTAACCAAGGCGGAGTTAAAAGCTAGAGGATTTTCTAATGAAGATTAGCAGGTAGTTTAAGGTTAATTAATTCATAATTAATTAACTTAGGTGGGTCAGGGTATTGTGACATTTAATTAAATAGTTGGATTTATTTAATTAAATAAGGAGACATAGGGGTCTCAATTAAATAGTTTGATTTATTTAATTAAATGAGATAAAAATTAGTGAGAAGGGGATGAATTAACCTGGTAAATTTAATTATTTGATTAATAGGAGAAAGTGATGAATTTAATTAAACAATGTAGATTATTTAATTAAATAATTAGAACATAGATGATTTAGGAAGAAATGATGTTAGAATCAGATTCAGATGCATAATACTGATCAAGACTATTTAAGTGTCTACATTTTGCCCCTCTTTGAAGCGAGGTACTTATTACATTGGTTCAAAGATTGACACTTCTCATGATCAATGTTGCTATCAAGATCCAAATTCAAGAATTTCCTAATTTTTTGGATGCCCCACTGTTGCCCCAGCGAAAGGAATTACGCTGCTACACTACCCCGTCAAGAGATCGGGCGAAAAGTTTCAATTTTTAGGTCAAGCTCGTGACAAAAATTCAACAAAGGTTTAGCTATATAAAATAGGCTACAAGACACGAAAAAAAGCTCAAGATGCTAAAAAATGCTCAACATTGGCTTCGTGGCTTGAAAATGGATAAACAAGCTCAAAATCCTAGCTTCCACCTCAATTAAGGCAAAAAACCCTAATTTTCAGGCTTAAATTGAGAGGAGTTATTTTCAATTCATTTGTGCATTCACATTTTGAGATTGCTTGCACTTTTTGCTTTGACCCTCTAACAAAATGGCTTGTTGTGTGCTTCCATGACACATCACTGACCGAGTTTGAGAGTACCAATGACCTCTAGTCGTAGGGCCACCCGTAAGCAAATCAAGACTTTTCTTGTACTTTTCTTTTTTCGTGCATGTATTAGGCGTCAAAGTTAGGTTCAGGTGGGCGTCACCATATTGCAACACTTTGGGGACTTTCGGTGATGCTTTTTTGAATTTTAGCGACGTTATTGTGAATAGCGACACATCTCACGAATTAGAATTAGGGTTTCATTTTGGTTTCAGTGACGCGAATGCATTTAGTGATGCTAGCTAGGATTTGTATCTAGCGATGTCAGGAATTATAGCGACGTAATTGCCTAGAGCAACGCATCATTGGATTTGATTATGGTGATGCCCCAAATACAAATACACAATTTTTTATATAGCAACGCCGATTAAAATAGTGACACATTTTCAATTTGGTTATGGTGACACTATTGAAAATAGTGATGCAATTGTTGATTGGGAGTGTGAAAATTCGTAAACTTTGTCGATTTTAGCCAAATTTTGATGTTCGTCGCTTTGTCCATGCAGGAGGTTATCCAGCCAAGTTCATTTATGTGAGCATCGGTCAAGATTGCTTGAGGAGCTTGAGGATTTGGATCTTATTCGACAAGAGCACCTCGGGGATATTGGGCTCTGGTTCATAGCTTACATGTTAGAGGTGCTCGAAAACATCTAGCGATGATGGTAGTATTGGTGGAGTGTTGACACAGTGAGACCTCGTCATTCCACCTCCCCACCAGCGAGGCCATGGTGACTTTAGAGGACGTGTGGCAGATTTTGCGGCTTCCTATTCACTAGAGTGAGTGATTTATGATACATATTCAAGAGCAAATTCCTGTCACAAGGTCCTACAAACAAAGGAGCTTGTGCTAGCAAGCTCGCAGATCAACTTGGAGACATACCGAGGATAAACACTGATTTTTCAAATTGATAGTTGGAGTTGTGATTATCAAGATAGTTACCCTAGATCGGCATAGGAGAGGTTTCAGTCCTAGCTGGGGAGTGGCCTAGCATGGGATGATTTACCAGAGGAGATTATACTCATGGGGCCCTATCATGTTGGCCTCTTTGTACCATGACATGCATTAGTTTGTGTACGGATAGGGTCGGCCTCTCTTGGCAAGTGTGACATTATTACATTTTTGGGCATGGGAGCACATAATTGTGCTAAGACTAGTTGTGGCACTTGTAGACGTTGATCCAAATAAGCTAGTGGTTTTCACGTACAAGGGACAGATCACGTACTACAACATACAGGTCCATTGGGGATTCCATACTAGCGACGAGTGATCAATGATATGACAGTGTTCAAGTGGCGACCATGGTTAGAGATGCCCACTTAGTATGACAATCACCAACAACTATCCTTTTCCAGGTAGACTCGGTATATGTAGGGTCGAGATCACACCATGATCAAAAGGTACTTTCCCGATTGAGTGGCTAGGTAGTTCAGTGAGGTGCAAGATGCACCTGGAGATGAGTACACTATTATATTTGTGAGGATCGCCAAAGAGGCTACTTGGGGTCCACAGATACAACCCCAAGAGACTATAGAGGGATTTAGATAGATGGTGGCTAGGACTTGGGTCTATGATCAGGGTCAGCCATATGAGAGGACCACAATGGCTTATGATGCATGGTGTGTACCTCCTCTATGATTGACAGATTTGATAGAGGTACCTCCTCGAGGGATACCTAGAGGTCGAGGGGCAAGCAGGGGTCGATAGGACCAACAACAGGATCAGGGTCAGGGTGATTAGGTGATTGGGCAAGGTCAGGGCTAGGGAGGCCATGATTAGGTAGTGGGTCAAGTACTAGGAGGATCACCACCATGACTACCATCACCATTGCGCCAACAACAGGGATCGGATCCTAGAGGTGCTCAAATATAGACTCTTACGACTGAGAGGGACCAATTGAGGCAGCAAGTTCAGGCATTGACTAGGGAGCAGGATCATGAGTGTCAACTCCAACATGACTTGGATATTCAACTAACCAAGGAGACTGATAGGAGGAAATAGCTAGAGGTTGTCACAGTGGCTACCCAAGGTCATACCATTTCAGTGCAGATGTATCGAGATGTGGTTTTAGAGGCCTTCTACTATCAGAATTTATATTATCAGGATGTTCCCCCAACATGTAGATAGCCAGACTTTTCAAACAAGAGTCAAGTACAACCAAGTGGGTTAGGTGAGTAGCTGTCAATTAGGCAGCCAAGAGAGCCAAGTCACAAACAACCATCGGGTGGTCATCAGGACCAGTCGCATCATGGTGACTAAGGCAGCACGGGATAGACCATGCCCCATTTTGTAGACATGTTTTTGATGTACAGCCTGATTGATTATGTATATACATTCATTGACTGATTTTGATAGCCTCTTGTATATCACATGTATGATGATTTTACACATTGACTCTTATTTGTATCATGACATTCAATTTTTGATATGTATGAGATGGATCCAATGCGGATTTATGAGATGATGTTTCTTTATTTCATTCTTTATGGATGTATGGATGCATATGATATGTTATGGATGTATGTACTTCTATTTATGCTTCCAATGCGATGTGCATGATTCATGATTTTTTGTATGGATGTATGTAATGTATGACATGGATGGAAATGTGATGGATGATGGTTTACTTTCCTTTTCAATATCTTTTCCATGTGATATGCTTTGATGATGCATGATGTATGTATGGATGTATTTCTTTTTTTGTGTATTTTCATGTGATATGAGGATGTCATGATGTGATTGTGTAATGTGGTAAGATGATTAGAATAACAAATCTATATTATCCGAAACAACGTAAATGATAATGATAATGCAAATGAGATGAATCAAGATGCTTAGAATAAAAAATCTATATTATTTTAAACAGCTTAAATGATAATGACGATTGCAATGGATTGTGTTTCCCATTATGATGATATGCTATGATTATGCAAGATGTGTGCATGCTAATGGTTTGTGGATGTAGGACAGATGTATTTGTTTTTTTTAATGTCATGATACTAGGTTAGTGTGGAAAGAAGATAGAAGAATAAGAGACATCAACCCTTGATTCCAAGAAGATTCAAAAGTCTAATAAGTCTATGAATCATCGAGACTTTATTAGATATGATGATGAGTGATGATGATTTTACTTATCCATGGATTGGGACATGAATGACGCAACTTTCCTTATGTTTGATAAAACACATAGATACGATGCATCAAGGTATAGACAACCAAGATGGCGTGGTATCTAGTGCGATGGACTTTGACTCGACAAATGGATAGGAGTATTCTTGCTCACACCTGACATATGAAAACCTTGCTAGGATGTACTTCAAAAGCTTCAAACATCCCAGAAAAGAAACATAGAAATGCATAACCTCCCAATGTAATAGTCAACAAGTTGTCTAAAACACCTTCCATGCACACCTAACAAAGCAAATATTCGTTAAGGTTATATTACAAGAACATCTGACAAGCACAACAAATGAAAGATAAGGATCAATGCCCCATCCCTTTCACTCTAAATCATTTTAATAGACATCATCAAGAGGTCATTGGAATGAGCACAATAAGATAAATCATAAGAAAATATCAAGCAAATAAACAAGCTAATGTTCTTCATACCTTTAGCCAAGACTAAAACTAAGGTGATGCCTGATATTAATGTCCATTGTAGGAATGATGCATCCTAGGAAATGATTACCAAATGATTAGAAACTAAATGGATGATAGACTATTGATATAAAAAGTGAATCAACTTGTTTACTCAATGATCTAGACTCGAGATTCCTTACGTTTAGGTTTATACTTTATAACTTTATTATACTTGTTTCCATTTGTTTTGCCAAAGGTTGAAAATGACGACCATTTTATTATGTATGGATGTTTATTGCAAGTGAAAGCGAAATGGGATGGGTGATTTTGAGTTTTCTATAATATTTCAATGTTTTTGGTGTTTTCGCAATGTTTTGGGGTTGTTTTTGAATTTTAGGTTGGTTTACAAATGTTTTGATTTTTGAGTTTTCATATGTTTTTGTGTTTTCTGAGATTTTGAACAAGAACCTAACCTAAAAGACTATCCTACAGGCCTCGAGGGTTGATCAAAGATTAGCCTTGCATATGTTATACACGTAGAGACCACATAGTTCGACTGACACAGGCATGTTTATTGATCAAGCATGAACATTGATGGATTGTCAGTTTATTATGATGGACACCTAAAGGACCTATCCTAGGGGCCTCGGGGGCTGATCAAAGATTAGACTTGCTTACATTATACATGTAGAGACCTTGTAGTTCAATAGACATTATTTTTTTGGATTTTTTTAATTTTTGACCTTTCTTTTTTTTGGATTTTGATGTGATTTGGATGTTTTTGGATTTTCTGATTTTATGAATGTTTTTGAATTTTTAGATGTTATGAAAGACTTCCAAGAATATGCACGAATCTGATCCGATTCAAGGATAGATAAATTCCCCCAGCATGATGTGATAGACTACTTTGATATAGACAGGACAATCTGACCTTTAGAATGTGCCAAGTAGTACTAAAAGGGAATATGATACTTACACAAGACCCAACTATGATACGGATGTGGATGGGTGCTGGAATGAATATGATGAATGAAGGATGAATGTGATGGAAAGTGATGTTGAACAAGCCAAAGAATCAATGGTGGATGGAGAGTGCTTATTTACACAAGGCGCCTGATTGCTTGGTTTTCACCAAGGTACTTGCCCAAGGCGCCATCGAAGTGGTTTTTACTATAGGATGATTTTTTCTTTACTTTTTTCAATCCTTTTTATATTTTTGTTTTGGATTTTGTTATTTTATTTTATTTTTGTATTTTAGATTTATACTTTGCAAGCCTAGGCATAATTTTTTTTGGGATGAGAGCTATTGATGAGCTCCTACAAGGGTTCACCTTCGGGCGTTGACAACTAATATGCTCCTGATTTGTAACTTGTTGTTACAATGAAGGATCCCAAACAATTGGGTTCAAACTTCCCTTTGCAAACTGGATTTTGTACATTCTTTTGGTTCTCCTTCAACATGATCTCTCCTACTTGGAAGGACTAACTTTTGATCTTCTTATTGTAGCTCCTCTTGAAGCGGTTTTGATAAACTTGAAAGTGATTCAAAGCATCTAGGCAACGTTCATCTAGTAGCTCCATCTCATTCAATTGTGACACCCTATATTCTTCATCGGTGATAGGATTATACAAGGATACTCATAGGGATGGGAGCTCAACCTCAATAGGTAGGATAGCTTCTAAGCCATATACTAGGGAATAGGGTGTTGCACCTGTAGGCGTACAGATACTGGTTTTGTAGGCCCATAACGCAAGGTTTAATTGTAAATGCCAATCATAGCTAGCTTCATTGACTGTCTTCTTAAGGATTTTCAAGATGGTTTTATTGGAAGCCTTAGCTTGACCATTACCTTTGGGGCAATAGGGGTGGAGAACCGATGTTGGATATTGAAGCGTTGTCACAACTCATGGACATTCTAATTATTGAATGGTGTCCCATTATTTGAGATAAGGGCTTGTGGAACACCGTAACGTTAGATAAAGTAGTTTAGGATGAACTTGGAGACTTGCTTCCCCATAATATAGGTCATAGGAATTGCCTCAAGCCACTTTGTAAAGTAATCCATGGAGGTAATAATAAACTTGTGGCCATTGGATTGGGTTGGTGTGATCTTCTCTATGAGGTCGAGTCCCCACTGTGAAAAAGGCCAAGGTGTAATGATGGGTTGAATTTCTTGAGTTGGCGCATGAATGAGATCCCCATGCTATTGACACTGCAAGCACTTCTTGACATACTCGTGAGCTTCTCTCTCCATGGTGGGCCAATAGTACCCCATCCTCAATAGTTTCTTTGCCAAGGTCATCCCACTCAAATTTGATCCACAAATACCTTTGTGTACCTTTGTTAAATCAGTGAAGTATTCTGAAAGGGTTAAGGCATCATAATAGTGTCTCCTCAATACTTCTACGGTAAAGGGTTTCTCCTAAGATGATGAAACAGGATGAATTTTTGACAAAAAAATTCTTTAGGTTTGAGGTGATGTCATCTGGGAGGATTCCTCTTTTTAGGTATGTGAATATGTCATGATACCAGGGATCACTGGGACTAACGATTTCACACACAAACTCAAATTTTGGTACCTTGAAAGCTAGGATGAGAAACTAACATTTATGGGTGTTCTTTGGGATATCTAGCAAGGATCCAATTGTCGCCATAGCATTTGCTGCTCTATTGTTCATTTGGGGTATCTACTCAAATTTTGTATCAATGAATAAATCTTTGAGATCTTCAACCAACTTCTTATAAGGGGTAAGCTTGTTGTCTTTGGTTTGGTAGTCTTCATTGACCTGATTGATGATTAGCAGTGAATCCCCAAAGACTTTTAATGCCAAGATCTACCATTGTACTACTATTATGAGCCCTATGATAAGAGCCTCATATTCTGCAATATTGTTGGTACATGGGAAGGGCAACTGATATGATTCGGGAATGCAATCCCCTTGTGGTGTGATGAAAATGATACCCACTCTTGATCCATGTTGTGTTTACGAACCATAAAAATACATTTTCCAATGATCTTCTACGTTCAGGAGGAAGACTAACACGTTTGGAAACTCTGATACTAAGGGATTCTCTACATATATAGGTGCCTCAACCAACTGATCCATAATGAATTATCCTTTGATGACTTTGTGCTCTACATATTCAATGTCAAACTCTATCAGGATCATCATCCACTTTTCCATCTGCCATGTGAGAGTTGCTTTGGACAATAAGTATTTTAGTGGATCTATTTTGGCAATGAGCTTGATCTGATGGGTGATCATGTAGTGCCTAAATTTATGTGAGGCAAATACAACTGTGAGGTAAGCCTTCTCTATGAAAGAGTAGTTCATCTCATGTCCCACCAAAGTCCTACTGATATAGTAGATTTCCCTTTTTTTTCCTATTTTCATTGTGCTGAGCAAGGAGAGTGTCAAGAGCCATTGTTGTAGCTGAGATGTATAGGATCAAGGTTTTTTTTGGGATTGGTGGCATGAGGACTGGTGGTGTTAGTAGATATTCCTTGATTTTTTTGAATGCTATATCATATTTTTCATCCCATTTGTATGCTACCCCCTTGTGCAGTAGATGAGAATAGGGGATAGTCTTGTCTTCTAGCTATGCCATGAACCTTCTAATTGATTGTAGCCTTCCTTGTAGACCCATCAGTTGTTTCAATGTTCGTGGAGCCTCCATTTCTAGAATTTCCTTTACCTTCATAGGATCTATCTCGATTCCTCATAATGACACAATGTAGCCCAAAATATTTCTTGAAGTCGCATCGAAGACACACTTTTTTGGATTCAACTGCACCTTGTACTCTTCAATTCTATCAAAAATTGGTACCAATGTTGCTATGTGATATTGTCATTTCCTTGATTTAGCTAAGATTTCATCCACATAGTCTTCTATAGTCGTGTGGATCATGTCATGAAAGATCATGTCATAGCTCTTTGATAGGTGGCTCTTGTGTTATTTAGCCCAAATGGCATCATGTTCCAACAATAAGTTCCCCATGGACATGTGAACACTGTCTTATATTGGTCTTCTTTAGAAATCATGATTTGGTTATATCTAGAGAAACTTTCCATCAGTGATAACATCTCATGCCCCACTATCTAATCTATAATCATATCAATGTTGGGTAGGGGGAAATCATCCTTGGGACATGCCTTATTCAAATATCTGAAGTCAGTGCAAATTATGATGCCCCCAGTCAACTTGGAAATTGGTGCAAGATTGGAAACCCATTCTGGATAATCTATGGGTCGGTTAAATCCTGCATCGAGGAGTTTTTGTAGTTCCAATTTGACTAGTAATGCAATATGTGGATGCATCTTTCTCATCTTTTGTCTTACTGGTTTTGCCTCAGGATATACTGCAAGGTGGTGGACGTCAACTTCAGGATCTAAGCCAGGCATATCCGCATATGTCCATGCAAATTTTTTCTTTACGTCCTTTAAGAATTCTCCTAAGCATAATTTTTTCTTAGCTAGGAAGGACTATGCATAAAAGGTGATTTGCGGTCTTTCATCGGTTCCCAAGTTTACTAGATTACACTTCTCTTCTAGGATTGTTGACTTTTCTTGGTGTATAGCACTAAGGAGAAGATTGAATCCCTCATACTTTGGCACCTCAGAGAGTTTTTAACCATCAGATACATCCTTTGTTTTTACTATTTTGTGATTCAAAAGTGCCATAATGTGGTTTTCACCTAAAGATCGAGACGTTGTAACTCTCATATTTTCAATTTTGTGACTAAGAGATTCAATCATTTCCCCATAGTATGCATGTGTATCTAGCTCAATGTCGTACCTGATTTGTGATCTCCATATGGCATGTTGTCCCTTAGTCCCATAAATTTAGAGAGAGCTTCATTATTTTTGAATGAATCCAAGATTGGTGGTCCTCATTGGTCCCAGTTTATGAGTTGGGGATAGACAAGTTGGAGCTCAGTGTTTTGAGGGTTTGACTCAAATGATGCGGTGGTTATCATAAAAACATAGGAATCCTCATCAAATAGGTCTACTATATCAAAGTTGTAGTTATCAAGGGGAGGGCCAGTGGATACCAATAACTGAGGGGAAGGATTAACTGTTTTAATGGAAGCACCCTTGCCAAGAATGGTCACCTTACTAGTGATACAACCAATGGCAATATTCTTTAAGAATTTCTCAGGAACGAGGGGTTCTAATAAGCCATTAACGTTCTGCCCCAATTTTTCATTCTTGTTATAGCCCCATCTGAGTATTTGTTGTAGACCCTTATTTTTGTCCTCCATTGGAAGAATAGATGCAAGTCTATTGTCTTGATAGAGCAAGTCTGATATGTATTTTTTGTCCACCACTTCTTTGCTTAAGTCTCCACACTTTTTGAAAGTGGCAGGTGTTGTTGTGAATGTTTCGAATTTGCTATCAATGGGTTGTGGATTTCCATGAGACTTAGGAGATTGAGGTAACTCTCCTAACACAAAGGCATTCTTCTTCAATTTATATTCTCCACAATTGTCATCTTGGATTACTACTTTGATGTCTGGGATATTCTAGATGGAGGGTGTCTTTATCTCAGATGTGGAGGCTAAGGTGGATGGGTAAACAAAGGAAGATGTTGGTCCTTCGTCGTTCTTGGGAACTTGTGGGATTTTGTAGTACTTGGATTCCAAGTTCTTACAGTAGTAGAATGGTTCGGGATCGCCATGGATCATTACTTCCTTATCTTAATAAGGGAACTTGACACATTGATGATAGGTAGATGTGATGAATTGCATCCCATGGAACCATGGATTCCATAGGAGAATTTTATAGGGAAGCTCTAGGACAAGGACTTGGCAAGTGGTTTCCATAATGGTTGGCCCCACTTGGATGGGAAGTTAGATGGTGCCTTGTGAAACCCATTCTTGATCATCATAGGACCTGATAGTGATACCATTTCCTTTTTCAATAAAATCTTTGGAGAATCCTAGATTCTTGATTAATTGAAAGGTACAAATATTGAGACCAACACCTCCATCCATGAAGACTCTCTTGACCTTATTCTTGTGAACCAAGATCTCAAGATGTAGTGCTCAATTATGAAATGGTTGTGCGAGGAGGTCACATCCAAAAAATGCAAGAAGATGAGGCATAGTGATATGTCCAATCATATCTTGGAATTGATTAGCATCAATGTCATTGGGTACAATGGATGTGAACAAAGCCTTCTCTAGAATATCCCTATGTGCCGGCAATATCTTTAGTAACTCCAAAACGGAAATTTCAGTCGGGGTTTTCTTTAGTTGTTCCAAGACACTATAGTCATTAGGATTGGATTTTGGAATTGTAGGTGATGCCTTGGGTGGTAGTGATGGTCCTTGGATGGTGACCTTGCCTCTACGTGTGGTGACTCCACACTCTACCTTAGGCCCTATGATATTGATAACTGATACGAATTCATCTAATGATGCTACAACATTATTGTAGACATGGTTTACATTTGTATAGTTTTTTCCTTTGTCTTTTCCCTTGTTGTGATCAAGCATCAATTCGTGTATATTTTTAAATCTTGGTTCCCCACTTTTTGGTCAACGGTTATATCCCCATTTTCAATGATATCTTGAATGATGTTCTTGAGTTTCATGCAACTAGTAATCGTATGTCCCTTGATTTTGTGGTAATCACAAAGGTGCTTCTTGTTATACCATGGTGGTTTAACTTGAGGTTCTTGGTAATTCTCATAAATAGGGAGTGTGATGAGATTTGATTGCACTATCTTTTTCATGACAGATTCAATAGGTTCCCCTAATGGTGTATATTTACGCTTTCATGGGAAAATTTTCCTTGGGGTTGGTCCTCTTTGAGCATTTATGTTGTTGATCGTTTGATTGTTTTGTTGTTGTTGTGGTGTGTTTGGTTGTGGTGCATTCTATTGATAGGTTGGTTGTTGCATGTTGGGTAGTGGTTGGTACGTGTTAGGTTGTGGGTATGTTGGTTGGTGCGTGTTTTGTTTTGGAGCACTAATAACCACTTTGGCATTGATGACACCATCGTTGGTAATGTTTTTGTTTTTTTCCCAAGTGCGGGGTTTGTCATTATAGCTACTCGATGGTCGATTATCCCTGTATTTTGGCATGTGCCCTTGTGCT
The DNA here is from genome assembly GCA_007115665.2 of Sequoiadendron giganteum. Classification (NCBI taxonomy): domain Eukaryota; kingdom Viridiplantae; phylum Streptophyta; class Pinopsida; order Cupressales; family Cupressaceae; genus Sequoiadendron; species Sequoiadendron giganteum. The sequence goes on from CM021106.1 coordinate 65,907,103, forward strand.
ATGAGAGCTCTCTCAATGTTAAGATCCTTAGGGATAAGTTGATCATACGTTGCAACACATTGCATTTTTAATTGGAAGGAAAACTTTCCCTCAAGATTAGAGCATGGAAACAATCAAAGCAAAGCATGAAACAATAAACAATTCATAATGGAAACGTAGCTAAATACTCCAAACCTTCATCCCATAGGGGGATTAGTGTCAAATTGATGTGGAATATTGCCCTTTCCTAATCCCTTGTTGGACAAGCTCAAAGATTTGTTGATAAGTATGATGATTTTGAGCTAAAATGATGAAGAAAGCATGTGATTGTGGATAAAAATGGCTATAATGACTTTGCATAAAGAAGTGGATCTATTCTTCATAGAGAAGGCATCTATTTATAGGACTCAAGGGTTGGAAGAAGAGATGAAATTGGGCAATGTGGGACTAAAATGGGGAGCAATAGCCTTGTGACAAGTGTCACAAGGTTAATGAAAGAAATAGGTATATGTGCTCACACATTTTTGGAAGAGGGATGTGTAAGAGGAGTTAAGACTTAGGTGTCTTGTGTAAAAGGGGTGTAAGAGAGAATTTAAGGAATGTGGTTGAGAATGTAAGGGAATGTTGGTGAGGATGTAAGAGGGGTAAATGCCCTTGTAAGAGACAAGATGGTATGTAAGAGGAATTGAAAGCATTTGTAAGAGGCATTAAAGACATTTGTAAGAGGCTTTTAAAGCCTTTGGAGGGAAAGTCAACAAGTGGGTTATTGAGAGAATATTCTCATGGAATATCCATTTGTGAAGAAATTGCCTTTTTATTTAATTAGATAAAATTAATTTCATGTGCAAGGGGGTTAAAAAACCATAAGTTTATTTAACCAAGGTGGAGTTAAAAGCTAGAGGATTCGCTAATGAATATTAGCAAGTAGTTTAAGGTTAATTAATTCAAAATTAATTAACTTAGGTGAGTTAGGGTATTGTGACATTTAATTAAATATTTGGATTTATTTAATTAAATGAGAAGACATAGGGGTTTCAATTAAATAGTTTGATTTATTTAATTAAATGAGATGAAAATTAGTGAGAAGGGGATGAATTAACTTGATAAATTAATTATTTGATTAATAAGAGAAAGTGATGAATTTAATTAAACAATGTAGATTATTTAATTAAATAATTAGAACAGAGATGATTTAGGAAGAAATTATGTTAGTAATCAGATTCAGATGCGTAATATCGACCGACTATTTAAGTGTCTACAATATGTATATATATATATGTATAATAGATATATACCATACATATATATATGTATTATCGATATAATATAATGTTTAAATAGCACTAATTATATATTAAGCCCATGTTATAATGTAAAGCACATACCATACATTTTATAATGTAAAGTGTAGCCTTAAAAGGATAGCACGCTATATGGCAATGCTATGAGCATTTCACTAAGTATTAACTTGCGGCGTAAAATACTTACAACGATGTGTAAAGCATGTGGAAATGACTTGCAAGACATAGTCAAATGTTTTAAAAGAAATTTGAAACACATTAACAAGCTTTGACTTGGTCTTTTAACCATAAAGAACACATGAAGTTTATGTGGTGTCAAATTATGAATAATTGTATTCCTTTAGAAGTCTATTTTGAGAACTCTGTCTAGTGATGGAGGCCAAATATAAATGAGAGAATCAATCAAATAGAAGCTGAGTCAACTTGTGATATTAATTACCTTACATTTTTGAATGATATTCTTGTTGTCCATGATAAAAGCGATTGGTTGTGCAATATTGTTGAGTCTTAAGTTTGTAAATTTTCCACCTTTTAATCTTTACTTTGTTGAGTTGAACCATTTGAGTTGAGAAGTGTCAATTCTATTACCCTATTTCTACCCTTTAGTTGTTGACTTTTTTGTATAAATAGAGGTACTCTTTACCTCAAAAGGACACATATCTGCATTCTTCTATTATTTTTTGAATTATTGCTCTGATCTTCTGAGTTTTTTGAGAGATATAGTGAGGGGTTTTGCAAGGGACTTTGTGAGAGAACTTGGGAAAAGTGGAAGTGATAGTTTCTAAGTTGTAAACTAATTTGAGGAGGCTAAGTTTGGAAACCAGCTAGTTCCAATTGGAGCTTTGTACATACAAGCATGTTGAATCTTACTCTTTTATGCTTAAATTTCTTTTGAAAGATTCTATATTTTGATTGGTAAACATAATATGTTAATAGGGAAAGGTTATTTTCTTCCTATGTGAAATAGAAAGTTATTGTTGCTTATAGTTTTGGAATCTCTATTTCTTGAGTGTTTGTATGTACTTCATATTAAGGAGTGATCATATATATCAATATTAAATACTACAATAGAGTGAATTCTATATAGATAAAGCTAAATTTGTGAAGATAGGTTATGGAAACACATGTTTTACCTACTAGATGAGTCATAGTGAAACTAAGTAAATATGGGTTATTCCTGGGATTAGGTTAAATCCAATGAAGGGGATAGCCTATGCATAGAATATGAATGGTCATGAAAAATTGATCTAGAATGGTGGATTTGCGTGTGACGTCCATTCTGAATTAGGGGTGATGAATACTTTGGCCAAATTGGTGTAATTTTCCACTAGTTACACTGTCAGTTCATTGTGTTACCTTTTAGCATCCTATCTTGGGATTTTCAAACACGTAGAATATACTTTGTATGGTAAAGTTATAATTATGTAGGACACAACACCAAGCTTGGGATTGGCTAAAATTTTGAGGTTTTTCGACCAAACAATTCGTCAAAGGGTAGGGCCATCTTACCATATGCAGTAGATGTGTGAGGGACCACAATAAGTCCATGGATGGTGGAAAATCACTTGAGTGATACATCTCCTCTTAGCCAATGAGCCAAGATTTGAAGGGTGATTTCCTAGATCAGTTGTATTTCTAGTGCCAATGAAGCTCAGATGAGCTATGTATGTATTTTGTATCTATTTCTTGAAATATGGAAAATGTATTTTGTATCTTGTTTATGAAATAATTTCTTTGGAAAGATTGTACATTTTGTTGAATGAAATGAGAAAGATGAATTATTTCTATATTGTTGAAATGCACAAGACAACTAAGAGGGAGGGTGAATCAGTTGTACCAAATTACTTTACTTCTAACCTTAATCAATTCCACTTTAACTGAATTTTTTATTAAGTGTAAATATGAAATGCAAATAATAGAAAGTAAACACCAAAGACACCAGATTTACATTGAAAACCCAATGAGGGAAAAACCATAGTGAGGATTAGCTCAAAATATAGTAATATTGCAATACTGGATATAAAGGCTCACTGACAGAGGGCTCACTACCCAGATACAAAGGCTCGTTGCCTACAATAGGACTCGTTGTCCAAAAGGAGGCTCACTGCCTACAAATAAAGAAAAGATAAATAAAGATCCACCACAATAGGTTTCACACATTCACAACCTAATCAAAATATTGTAGACACCATCAGCTCACTACTTTCAAGGATCTAACACATCAAAGTATTGTTGCCTTGATTTTCTCTTACTCTATTTTTCGCTCTTGTTTGCACACTTCACTTTCTTGTCATACAATTCATAACATCTTGACTTGATTTTATACCATCTTCAACCCTAGAAGCATTCTCTAAGGTCGGCTATACATCCTTCAAATTACAAATTCAAATTAGGTCGGCTACTCAACATTCTCGTGGTGGATAAGAATGAGAGAGGACCAATTATACATTTAATTATAACCCCAAAAAAATCTTGGATCAATCACAAGCTTCCTTAATTCGGTACAAAATCTTTATGTAACATGTAGACACCAGATCAACCAAACCTAATGAAAACACCAATGATCTTTGAAGTACATGCATATTTAGCAAGATGATCACACGTGGATCACCCAACACGCTTCACCAAAAAATTTATCATCTCTTTGAAACCTTTAGACACATTTGCAACAACTGCAAGAATCTTCATGCCCAAAACATTCTTCAACAGTTCAACTAGACCAAGTAGCAACACACAAGAGCTCTGGAGCAAGTCTTCTAGAGAACCAAATCAAAAGCACGTTTGCCATAATATTGAGAACATCAGTATGAATCATCTCCTAGATCTGCAAGATTTGAAACAAACCACCAAAAGACTACGGAGCAAAAACATTTCTCCCAGTCCATAAACAAATAGTTTTGTCAAACTGGTTCACATACCGATGAACATATCTTCCACTTTCCATCGATCTAGAAGCAAAAACTTGGGATATATTATCCATTGAAGCTCATGAACAATACCACAGATCTGAATAGGCATATGATCAACACATAAGAAATGTAGAGCACAATATCGGAGCACACTCAGAACACACACTCAACACTACCTTCATTATTTATTAATTTTCTCAAAAGCACTTGGAAAAAACATAACTACAACTTCATAAATATAGCTCCATGTACTCTAAACACTTCTACAATATCTCAACTATACAATTACCATTTGCAATCACACTGAACTATGTTGACATCAATGACAACATTAATGACAACACCACCAAAAACATCCATACTTGCAACAATCTCCCCATTTGTCATTGATGGAAACATATGATGTGAAAAACCACCAAGGACAACATACACGTTCTCCTGTTTCTTCTATTCTCCTCTCCTTACAAGACTGTCTCTCCCTTTTCAACTTTTTCACATGAATTTCTCTCCCCCTTTGACATCAATGGCAAAGGAAATTTTTGCATGAAAACACTTGCCATATAAAGCTCTGATCACTCCCCCTTAGGAGTGCACCCACATCACATACTACAACAATGCACCTCTCTACTCCCCCTGAGGAGTAGACCCCGATCATCAGTCTAGATCATAAAAGAATATGTGAATCCACTAGACTGATGCACCTCCATGTGCACCTAATTCAAGGAAGGAGGGGCAGTAACCCCTAACTTCCCCCTGAGATATTGAAAAGTATCCTTCGGAAGGGCCTTAGTGAATATGTCAGCAATTTGTTCCTTGGTAGACGCATATTCAAGTCTAACTTCATTCTGCAACACCTTTTCCCTCAAGAAGTGATATCTGATAGATATGTGATTTGTCCTAGAATGCATCACCAGATTCTTTGAAATATTTATTGCACTTGCATTGTCACAAAAGATAGAGATAGTCTCATCACACATCACACCTATGTCCTTCAAATTTTGCTTCATCCAAAGTACTTGTGTACAACAGGATGTTACTGCAATATATTCAGCTTCTGCAGTGGATAAAGAAACCAAATCTTTTTTTAGCTCAACCATGAGACTAATCTTCCTCCAAGGAAGAATGCACCACCACTTGTAATCTTCTGGTCATCTACACAACCAACCCAATCTGCATCAGTGTAGGAATTCAATGTGAAATCAGTGTCCTTAGGATACCATAGCCCATAATCTAGAGTTCCCTTAAGATATTTGAATATCCTCTTCACAGTTGTAACATGTGCCTCTTTAAGTTCTTCTTGAAATCTTGCAACCAAACATACTGCATGCATGATATTCGATATAGTAGCAGTAAGATATAGCAGTCCACCAATCATAGATATGTACATGCTCTGATCAACTTTAGAAGATTCATCATCCTTACTCAGCTTGCATCTGGTTACCATAGGGGTACAAACCGGTTTGGAGTCATCCATTCCAAACTTCTTCAACAATTCCTTAACATACTTATATTGTGAAATGAATATCCCCTTATCATTTTGATTCACCCGAAGTCCAAGGAAGAAATTCAATTCACCAATCATAGAAATTTTAAACTCTTTTTGCATCTCCTCTACAAATTTATTACACATACCTTCATTTCCACCAAAGATAATATCATCAACATATACCACAACAATCAACATTTTGTTTCTCTCAACTTTGAAGTAAAAATAATTGTCTGCAGACCCTTTGTTGAATCCTTGTTGTGTCAAGTATCTATCCAACCTAGCATACCAAGCTCTGGGAGCCTGTTTAAGTCCATATAGTGCCTTTTCAACTTGCAAACCATGTCCAGTTTGTCTAAAAACTGAAATCCTTTTGGTTGCTCCATGTATACTTCTTCCAATTCTCCATTCAAAAATGCAAACTTGACATCTATTTAGTATACTTTGAAGTCTTTATGAGCTGAAAATGCTAAGAACATCCGAATGGCCTCCATTCTTGCCATTGGTGCAAATGTTTCTTCAAAATCTATTCCTTCAACCATTTCACTATCTTCATTGAGCTTATTTATGAATACCCACTTTGAACCAATTACATTCTTTTTTACTAGTCTAGGGACTAGTTCCCATGTCTAATTCTTCTCTATATGTTGCAGTTCCTCTTTCTTTGCTCTAACCCAAATCTCATCATTGCATGCTTCACTCATAGTCTTAGGTTCTATCTTAGAAAGTAAACATAAGTTTACCTCAACCACTTTGCTTCTTGTCTTTACACCTTCACTTATGTCTCCAATTATTTGTTCCTCCAGATGATTTCACTATACATATTTAGGAGTCTTAGGTGCAGGGTCTGGAATCTCCTCTTCATCACTTTTTTCTTTATCTTCCTTTTCTTCTTCTTGTACTTACTCGCAGATAGTATCATCTGGTTCAACTTCACTTATTTCTACTGGTCTATACATAGCTTTATCAACTTTTACATTAGAACTTTCAACTATTTTCCTCAGTCTTTTATTGAAGCATCTATATGCCTTGATGTTATTTGAATATCCAAGAAAAAATATTTCATCACATCTAGCATCAAACTTTCCAAGATTCTCATAATCTCTTTTAATGTAACATCTCCTTCCAAAAACTTTAAAGTATTTAACAGTAGGAGTCTTACCAGTCCATAACTCATAAGGAGTCTTAGTGTTGTTACCTTTGATCTAAAATTTGTTAAGAATGTAAACAGCAGTGTGGATTGCTTCTCTCCAATACACATCAGGAACATTTGCTTCTTTCATCATTGTCCTAGTATCCTCTTGAACAGTCTGGTTCTTTCTTTCCACAACTCTATTTTGTTGAGGGGTTCTAGGGGTAGAATAATGTCTCTTTATACCATTCTCTTCATAAAATGCATTAAACTCACTAGAAGTGAATTCTCCACCTCTATCAGACCTTAAACATTTGATTATCAGGTTTACCTCATTCTCTACTCTTGCCTTGAACACTTTGAATCTATCAAGAGCTTGAGATTTCTTTCTAAGAAAAGTAACCCATGTCATCCTAGAGTAATCATCAATCAAGAGCATAAAATACCTGCCAGCATTAAGGCTTCCTATTCTTGTAGGATCACAAAGGTCTGTATGAATCAATTCCAACATTTTGGTAGATGATTGTTCTTTTCCTTTAAAACTGCTTCTTATTTGTTTTCCCAACTGAAAACTTATGCAAATTGAATTTGAAGGCTTTGTGATTCTAGATAGATATCTAACAACTTATTTTGAACTAATCCTGATCAGATTGTCAAAATTTACATGTCCCATCCTTTGGTGCCATAGCCAACTTTCATTAATCTGTGAAACAAAACACTAACCATCACCACTCTTAAGTTGATAGATGGTTCCATGAGTTCTTCTTCCTGCTTCTACCACAATTCTGGATCCTTTTCTGATTTCATAGGTGTTATCTTGAAACACAAGCTTAAATTCTTTGCTACACATTTTTCCAACGCTTAAAAGATTATGCCTTAAACCCTTAACATAATAGACATCATCAGTACTATGTTTTCCATCAAAACTAATTGTTCCTTTACCAATAATATTAGCACCAAAATCATATCCAAACATAACTATTCCTCCATCATACTTTTTAAGTTTAGTGAACTTACTCTTATCTCCAGTCATATTATTTGAACACCCACTGTCAATTACCCAATAGTATTCATCCTGTCTAGCATGAAAAGTAGTCACCAGAGTACCTTCCATCTCATCCTTCTTACTCTCTGGACCAGATTCCCTTGCACCTTCCATGGTTAACATATACAACTTTAATTTCCAAGGCTAGAAATAAACATTCATCTTTATCCTCCTCAAAATCAGACTCATCATCATAAATTCCTACATCTTCTTTGACATAATACAATTTCTTGAACTTCCTATCCTTTTTGTCTTTGTAGTTATTATTATTATCTTTGTTCTTTTTGTGTGTAGCTCTATTTGGACATCTTGAGGCATAATGACCAATATTTCCACAACTGAAACATTTAAAGGGAAACATACCTTTGTATTTACCAATACCTTTCTTCAATTTCCTTATGAAGTTTGCTTCCAACTCTTTTGAACTATCATTATCCAAGTTATCTCCTATCTTCATTGCTTTAAAGGTTGTTTCAGCTTTCTCCTTTTCTCTTACAAATTTTCTCATCTCGAATGTAGTCAAGATTACAAATAGGTGATCCTTAGTAAATGTCTTTGGATCATATGATTCTCTGGTAGAGTCATCAAGATCTTCTTAGTTATATCTTCATCTGATATGTTACCACCTTGATTCTTGATCGCATTTGCTACAAGTTCAACTCTCTGATAATAGCTTGCAATATCTTCACCCTCTTCCATTCTCAGTTCTCAAATTTGTGCTTAGCTGTTAGCTTCCTTGACAATTTTACTCTATCATTTCCTTCATAAATATATTTTAGTTTTTCCCAGAATTCATAAGCAACACCTAAAGAAATAACTTTTGTCCTTTCAGTTTTAGATAGAGCACTGAAGATAGCATACTTCGCATTTTCATTCTCCTCATAAGCAACGATCTCATCCGTAGACTCAGAACCAACGAATGGTACAACATACTTTGTCTCCACAACTTTCCAAGTCTTAAAACCAAGAGAGACCAGATAACCTCTATCTTCTCTTTCAAGTCATTGTGATCAACTCCATTAAAATTAGGGATTTGTAACTTGTGTGCCATCTGATCTACCTCAAACGGTTAAGCTTTTCACCGAGGAACCAGAGCTCTAATACCAATTTTTTAAATGCACAAGACAACTAAGAGGGGGGGTGAATTAGTTGTACAAAATTACTTTACTTCTAACCTTAATCAATTCTACTTTAACTCAATTTGTTATTAAGTGTAAACATGAAATGCAAATAACATAAAGAAAATACTAGAGACACTAGATTTATGTGGAAAACTCAATTGGGGAAAAACCACGGTAGGATTAGCTCACAATATAGTAATAATGCAATACCGGATATAAAGGCTCGCTACCTACAATAGGACTCACTGTCTAGAAGGAGTCTCACTGCCTGCAGATAAAGAAAAGATAAATAAAGATCCACCACAATAGGTTCCACACATTCACAACTTGATTAGAAGATTGTAGACACCATCAACTCATTGCTTCCAAGAATCTAACACATCAAAGTACTACTGCCTTGATTCGCTCTTACACGCTCTGCTTTTCACTCGTGTTCGCACACTTCACTTTCTTGTCATACAATTCACAACATCTTGACTTGCTTTTATACCATCTTCAACCCTAGAAGCATTCTCCAAGGTCAGCTATACATCCTTCAAATTACAAATTCAAATTAGGTTGGCTACTCAACATTCTTGTGGTGGATAAGAATGAGAGAGGACCAATTATACATTTAATTAGGACCCAAATAACATCTTGGATCAATCACACACTTCCTTAATTCGATGCAAAATCTTTATGTAACAGGTAGACACCGAGTCGGTCAAACCTAATGAAAACACCAATGATATTTGAAGTACACAAATCTCCAGCAAGATGATCACATGTGGATCACCCAACACACTTCACCAGACATTTTAACATCTCTTAGAAACCTTTAGACACATCTACAACAACTGCAACAATATTCATGCACAAAACATTCTTCAACAGTCCAACCTGACCAAGTAGCAACACACAGGAGCTTTGGATCAAGTCTTCCAAAGAACCAAATCACAAGCACATTTGCCAAAATACTGAGAACATCAGTATGAATCATCTCCTAGACCCACAAGATCTTAAACAAACCACTAGAAGACTACGGTGCAAAAAAACTTCTCCCATTCCATAAACAAATAGTTCTGTCAAACTGGTTCACATACCGGTGAACATATTTTCCACTTTCCATCAATCCAAAAGCAAAAACTTAGGGTATATTATCCATTGAAGCTCATGAACAATACCACAGATTTGAAAAGGCATAGGATCAACACATAAGAATTACAAAGCACAATACTGGAGCACATTTAGAACACAAACTCAACACTGCCTTCATTATTTCTTAATTTTCTCAAAAGTACTTGGCAAAAAAACATCTACAACTTCATAAATATAGTTCCATGTACTCTAAACACTTCTATAGTATCTCAACTATACAATTACCATATGCAATTACACTGAACTATGTTGACATCAATGATAACATTAATGAAAACACCACCAAACACATCCATACTTGCAACATATATCAAATGAGCATATTATCTTGTTTTGAAAAGATATTTTTTATCGCCTTGTGTTTGGAAATTTAGTTTAAATTCACTTGTGGTAAAACATATGAGAATTCATTAAGTTGAGCAATGGGCATGTTACACATGATATCAGAGCTACCAGATTCAGCTCTATAACCTATGTGCTCACTATGTTTTCCCTTCCAAAATTATATGATTCTAATGTTTGTAAATTCTTGTTCCAGGATGGTGCATCTCAAGTTAATTGCAAGAAATTCAATAATCGAGAATGAGCACTACCTAAGGGCCAAGAAGGAAAATGAATCCTTTCACAAGTATCACATCCATAAGGCTCTGATATTGAAGATATTACATCTGAAGGGTGACTTCATTGTCATCACTAATGCGTCAGGAGAAGGGATAGGTGGAGTACTGATGAAAGAAGGGCAGGTCATAACTTATGAATCAAGAAAGCTAAAGCCCTATGAACAAAATTATGTATCACATGATTTAGAGTTAGCAACATTTGTCCATGAATTGTAGATGTGGAGACATTATCTATTGGGAAAGCCATTTGAACTAAAGACTGATCACCATAGTCTGAATGCATGACAACGAAGGTGGTTAGAGTTGATATCTGATTATGACTTCAATATCAATTACATCAAGGGAAAAGAGAATCGGGTTGCCGATGGCCTAAGTCGTAGAAGGCATATCACCTCAATGGTATCCATTCAAACCAACTTTAAGTGACAAATGTTGCAGGAAATCCAAGGGTGACAAGTACTATCAGAAAATTAAGAAAGCACTCTCAGATAATCCACATGATACAAGGTACAAAGGATTCCATTTTGAACCCAATGGATTGCTAAGGTTTAAAGGAAGAATTTATGTGCCTAATTCTGAAGAATTAAGAAATCTAGTGTAGAAAGAAGTACATGAAGCACCATACTCTAGACAACCGGGTGTGACTAAGATGTTGGCTAATGTGAAGCCATTATATTTCTGGAAAGGGATGAAAGGAGATGTTGCTAGATTTGTAGCAAGATGCTTAGAGTGTCAAAAGGTGAAAGCTAAACATCATCACCCAACAGGTCTTTTGTATCCTCATGATGTTCATGAGAGTAAATGGCAAGTCATTAGTATGGACTTTGTGTAGGTTGTTCCTATGTCAAAGAATAAGCATAATGCCATTTTTGTGGTAGTGGACAAGCTTACCAAAGTACCACATTTTATTCCTAGAAATTTAATGGATGGAGCTCCTGTCATAGCTCAAAAATTCATTCAAGAAGTGTTTAGATTACATGGGATTCCTGAGAAGATTATTTCAGATAGGGATGCTTGTGTGACATCTAGGATCTAGCAAACCTTGTTCTCCTCACTTGGAACTCAATTGAATATAAGTTTTGCATATCATCCAGAGATGGATGGGTAAACTGGAAGGGTAAACCAAGTGTTAGAAGACCTACTGAGAATGTATTACATAGATCAACAATACAAGTGGGAATATTACTTACCTTTGGTGGAGTTTGCATATAACAATTCCTATCATTCTAAAATTAATATGGCTCCTTTTGAATTATTATATGGTCGAAAATGTCAAAATCCTATGAGATGGGATAAGCTTGAGGATAGGATAAGTCTTAGACTAGATATGCTGTAAAAAATGTAAGAGTAATTTGGAATTATCAAGCAAAGGCTAGCAACAAAAGCCAATGATAGGCAGAAAATCTATGCAAATACTAAACGAGTACCCAAAAAAAATGAAGTAGGGGAAAATGTGTTGTTGAGAGCAAAACCTCAAAAGAGTTCCATCAAGTTTGTAAAGTTATCCAAACTAGCTTCGTGTTAGATAGGCCCATTTGAGGTTCTTGAGGAAGGATACCCCGTTGCTTACTGAATTGTGTTGTCACCAACTCTTGCCCTGATGCATAATGTCTTTCATGTCTCATACCTAAATAAGTATATACTAGGTGACAATCATGTCACTTATTGGAATGCTTTACATGTACATGCCTCAGGTGTTAGATCTCAAAAATGTAGGTTTCAAGTCCTAAGAGAATGTCGGGCTCTATGATCAGACTTGCAATGTTTCTGAACCAATGAATGAAGTTAACCTATTAGGTTGATGACTCCCTACTCTTCAGGATCTGCTAGACCTAGGTGGGTTGACCTTATTAATGAAGCGGATTTGAAAGCTATGTTACTCTTAACTAATGAAATCTACTTATGGTGGAAATGGAAAGTGAAGTAGATGTAATGGTTAATTTGGTATAAATTGTATAAGCAATATCAAGGTATATAAATATGTTCAATTAACATATGTAGTTATTTGGAAATGAGTACTTTATAAAGTTCCTAAAGTGAATTATATATGATTGAATAGAAAGACCAGTACTTTGTTGGGTAAGCAGAGTCAAAGAAGTTCTATAATAGGTGGTTGGTATTGGTTACAATTCTAATTGTTTGACACTAAAGTTTGTTTATACCTTGTATAAACATGAAAGAATGTGATTGAAAAACTCTTCGTATTGATCCAATTGATCCTACCAGGTTACTGCGATTTATCAAAAGGAGTTTAATCCTTCCTTGAAGGAACCAATTAACAAAACCACACAATGACAAGAAATGTGTATTGACAAAATAAAGTATACCCTTAATTTGAATAACAAGACAACATCAATGTGGAGACAACATGACAATCATATCAATTATCTAACTCTTCTTATTGATCCAATTGTTACCCCCAAGTTACTGTAATCAATTAAAAGGATTTTAATTCTTCGACATAAACCAATTAACTTGACTACACAATAATAAAAAAATGTGTTTCAATGAAATTGAAATATCAACTTGGATATGCAACTCGAAATAATAGAGGGGCAACAATGTGGAGACCAGATAGTTGCTTTTGAATTTAACAAACAATTGACACCAACATTGAGCCACAAAATTAAAGATCTTCCATTGATTTCTGCCAAAATTTATGCATGCATCATGGTTCATACAGTAAAGTTTATAAACATCCTGAAAGTATTTATTTATATCTCCTACCTAACTCCTAATTCTAATCCAATTCTAATTGTCCTTCAATTTTGATTTCAACTGGCATATATACATTATATCTTCTAGGGCTAAATTTTTTCACAACATCCATCTAGTGCAACTCTTCTTTTTGGTGCAGCTATTTATTTAATTATTCTCGACAAAATAAAATATTCAATTAGTTGCCTTTGGCAAATTAAATATTTTAACTATAATCATTTCTGTGAAATTTAATTCAATAGTAATATTCCTTTGTTGGAACTTCACTTTTCACCCACTAAATATAAAAATAATCACCCGCTTTATAATTCCTTCAGTAAAAAACATTCCACTTATATTCTTGCTTGGGTGAAATATTTTACCTAATAAATTATTCTTTGGATAAAATAATTACCCATTACAAGGCTTTAAATTGACCTTTAATTTCCTCCATGAAATTTTTCACCCTTAATCATTAAAATATTCTTCAAATAAAATTATCTCTCTTTGGTGAAAATATGTCAATTTACCCATATGCATCCATTTGAAAAACATTCTTTGGATAGAACAATTACCCCTTCTCTAATCTTTCCAATATAAATATTCTCATTTGAGTGAAATAATATTTTCACCAATAAAACAGTGGTACTCACGATATAATATTTCATCCCTTTTACCGCCACACAAGGAATTTGAACTTTCAATAAAATATTATCTTAACTTTTCATCATGAATTATCCGTTTTTCCCCATCAGGGGGATTTACCAATGACTCCCACCAATAAATCATAGTGTCCTCGATGGAGATTGATGCATATAGTTGTATCGAGGAGACTTTACCTTATCAGGAGATTTCAAAATACTTCTGTCGAAATCAATTGTCTCACCGATGCAGTAAGCATAGTTTGGCTATCGGTGAAACTCTTCCCGAAAAATCCTCATCGACGTGACTTACTCTATCAAAGGGATCTGAGGAATTCACTTCGACAATACATGTCTTCTCGAGGCATTTAGGGTTTTTTCTCGCTCATTTCCTCTGGTCCTCCATTCACCTACATCATTCACTGAATACCATTTAGGGCATCTCCTGAAATCAAGCTAAACAATCCTCTCCTTATCGTGTGCCCCTTTCTCTTTGCTTCCAGAGCACATAAAGTATGAATTTTCATCAGCTTCCCACTCACAAATCCATCCCTCGCTAGCTTTCGACTGTTCTACTTGGAATTGGTCATGAAATTTTTTTAATATTGGGGTCGAGCAAAAAGGAGCTTTTTACTTCTACAAATGCCTACCTTCACATAATAGAACTCTATTGAAATTTTTCCATGCTTAACATCTCATCTCCAAAAAGCATAAATCCTTCTAGGGCAAGGTTTTATCACTCCAATATCCACTTGGTTCCTCATATTGTATTGCGCTGCTAAATTCCTGCGTACTCTTCCTCTAAAGCCAACCAACTGAGTTCTTTGCCAATATTCTAGCTCTTTATTTGAATGAGAAATGAATGTCATTACAGGTATCGATCAAATTTTGAAGGGCATTATTTATACTTCATCCAAGGGACCCCTATAGCCGTGTTTGTCACTTTTCACGTTTTTCTTGTTTCTCTATGATCTTTGGAAGCATCACACAAATATTTACTGTAGTCAATGTGCAACTATTCCTTCTTCTTGTCGAGGCAGTGTGTATAAGGGCTTGCCTCATTGTTTGACAATTCCGAGAACAATATTCTTCATTCTTGTTTAGATCAGATCAAATCTTTGATCAATTAAACAATGATGTTATTTTATGCCTTAAATCCACTCTATTCGCAATACATTCCTCTTCTTGGTCAATAATTTTAACTAATTTTGAGGGAACATGGCTATTGAGAAAGCTAATTAGAGTGAATTCAAAATGGTTGATCGAGCATCATTCGGTTCTAAAAATGAGTATTATCTTTTGTGTCAACTATGAATGGCTTGTAATCTACAATTCCTTTATTATCACTTAGTTCATTGCTAGAGAATTCTCTACATATTACTTCATTATTGACACCCTTTGATAAGATGGAATCATGTAGCTATCTGTCCATATCATGCCACCTCTAGTCCTTTGATGCTTGTGGGAACAACGTACACCATTGTCAATTGCCAATATTTATTTTATGATTACCTCTGTAAGCTCACAAATGTATTTATCTCAAAAATCCTGCTCGGTCATGAGTAAGAATGGTTGTAAAGCTTGGAAAGAGATGCAGACTCTTATAGCATATCACTAAGTCAAATCTCCATGTTGTTATCACCCCAAGGTTTAGCAATTTATAACCTTGATGCATACATACATTATTTATACTAGAAGCTTCATATTGGCTCAATAATTCAGGCCCCAAAATTGGTGGTTAGTGAAAATATGGAGACTCATGTGAGTGTGATCTGGTCATTTTGTAGACTCATATGCAATAAGGGCAACTCATACTCATGAATTGATAAATTTCATCTTTTTTATCCAAGACTTTCCTTCTTTAAAATTTTTAAAATTTCCTTTCATCAAATCTTTACCCTACAAAGCCATCGACCATCCCTAAGCTTGTATAAAAGTTGGTTCATTGAATCCCGTCCTCTCAATATCTTTGAGAACATAATCTGGAAAGCTTGTTTCCTGAGAATAGATAAGAGGCTTGGGAATTTCTCGACCTTCGTCGATTATATCAATTCTTCTACGATAGGAACTTACTTCCTGATTTGTTAGTGCTTTCCCATATTAGCTTCTTGTTATCACCAAGGCTTTTAAGAACATCTGAAAGGATACACTCATTGCTCCTCTCAATTGCAGGACCCATTGCTAATTCAATATTCCTTATGATAAAAGTGGTTATCACCAAATTCTTATTCAAATCACCCAAATGGACCCTTAGTGCTCCAAGTAATTCAACATTTCAACCTGACTAAAATTCCTAAGACCAAAATCAAAGGCTCCCACCCTCTCTAGGAAAACACCATGATTTGGAGTGTTTGTCACCAAAACCTAATTACTCCAAACCAACTCAATTTTGTTGTCATATGAACCCTCCATAGCACCAGTGTTGATTGAATGAATGGATGTATCCTCCATAACACCTATAAATTTTTGGCAAGGGACATGCAAAGCTGTTGCAGATTGACTTGTTTCAAGTTCCATTTTTGCAGATTGTTTACCTACATATTTGTTGAAGGAGAATGATTTACAAATAGATGTTTGATGTAAAACATCATGAAAAATTGGAGTTTCAGTATCTTCATTCCCTGTAAATTCTCCCATTGCAACTTTCAAACTAGGTGATCCTTCTTTGTGAGAAAAATAGTTTTGGTCTTGGTTGTTGGAACTCATTGTTTCTTTCACTAGGACACTTCTGCAACGATATAAGCCCATACTACAACTCCTCAATTTGTTGGATAAGGTATACAACATCAGGATGTCAGCATCTTTGGTAGCATTGAGCTTGGATCTACTTGTATAATATTCCTGACTGCTTTGCTTTTAAATGGGTGCAAGTTATGCTGATGCAGATGTATTTCTAAGTATTAAAATAAAATTTCACACATGGGAACCTAAAATTTTCATGAAATTTTAGGCTCCAACACCAGGAGTGGTAACAATTGAACCTATCAAGGTGCTTCGAATACATAAGCTTCACTTACAAAACTGAGAGGCTCTAACACCAGGAGTGGTAACAATTGAACCTATCAAGGCGCTTGGAATACATAAGCTTCACTTACAAAACTGAGAGGTTCTACAATGCAAAGTCCAGTGGGACCAGTATGCAAAAGATTCTGCTACTTGGGAAGACTATGCTGAAATAGAGAAAAAGTTTCCATAATTTTTTCATGTTTTTGAGAGTTCTTGAAAACAATATTTTTATGTTATGTTTTATACTTAATATCTTTGTTTGCTACTCAAGATCATTGACAACGATGATTCACAAAGGGGGGATATATTACACCCCGTTGTGTATTTACATAATTACTATTACCCAAGCTAGATGAAATACTTGAATATATGTGTGTGTTTGTAACTTTGATGGAAATAAATATGATTGTAATTTATTTATATGAATCATTGGAAATATAATTAATAAATGGTTGATTCAAATTGATGTTATATATGTATTAAATCTGACTATGGAGTATATAATGCAAATTATTATTTTGTGATCGGTTGACTACCATTGCAAATGTGCCAAGTTGCTTGTAGGTACAGGTTCATGTTAGAGTATTTGGTTATTTACTTTATTAATTAAACAATATTTGTTTAATTATTTAAAGTTCCCTTTTATCTCTTTTACACTTAAGCTAACATTAGGTGCATAATAGTGGATAAGATATTTTGCAATCCTTATCCTCTGTGGATAAGAGATATTTTGCAATCCTTATCCTCTGTGGATAAGATATTTGTATATCTTAATTTGCAAGCCTAGGGTTTCTTTGATATATATGTGGTTGAAAAACTTTCTTTTGAGATAATTCATTTTTACACATTGGTGAATATAGAGCTCCACATCTTTGAGCATTTTATAGTGTTCTTTGTTGCTTCTCCTTGCTTCTCCTTCTAATAGATATTCTTGCTTGCAGAGATCACTGGGCTCCTTTGAAGTTGTATTTTCTCAACTTCAACATGGTATCAGAGCTTCAGATCTGCAGCTACCTGTTCTTGTTTTGAGATTTTCGCATTGGAAGCAGATCTGGGGTTTCAGAAGCTTTCTGTGTGGATTTGGGGGGAGCCTATTTTTTGGTGCACTTTGGGAAAAAACCAACATCATGGTTGAGTCTAGAAGGCCCCAAAACCCTTATTTTCATATAAAGTTTGTCTAATTTGGCCACTGTCGACTGGGGAGGCAAAAAAAATTTACCTAGAGGTCGTACGACCCCAGGGCATGTTTTACAAGGTGAAAACACACCAAAAAAAGGCAATTTTGTGCAGGTTTTTGGTGCGGCCAGTTAAAATTGGTGCATCGCCCAGTCGCCGCCAAGCGGCCACCGGCCACCGGCGGCCCGTCCCTACGCCGCCCACTTCCTCCACCGGCACCTTCGGTCACTACCGCCCGCTGATCGCCACTGGCCACCGACGGCCCACCCGCGACCGTCGCCGACTCTCCCAGCCCCCGCAGGTGGTCAGATGGGTGACCACAGGTTAACTGCCCCAGCCCCCTGGTCCACCCAGGCGACCAGGGGCTATTTTTTTAGCTCCAAGGTGCTAAAGGGGGTCTGATCGGGCATTTTATGCTCTTTCACAAGATCAGACATAACTTGGGCATTTTAGCTCAGTTTTTCGAACAAAAATAGACGTTGGAAAGCTGCTTCCGGCATCGCTCTGATGATGCATAATTTTTTTCAAAAATTTCCAGTCTGGTTATAGTTTTTTCTAGTCAAAGTGGGGTCTCTTTTATGCACTTTCGGGACCATAGAAGGTGCAAACGAACTCCGTTTTTCAAACTCGAATAGGTGTTGGAAAGCTCTCAGCATGCTCTATTTAGATATGTGATTATTTTTTCTCAAGATTTTTATCAGGTACATGAGAATTTGTTTTGAAGTATTTTTTGCTTCCGCATTACTTCCTCTTTCTCAGTTTGTACTAGGGTTTGGGTTTATCTCTTGTGGGGGGTGTTTTTTCTCACTTTCTGTCATTTATATCAGAAAACCAGAACACCAAAACTCTCAAAAAATCAAACCCTTCTGCAACTTCTGTCTATTCTGAAAGATCACATAATAATAAAAAATACAAGCAGGTACAGGTGCAGGGTTTCATGGCAGACTCTTCACATCACACAACTATCACACCTGGAAGTCTCGCATAATGAGGCTACTCAAGTCACGAGGGTTGTGGTCTTGTTTAGATGAGGTTCAGCCTCAGTTGCAGCATCCTTTTGAGATTATGCAGCACAGGAACAAGATGGATGAAGCTTGGGTTTGCTATCCATGCACGTTTCCAACAGTCTTTTGTTTCACCTTGATGCTTTGCTCACTCCTCGAGCCATTTGGTTGAAGTTTGAGACACTTTTTGGGGCCGTTAATGAGTTTCGAGCATTACAGATTGAGGTAGAGCTGACTTCACTGTTACCTAAATCATTTCCCACTATTGAAGATTTTTTGAACAAGTTCAAAACTATCCGCACTATTTTACAGGGTTGTGGCAAGAATAAGTCAGGCATAGAGTGCATTTACTTGATCCTTTTGAAGCTTCGTGGTCCCTTTCAGATATTTGCTTCTTCCTTCTATTCCACCATGGATGGCTTGGGTACTCATTTTACCATGCCTACCTTTGATGTATTTTGTGAGTATTTATCTTGTGAGCAGTCACACCTTTCTCAGATTGATATGCTCTCGGGATCAAAGAGCAAAGCATTGGTTGCTCAGTCATCTAAGGAGAAACAGAAGTAGAAACTGAAGCTCAAGAAATATTTTACAGGTCGTGAGCATTCCTCCAAACCACCTCCTAAGTCTGATTCTCAACCATCTCCTCATCCCAAACAGAGGAAATCTTTGAAGTCTAGTGAGTCTTCCTCCAAGACTAAGTAGAAATCAGGAGACACTTGCAGCTTCTGTGGCAAGGAAGGACATCCAGTTTCTAGGTGTTGGAAATGATTAGAGGCTTTAGAGGAAGCCATGCAGCAACATCAAATCTCCTCACCTCAGTCGTCTTCTCCTTCCATAGGGAAAGGCAATGCTCTCACTGCTCGAGCATCGACCTATGGGTCCACTTGGATTTTAGATTCTGGCACTTCTCACCATATGACTCCCACTCAGCAATTGGTCACTTCTCTTGCCTCTTGTGGTACTTCATAGATTACAGTGGGTGACTCTACACAACTTTCAGTCTTGGGTTTTGGTTCTGTCTCTTTGGATGGGGGCACTCTACAAGATGTTTTGGTTTTTCCTGACATCTCGACGAATCTCCTATCCATTTATCAAATTTGCCATACTGGCTCTAGTAATACAGTTGAGTTCTCACCACATGATGTGGTTATTCGAGACCTCCATGACTCTGATCTGGTTGTGGCTACTGGGAGTGTTGATACTGCATCTCGCCTTTACAGGTTTGATGGATTTGAGCCTTCTGAGGGTACAGGTTCATCTCTTATAGCACATGTAGATTCTGTGAGTAAGCTTTGGCATGAGCGTTTGTGCCATGTCAATTACAAATATTTTCAGCAAATGAGTACACAGGCACTTGTTCTTGGTCTTCCACAACACTGACGGTGTTTGTCATGGTTTTGTGCTTGGCAAGCATCACAGGGATCCCTTTCCGAAGGGAAGAGCCACTCGTGCTTTGGCACCCTTGGAGTTGATTCATAGTGACCTCATGTCATTTCCCACTCCTTTTTTTGGGGCCAAGTATGTACTCGCATTCATTGATGACTTCTTCAGATGCACATGGGTGTACTTTCTTAAGTACAAGTCTGATGTATTTGATTCCCTTAGAATCTTCAAGACATTTGTAGAGAAGCAGTCTGACCTTTCTATTCGACGGATACGTACAAATAATGGGGGGGAGTATGTGAATCAGGCTTTCAGAGATTTTTGCACTGAGCATGGTTTGCAGCATCAGTTTACTATTCCCTACACCCCTCAACAGAATGGTGTCGCTGAGAGAAAGAACAAGACTTTATGGGAGATGGCGAATTGTATGATTCAGTCCAGGTCCATGGATTCATTTTTTTGGCTGAGGCAGTCAATTGTGCCAACTATATTCAGAATCGAATGCCTCACAAGGCAATTCGACATATGACTCCTGAGGAGGCTTGGTCTCATGACAAGCCTGATGTTTCATCATTCCGAGTATTTGGTAGTGAGGCATGGGCATTTATTGAGAGCCATAGAGCGGAAGAGTCGACCCCTCATTTTTGTCGGCTACTGTGAGGATGTTAAGGCATACAGGTTGTTTGATCCTGATTCCAAAGAGGTCCTCCCACTGCAACTCTTCAGGATTATGTTGAGGATGATTATGATGAGGATTTTGATGATCCCCCATCTCCACCTCCGCTTGCTCCACCTCAGATGCCCAAATGGGCTTGCTTTACTATTGAAGCAGCAGGATCTATGGCAGGTGATCCTTCAAACACTCGTCGCACCCGTTCTCATACTTCGAGTTCAAGTCTTTTGAGTCATGCTCTTTCAGAGGATCCTCAAAAGTTTTCAGAGGCGACAGGTCACCCTGAGTGGGATAGTGCTATGGAGGAGGAGTATTCTTCATTAATGAGGAATAGTACTTGGGATCTGTGTCCTCTTCCTAAGGGAAGAAAGATGGTTCGATGCAGATGGTTGTATCACACCAAGTATGTTGCTGATGGTTCTATTGATAAGTATAAAGCATGTCTTGTTGCGAAGGGTTTCTCACAAGTTGAGGGTATTGATTACTCTGAGACATTTGCACCTATCGCCAAGATGAATTCTATTCGCTTTGTACTATCACTTGCAGCTTCTAGGGGATGGCCCATTTTTCAGATGGATGTGAAGTGTGCGTTCTTGCATGGTGACCTACAGGAGGAGATCTATATGGAGCAACCTCAAGGACTTGTGCAGGATGCTTCTTTGGTTTTCCAACTTCAACGTTCATTATATGGTCTCAAACAGGCCCCTCGGGCTTGGTATGAGAAGATGGACTCTTTTTTGCTCTCCACTGATTTCACACCCTGTCATTCTGATCCCACAGTCTATATTCAGAATCTTGAGGGTGAGATCCTGATTCTTGTAGTCTATGTTGATGATCTCCTCATCACAGGTAGCTCATCCTCTATGATTCAGCATGCTCAACAAACTTTGATAAAGCAGTTTGAGATGACAAATCTCGGTCTTCTACACTATTTTCTTAGTCTTCAGGTGATTCAGTCTTCTGATGGGATCTACATTTACCAGCAGAAGTATGCTCTTGATATGCTTCAGCACTTTGGCATGCTTGATTGCAAGCCTTCCCCCACACCTTTTCAGTCAGGGGTTGTTTTGACTACTACTTGCCCCACTCCTTCAGTAGATTCTACACTTTACTAACAGTTGGTCGGCAGTTTGTTGTACCTGACTCACACTCATCCTAATCTTTCCTTTGCAATTGGCCTTGTCTCTCGATTCTCCCATGATCCTCATGAGAGTCATTGGCAAGCTGCCAAGCGTATTTTGAGGTACATTCAGGACACCATTTCTTATGGCATTCACTACACATCAGGGGATCCTCACATTGTTGGCTACACTGACTCAGATTGGGCTGGTGATATCAATGATCGAAAGTCTACTTCTGGCTTTGTTTTTTATCTTGGCTCTAGTCCTATCACATGGTCTTGCAAGAAGCAGCCTGCTCATGCATTATCATCTACAGAGGCTGAGTACCGAGCTGCTGTGCTTGCTAGTCAGGAGATTTTATGGCTTCGACAGTTGATGACTGAGTTTGGTTTTCCTCCTGATAGTCCCACTACTCTTTGGTGTGACAATCAGAGTGCTATACACATTTCTCGCAACCCGGTGGAGCATCAGAGGATGAAGCACATTGAGCTTCATATGCATTTCATCAGATAGTTGATTCAGGATGGTTCTCTCATCTTGGAGTATATTCCCACTGCCGAGAAGGTTGCAGACATCTTCACGAAGCCTTTTGCATCGCCGCACTATCTTCAGTTGTGCTCTATGCTTGGGGTGAAGGAAGTTGTCCTTGGGGGGTCTTTATGAGGCCTTCCTTCCTTCATGTTTCTTTCAGCATGTTCTTCTATCTCTTTTTGGAGAGGAGTTTTTTCCCACTGGGTTTTCTCTTTTTCTCCGTTTCATAGAGATTTCCTTGTATATGGGTACCTGATCAAGCCTAGTTGCCGGGACCCATTGCTTTTGCTTTCAATAATTTCTTCTAGGTTTTAGCTTCTCCCAAGTCTAGCTTAAGGGGGGTGTTAGAGTAATTGGTTATTTAATTTATTAATTAAACAATATTTGTTTAATTATTTAAAGTTCTCTTTTATCTCTTTTACACTTAAGCTAACATTAGGTGCATAATAGTGGATAAGATATTTTGCAATCCTTATCCTCTGTGGATAAGATATTTTGCAATCCTTATCCTCTGTGGATAAGATATTTTGCAATCCTTATCCTCTGTGGATAAGATATTTGTATATCTTAATGTGCAAGCCTAGGGTTTCTTTGATATATATGTGGTTGAAAAACTTTCTTTTGAGATAATTCATTTTTACACATTGGTGAATATAGAGCTCCACATCTTTGAGCATTTTATAGTGTTCTTTGTTTCTTCTCTTTGCTTCTCCTTGTAACAGGTATTCTTTCTTGCAGAGATCACTGGGCTCCTTTGAAGTTGTATTTTCTCAACTTCAACAGTTCACACCTCTAGAAGGGAGGGGAAGTATCACTCAAGAGAAGAGTTTTGGTCCAATAACCATTAATGATCCTAACTGAGCTTTCACACACTTACTTTTAGATTGGTCAAATCAAGTCAATAGTTACATGAAAAGGTAAGATACCTTAGTTTGGTTGTGCATGAATTATGAGAGGTTTTGGTTTGACTATGAAAGCATTCTTGATTTTAAGTGTTTGAGTTTCTTTGTATCAATGAGTACTTCTTTATGAGTTAATATTATAATCGATGAGATATATGCATAGGATGTATATATACATACATATATATAAGTCTACGATGAACTCATACATGTGAGAAATGGCGTACATAAGTATACGTAGATAGACGTATCTACACATGCTTATGGACGGATTACCCATATACATGGGAACATCGAATAGACAAGATGATATATATATATATATATATATATATGTATGTATGTATTTCGTGTATATATTTCAATTGATGTTAATGCAATTGTATATGTTTAATTGTTTGGAGGTTGTAGACGTCCAAATTATCCTAATTGATATTGTGCACTCGATCCTGATTCACTAACATCATTTCTTCCTAAATCACTTCTTTACTAACCAATTAATTGAATAATCTTTATTTAATTAATTCATCAAGTTTCCTCTTTTAATTAAATAAATCAATTTTATTTGATTAAATCATTATCTTCTTTCAATTAAATAAAGCACTTTATCTAGTTAATCCTAATGTTCCTCTTTTTAATTAAATAAATCATTTTTATTTGGTTAAATCATATTTCCTCTTTTGATTAAATAAATCACCTTTATTTGATTAAATCTAACATCATCCCTTTTAATTAAATAAATCAAATTTTATTTAATTAAATCTAATGTCCATTATTCCTCTCATTCGATTTAAGTAAATCCAAAAATCTAAGTCAAATGTCAAATCAACTAATCTCCATCTAAGTTAATTGAATCCTAATTAACTCTAACTCTAATCCATCAAATCCTCTAGATTTTGCAACTTGCACATGTAAATCAATTTAATTGATTTATAAATTCTTCTATTTTCATTCAAAAGATAATCTCATTAGAATATTCCTCCAATTTGAAATCTCCCTCCCAAAAGGGCTTGTCCTCCAACATGGCAATTAAGTCTCTTACAAGTCCTTTTTCTTGAGCCAAGTGGCATTAACCCCTCTTTCACATCTTCCTCCACAAGCCATATTTCATAATTCAAATTTCCACCTAATTGCATTTATTTGCACATTGATCAAAATGTGCTCCACCTCTCTTCAATAACATGTTGACAAGTGGCACATTGTTATTGGTTCATCTTTAATCCCACATCCTTCATGTTTCTCATTCATCCATCCCTCTTTCCTATAAATGGAGGGCTCCTCTATTGATTTTGGATCCACAATTTTAGGCAAAGTCATTATCTACAAATTTTATACAAGTTCATCCATTGTTCATCAAGGTTTTCATAGCATTTTATCAATCTTAGCTAGGTTATGGTCATATTTTCATCAAGGAGCACAATAATCAACAATATTCATCAAAGTTCATCAAGGAATTGGGAAAGGGCTACTTTCCACATCAAAGTAGCACCAATTCCTCAATGGGATGTTGGTTTGAATGTTTTGAGCAAGATTTAGTAGCTTTCATTTGATTAATTTCACTTTATTCTTGTTCTTTGCATTTGAATGAATTGCGTGGGGAATGATTGTTTTAGACTTGTTTAATGACTAAAATTGGGTTGTTTGATGATGTTTGAGTAGATCTAGATCAACCATTCACACAGGAAATGTTATATAAATATATGATGTATATATATGTATAAGAATATATATTGATATACATGTATGTATTAAGACGTGTTGGAAACATCCATACAAGTGTATTAATATATATACATGTGTATATATGTATATATCTATATATATGCATGTGCGGTAATATTTTGGAAGTAACTAAATATGAGTATATGCATTCAAATATCGAATGAAACATTCTATAAATGTGTAAGTTAATATATATACATACATACATACATATATATATATATATAATATGTAAAGTTCTATATATATATAGAAATTTATATTTATGTATAATAGATATATACCATACATATGTATTAAGTGCATGTTATAATGTAAAGCACATACCATACATTTTATAATGTAAAGAAAAGCCTTAAAAGGATAGTGCACTATATGGCAACACTATGAGCATTTCACTAAGTATTAACTTGATGTGTAAAATACATGCAACATTGTGTAAAGCGCATGGAAATGACTTGCAAGACATAGTTAAATGTTTTAAAAGCAATTTGAAACACATTAACGAGATTTGACTTGGTCTTTTAACCAAAAAGCACACATGAAGTTTATGTGGTGCCAAATTATGAATAATTGCATTCCTTTAGAAGTTTGTTTTGAGAACTCTTTCCAACGATGGAGGCAAAATATAAATGGGATAATTAGTCAAATAAAAGCTAGCATAATAAGATTCGACCTATGAGATTAATTTCCTTTCATTTTTAAATGATATTCTTGTTGTCCATGATAGAAGCTACTAGCTATGCAATATTTACGAGTCTTAAGTTTGTAAATTTGCCGCATTTTCTTTACTTTGCTGAGTCAAACCATTTGAGCTGAGAAGTGCCAATTCTATTACCCTATTTCTAGCCTTTAGTTGTTGATTTTTGTGTATAAATAGAGGTACTCTTTACCTCAAAAGGATGCATATTTGCATTCTGATGTTATTTTCTGAATTATTGCTTTGATCTTCTAAGTTATGTGAGAGATATAGTAAAGGGTTTTTGCAAGAGATTTAATGAGATATTTAGTGAAAGAACGTAGGGAAAGTGGAAGTGATAGTTTCTAAGTTGTAAACTAATTTGAGGAGGCTAAGTTTGGAAACCAACTATTTTGAATTGGAGCTTTGCACATATAGGCATGTTGAATCTTACTCTTTTATGCTTGAACAACTTTAGAAAGATTCTATGTTTTGCTTGTTTTAATTGGTAAACATAATATGTTAATAGGGAAAGGTTATTTTCTTCCTATGTGAAACAAAAAGTTATTGTTGCTTCTAGTTTCATAATCTCTATTTCTTAAGTGTTTGTACGTACTCCATATTAAGGAATGATTGTATATATCAATAGTAAATACTACAATAGAGTGAAGTCTATATAGCTAAAGCTAAATTTATGAAGATAGGTTATGGAAACACATGTTTTATCTACTAGATGAGTCATAGTGAAACTAAGTGAATATAGGTTATTCTTAGGATTAGGTTAAATCCAATGAAGGGGATAGCCTATGCACAGAATATGAATGATCATTAAAAAATGAGCTAGAATGGTGGATGAGTGTGTGAAATCCATTCTGAATTAGGGGTGATGAATACTTTGGCCAAAGTGGTGTAATTTTCTGCTGGTTACACTGTCAGTTCATTGTGTTACCTTTTATCATGCTATTCTGAGATTGTCATACACGTAGAATATAGACTCTGTATGGTAAATTTCTAGTTATGTAGGACACAATAGAAAGCTCAAGATTGGCTAGTATTTTGAGGTTTCCAGATCAAACTCTCTGTCGAAGGGTAGGGCCATCTTACCATATGTGGTAGATGTGTAGGGGACGATAGTAAGCCTGTGGATGGAAAAAAAGCGTTTGAGTGATGCTTCTCCTCTCAATCGGCGAGCCAAGATTTGAAGGGGGATTTCTTGGATCATTTGTATTTCTAGTGCCAATGAAGCTCAAATGAACTATGTATGTATCTTGTATCTATTTCTTGAAAGATGGAAAATATATTTTGTATCTTGTTTATGAAATCATTTCTTTGAAAAGATTGTACATTTCATTGAATGAAATGAGAAAGATGAATTATTGCTATATCAAATGAGTATATTATCTTGTTTTGAAAAGAATTTTTTTATCACTTTGTGTTTGGCAATTTAGTTTAAATTCACTTGTGGTAAAACATAGGAGAATTCATTGAGTTGAGCAATGGGCATGTTACAATGTTGAGTCCATGAATTCAAATGAGGCCATTTCATAGAGAAAGATAGAAATGGAAGAGCTTTGATGTGAGATAAGAGTTCTTAGATATTTCTCTAGTGATGTTGGTCATCTGATTATTGGCTTAAAGGTTTCTTACCATAATGGTAATGTTGAATTGGACAATGACTACACAATTTTGATGTTTTATGGTAGCTCATTACACATAACTCATCATCATAAATACTTAAGTCATGGACCATGTTTCCCTACTTTGGTTGGAGGTTACTAGGCTCATAACATCATGGATAGTGCTCCTAGTGTAGTGGAACGGGCTAAGGAAATGGTAGTGAATAGAGATGTTGTGTCTAAGGGCCAAGAGAAATGGGAGGTTATTTGAAGATGATGATGATTATGTTTTTTTGATATATTTTTGGAGTTTGTTTACTAATGCTTCTAGTTTTATTGAATGCAATCATCTTTATTATGTTAGGTTTTACTAAAAATCTTCACAATCTACTTATTTTTACCTAGTGTTAGTTATGATTTTGTATGAACTACTTTTATCAAGGGTGGGTTCCCAATAGAACCATGACCATTTAATCTAAAAATAATCATATTATTTCAATACAATGCAACTAATTAGTAACAAAAATTAAATGATGTATTGATTAAATTTTTTAATTAGTATTTTTTATATTCACATAATTTCTAGTTTATATTAGTTATATGGGGATTGAACTATAGAACTTATAAATGCTTATGGACTAATTATTTAATGTTAAGTAGTATGGATCTACCTATGCATTTAGATATAAATTCTATTGGATTTTGATTTGAGAGGCTTACCCTTACCTTTACATATAGAGAACCTTGAAGGGATGGACACCTCATCAAAGCCACTCCCTTAAGGAATCATGCTCATTGGTCTCATTCTTAACCTAGGAAGCCAGTTTTGCCATATAGGGTAGATCTTTTTTATTTTTTCTATGCATTCATAATAGGAAATTTATGATCATGTGTGACACTATGTATCCACTCATGGTGACAACAAATATGCATGCATATGGTACTACATTAGGTAGTATTTACACATTTAAAAAAATTGGTAACTTATTATATATTTTCCCATGTGGGATTTTGGGATTGATACCTTGAGATTGACTTGAATCAATCTTGGGTCATGCTCAAAATATATTTAGGGATAACATGGTGATCTTTGGGCAAGGATTGAACGTGTATAAATAAGTGGTAATGGGGATGAGCTATAAATGCCTAGAAAACAAATACATGGGAATTTGTGCAATGCGGTGAAATAAAGATGGATATGTAGTGGGCCATAAGTGAAACTGAGTACAATTGTATGCCACATGTTGATATGTTATTTTATAAGGTAATCCGATTAAGGTGGGAATAAAGCTAAATGGGAAATGACACACTTGTTTCTATAAAAGCAAACATTTAAGTAATAATTGAGTTTGTCTAGTGCAACCTTTAGCTTGTTGGCTAAGGTTGGATTCAACATCTCTTGTAGGCTATAAATTTAAGTGGAGGAAGAATGGATTGAGATGTGTGGCATGTGTGGCTACATGGTTCAAATTTTCTTATTTGCATATAGGAATGCAACTAGGATGATTGATAATTTAGAGGCCTTGTGTGGAGACTCTACAAGTGTGTATTGTATTCTTGTTCTTGAGACAATACATTAAGTGTGTGAGTACTTTTGGAGGCTAGATATTTCTCTTGAGAGGGTTTTTCAAGGATATATCTCGTGCTCTTGATGACATTCTTTGTTATTATTTTTATGGATTTTGAATAATTATTTTGCATTTATTTCTCTCATGAGGGTTATGTGGAAATAGTATAATATTGCTACAAAATTCCTTTCATTTGGTATTATAACCTAGTTGCCAAGTTTTATGACAAAAAATATTCTTGGTTGTTAACCCTTAGTGTGAGTGGGATCTTGTGCATAGTTGAATCCATGGTCTTATTAGAAAATTAAAAAAAATCAAGGTTTTAGGTGTGTTTGCAAATATGGGGTTTTATGGTGATTTGGAAAATGAGTTATGTGGGTTACCTTTTTGTGACGGCTTTAAAGGTGAAGTTTTACAAATGACCTTTAGACAAAAAAACCTCACCATTGAGTCCAAAAGGCCTAGAAACTTGTGGATTAATATAAAAATTGATATCCTTTGGATATAAAATAAAATTCAATCATTTTTTAGGGCTTGGAGGAATATTTTGTTGTACCAAGTTGTATGCAATCACATGCATTAGATTTGTGTAGTTGATATTTTTGTAAAATATTCATCAATGAGGTACATGGTTAGTGTTAGCAAGTATATTTTTGCAAGGTATGGATGGATAGTCATTTCTTATAGGTATAGGTAGGTTACATCATCTATTTAGCAATAAGTGTATATGGTTTTACTAAAGCTCTTGGTCTCATCCTTATACCAATGCTTAGCACTTGGGGCTTATTTGGAGCTAGAGGTCATGGGATTAGTAAGCCCTTGGTCATAAACTATAGAGGGGGTTCAAGCTTGTGGATTCAACTTTGGTAACTCTTATGTGGTGACACCAATCAATTGCATTGACCACAATTTCCACATGTACATCATCACCTATGTGCCACTACCCACTCTCAACCTATAAACCACTATAATAGTGGTAGAGTTTATTTTTTAAGGTTCAATAGAACATTTTTTATTTTGAGAGGCATAAATGTCACCCACGGTATTATATTTTTAAAATTTGATGATCAATGGAAAGCTATTTCCATGCACTACATAATATTATTAGTTTTATTTTATATTTTGTTGTTATAGAATTTAATTTTTCTCTCATTGGTTTGACATGTCATATTGTGTGCCCATGGTGCCTAATTTTGAAGTTCTTATAAGTGACACAAAGCATTTTCTAAGCACTTCATATTGGATCAGATGCTTGGTCACTTGGTGGATTTTATATAATTTTTTAGTTGTCTTCTAATTATGAGGAAATGAATGACATAGATGTAAGATTTGGGATCTCATTTTAGTGGGAGTTTTATACAAGTGAATAGAGTATGGTGATCATGGTTTCATGGAGGTTGTTATATGCATGAAGATTTTATATGGAATGTTTGTTTATATGAGTACATGGTATTGGTTGTGGAGTTGAAATATTTGGTGGTCCAGAGGTCTTGGAAAACCTCTTGATTCTATTGGATGGTAGTGTTTGAATGTTTCAAATTCATGTTGATTTGATCTATGGTTATGCTTATCTATGATATTTCATTATTTTGGTTTAACTATTTTGGTGTTTTCAAAATTATGGATCTCATATATTATTAATAGATTTATATTTGCATGCATGTTCTTGACATGGATGGTTTCACAAGTTTTACATGTTTAGCCAAAAAACTATGGTTTATAGATTTGCAAAGACTATTTTCTAGATTGTGAATCTCATAGGTGATGGGATTTATAATTGGATAGTTTCTTATTTTTGTTTCATACTTTTTATCATTTATTTCTACTAAGCTTTAAGACATTACCAAGCCATTTTATACCTTTCATATACTTTTAAGCAGTTTTAAGCATTTGAAATGGAAACATGTGATGTTAATATGTGTATGTATGAATTCATGAATGTCTGTGAAATTTAGTTTAATTTATGGTTGTTGATAATGATAATGCCTTAGGAAATAAGACTAACATTTGCAACAAAGAGAAATGTCAACCTGCAGTAACAAACTTCCAAACCTGTAGCATAAGGACTGTAGTTCATTGCAAAAAATAAGTCAACCGACTAGAGCATGACACTTTCAAAGGAATACCAAGGCGATTATTTACTGATTAGATCATGATTCACCTAGTATTACTCTTACTTTCCAATGAGAAATCTAAGATAAGAAGAAGTTTATTTTTAATAGGACTGAATTATGACAAAGTTGTTCAGATGAGTGCATTTTTGTTGTAAAAATGGTTAAGTTTGTTGGGCATAGAATCCTTGTTTCATTTCTATACACGTGTTGCAGTCATTATTGTTGTTTATTTTAAGACTTGGTCCTCTTCCTATTCTTGAGGAAGAGTTGACATATGTTATGTAGTTTTTTTTAGTTCATGAATAATGGGATTCCCTCATAGACCTTATATAGTAGGATCCCCTGTCGAGGAGGAGATCTAGCAGTAGTAGAAATAATAGCAACATTAGTATCAAAATAATAGAAGATCATATGTGTTATTGAACAAATATTTTAAACAAAATTCTTGTTAGATTTTGGGTAACAATTCTATGTTTAGAATACAATAAAAGAGAATTGATTTGATAATATGTTTTGAGTGAGTAATTGACAAAGTCTTGTGGAAGAAAAAACTTAAGCAAGGGTCACTTGAAGTACTGTTGAACCGCTTCATTTTAAGTTATTGGATTAGATTATGCATTGTGGATTTCATTGATAGTTTCTAGTTTATGTGATTGTGAATGAATGTGTTACAATTTCTAAATTAGTATCTATAGATTAATGTTCAGTTTCATAATCTGGAAGATAATTAAGTTAAGACACACTACAATGTAATGGTTAATGGTTACAATCTTAAGCATTAGGTACCTATAGAAGAAGGTAGTTATATGTATTACTTTACCTTATTTTGAGAATTAGCAGTTTATTTTGGTTTAAATATTTGACTGTATTTGCATGTGTTTGTTCACTTATTCTCAATCAATGTTGGATGTCCAAAATCTATGAATGCATATATATTACTAGCACTATCTAGAGTTTTATGACTCCCTATTTGATAATTTAATGCATCCCTCATGAATTATAAACTACTTAGTTAGGGATCCTCAGGTCCTCTAAGTTGTGTGCATGATTAGTAGCACCAAATTAATTAGGCATTAGATTTGGCTCAACATTTTTGGTGTCGTTGTTGGGAATGGTGCTAAGTTCAAGATTATTTTGTGTGTTTTAAATCCTTTTCAAAGCTTTCATAAGATATCAAAATTTATTTCAATATTAAGGTACATAGGTATTTAGGCATCAACAACAACACTATTTACTAACAATGTGTAGGAACCGATGATTTAAAAAGAACTAGAACCATTGCATGTGGAGGCAACAAGATGCTCTAAGAATATTTCTCCCCTCAACACATGAATAATTTGAAGACACTAGTGGACAAAGCAAATAGATTAAGGGAATCAACAAGAATAATTATCCCTTAAATCAGTAGCTACAGCAATTATAGAGGAGACTTCCAAAATATATTTTGGTATCACGGTTAAATAATTCATGGATAACCTAGGATAACATACGATGTCTGAATTCCCAATAATCAACTAAGAAAGGACTACTGCTCTTAAAAATATACCTCCTTCAACACTACCCATTTTCTATGGACTCGTTACAGAGGATCCATACACCTTTCTCTTTGAGTTTGATGTAGTATGTCAGAGCTATGACTACACTACTATAGACACTCACCAGCTTAAATTATTCCCAACCATGTTGAAGGATGTTGCTTTGTGTTGGTTCATGGGGTTGGGAAGCAATGTTGTTCCCAACTAAGATACAATGAATACAATTGTTTTGAAAAAAATATTAGGATTACCATAGAGGTACAGATAGAAAGAGGGATGACATCTTCAGGATGTCACAAAGAGAAGATGATCCATTGGAAGATTATTTTGAGAGGTTTCAGTTTTGTCAAAAAAAATCTCATCAAAATTGACTCTCCCTTGAATCCTTGAAGTTAGTATTTTTAAAGGGATTTCGTGAAGATTGTATAGATGCTCTAAATCTCATAGGAGTAGGGGAAATATCTCAATTACCCTTTGATGAGATTTGTAAAGTGTGCAAAAATTACTCTAGATCCTTCATCAAGAAGACTAGGGGTGATAGGACATCTTCTCTCAACAAAACATCTACTGGACTTTCAAGGGTAGAGCTGAACAATCTCCTATCCAACATGAAGGAGGATATCATCAGCCACTTGGATACGCAATTAAATACCCTCCATATCAAGAAGAAATAAGAAGAAGCAGAGGAAACCCTCCCATAATTTTTCCCACACTGCCGCCAAAAGAAGATCAATTGCAAATGCTAAAAGTTGGCTAGCATATTTGAAGACAAGCAAGGGAAGCCAGAGTTTCATGCCCTATAAGATGAAGAAGGCCAAGTTTTTTACATTGCTCAACACAAGCCATGGAAAATAAGAAAAGGTATGCCCCAAGATCCCTTGACCTACAATATGTCATTTCTAGTTAGTAATTCAAACTTCCCAAATTGGAACCCTTAGCCTTAGACTAATGTACAAAATCCACCATGGCCAATGCCCCAAGACTCTAATTGGACTCAACAACAATAAAGAACATGGACACCACAACATTACTAGGTACCAAACTATAATTCCCAGCGGCCACCCCAACAAAACCAATGGCCACCATAATGGCATGAAGGTGAACAATGGAAAAACCAAAACACAAACTATCTATAGCCACAATAGCCTACCATAATGCCAAATACAACCATGGTTGCACCGTCACCACCAAGCGCACCTTATCTGCCAACATAACTTTTCCCTCCCCCAACAATAAGCCTGTCCAATATTTTTATGCTAATGAAACCATCCAATATCCTAGTTATGGGGTTGAGGTGAGTGATGTCCACCTCAGATCAAGGAAAATGCTAGTTGGGCCTTCATCTCCTCACATCACAAAGTTGATTGATAAGGAACTCCTAGTAGAAACTATGGAAAAACAACCCAAGGAACATGAACTAAATCAGGTTAAACCAACCAAAATAAGTCCAGAACCACCATTCCTTGAAAGACTAACTATACAAAAGCATCATTCTGAAGTTGAATATGATCTATTAGGATAACTTAGAGATGTTTGCATAAAGTTACCCCTCATACAGGCTATTAAGGAAGTGCCAATATATACCAAGACAGTTAGAGAGTTATGCCTTAAGAAGTTAGGTAGAAAATGGAAGGACCCTCAAATTATACATGTTTTAGGACAAGTTATAGATATTATGTCACACTGAATTAGCAAAATTGACACTTAGTCAATTTCTAACACAACTGACTTCTCCAAATCAAACCATTTAGAAAAATTGTATACCATAATCATTTCAAGACCAATCAAAATGATCTACACTAAGGTCTTCATATCAAGATACAATGTTGAAATCAATGACAACACTACAACACATAGAAATATACCTTATGCTTATCCCTCATGCTCATGTTTCCAACAACATCATCAATGACATTCTTCCAACATGATTTGTGTTGAAATTTTTAGACAATAGCATATATAAGTATATTATAATTTAAGAAGACATTAAATTTATAGAAAAAATATTATCAATTTAGGAGTATTCAATTGTTCATCATAAAATTCTTGAATCTAGTGAACATTGTATATGAAAGCCTTGAAATAACCTTTATTTTCTTATATTCTTTAGGATCGTCATGTTCAATGTATCATAGAAAAGGGGTTTGAGGAGGTGTATGAACATATTTATTAGGGGTATCAATAGGTAAAAATGTGGGAGGAAGTGAATAAGGGTTGAGGAGGACAGCCTGATTAGTATAAGATTGAGGATCAAAGATGCAAGGGGGGAGGATATGAGCAATGGATCATAATTAAAAACAAGTGAATGAAAAACTAACCAATTTAAGATTGCATGTAATTCTAATTTGAAATAAATTAGAATTAGAAATACATAAGTCAATGAGTTGATTATCTAATGTACCAATATAAAAGAAATTTTTCTTAATTCAAGTGTGATAAATTAGATCAAAATAATGACACTATAGAATAGGTAAAAGATCCTAATTTTTTAATAACATGAACACATGAGAGATAATTATCCATGTCCTAGTGTGATATATAACTAAATGTATATATTTCAACTATGATTTTCCTATCAATAGGTGTGTAATTTGAGCATAAGGTAAACTCACATCCTTATCACATCTTATTATATCTAGTTAGTTTCAAGGTTAAGGGTTTATGATTTGTGGTCTAGGATTTAGGGTTTTAATTTTTATGTCTAGGTTAGGTTTTGGTTTCTATATATTTTAGGAGATATTATTCCTTACAAGTTTATTGTACATCCATTATTTTGATGTTGAATATATTAAAATAGAAATGGGTTTTACGAGCTATAAAATTCATCCTAATTATGAAAATTAAAATAACCTAAAATATAAAACATATAATTTCAAACTATAAATGTTAAATTATACCTAAAATGTAAACCCTAATTAAAAACTATAAATGTTAAATATATAGAAAAAACCACAAATCCTAACTTGGAGGTCACTAAAACTCACTACGTGGAAGGGAGGAGGTTGCATGCATAATCTAGAGGTATAATTGCTCAAAAAAAGGGTACTTGTTTCACCCTGGTTGCTCTCATTCCACAAAAGAATGGGAAAAAAATGACTGACAATCATTTAAAAAAAAAAATAGCTTTACGAAATAGGTACCTATTTTGTAACTAATACCTGAAGCATAACGAGTACCCATTCGAATTTCGGCTTGTGATCCCTTTCCTAAATGGGCTCGTTCCTGTCGACATTTTTTGGCTGAAACTTCCCCTCTTTGTGGAACCAACTTCATGCACTTACATGTCCCTTATTAATTTATTCACTTAAGCTAAACTTATGAGTGCTTTTTTATTTATTAGATTGGGCTAAATATAGGTCAAGTTGTTTATGTTCATGAGATTAAGACACTTGCCACAATCTAATCAAATCCTCATTTAAGGTTTGCTTTATTCCTTTATAAGGATTGAGCATTCATTGTAAACATTATTCAAATTACTATTCAATGCCAAATCCATATCAAATACTTGTTTGGATCAATTCTTTTTCTCTTGGTTGCATAAAAATTAGTTGCTTTGATCTCTCATTTGTGATAGGTGTTTTGGTTGTAGGTGATTTTTGGGAGCTGTGGGGTTCACTATCAACTCCAACATGGTATCAAAGCACCAAATTTCTGACTTCCTATCCAAATTCTAAGAACAAGACTTGGAAAAAATCATCTCATCTTAGAGTGAAATGGGCATCATTGTTGAGTCCATAATGATAAAAACCTAATGATTGCCTATCGTTTCACCAAAATCGAAGCAACTACAAAAAGGAATTTTTTTTAGGTGTCAGAGATCTATGTACAAAAAATTATACAACTATATGGATCCATATAGATTATACTTGAACCATCAAAAATGTATAATGCTAACAAGGGAAAGAGGATTCCCCTTACTAGGCCCTTGGGGTTTTTCACCTAAGGAGCACTTGGTTTAGGAATGACACTCTTTCCACTTTGTTGATAGGCTCTTTTTGCTGATTGCATTCAAAGGAAGGATGGGCTGATTAGGGTTGTGTTGTGTGTGTAAAGTGTGGTTGGATGTTGGAAATGAAATGAAAATAAGCTAACTATGAAATGTAAATGAAAGGAGCTATAAACTAAATGCAAGCTAACAAAATGACCTAAATGTATGTAAACAAAAAGGAAACTGGAAAATGCAGAGATGGTGCACCTGGAAATGGAGAGTTGCAGATGAGAAGCCCCAGAATGCTCTGGAATCTTCTTGAAATGTGCAAAGGGACACTTATGCCAGAATGGGCGACCTAGTCCTTTTGCCGAGAAATTTTGCCAAATTGGGTTTCGGGGAAAAGGGTATCCAGAAAGGTCAAAACCCTTTTTTAGGCTTGGTACCGGGACAAGGTCGCCAATAGTGGTGACCTAGTCCTCCTGGTTCTCTCGAAAGATTTAGGGTCTGATTTTTTGGATCCCCACTTGTACTTTCCTGTTCTACAGAAGCCTATGTCTGAATCTCCAAAAAATGACCTGAAACTTGTCCTTTAACTCCTCCTAAGGTTTGGTGTCTTGAGTTGACTTAAATGGAATGATTGTACCTTTCACAACACTTTGAACCTTGCTAAATATGAGTAAAACCTACAAAGCACATGAAAATACAAAGAGAATGTTGGGGTTAGGGAATAGGGGTTTGCCTAAATCAAACCCCTTTGATGGTAACTTAAACCCAAATGAGAAAAAAATCAAAGGAAAGATGATTGAATGATGAACAATGTAAACAATCACCAAACCTTTAATTGTTGAAGTCTGCAACATGCAAGAACCAACTCCAATGGAGGTTTCTTGTGACGCCTTTGTGCTTGATTGCTTGCTTTGGAAGCTTGAGTGCAAGAGTGATTGTGAAGATGAAAATGAGCTTAGGGGGGGTAAAATGAAGGTGAAAACCCTTATTTATACAAGATATTCCCTAATTTCCTGAAAATGTCACATGCTAGGCCGACACTAGGGTTTTGGAGGAAAATTCCCATTAGGTTTTTGATTTAATTTTGAATTTTAAGCCAAAAGGGACTAGGTCGCCCAAGGTGGCGACCTAGTTGACTTGGGAAAATTCAAGTGGTGGTCGAGAATAAAATGGTGATTAATGATGTTTATTAGGCTTGCCTCTCAAAACACACTTAAGCTGGGCCTAAAAGTCCATTAAGGGGACAAATTAACATAAGAAAAGGATTAAATTAGTGATGAAAAGCCTAGGAAAGTGTGAAAATGCTTTACAACACTTTACAACACTTTGGCAAAAGGCTTGGAAAGGGGTAAAAGGGGGTTATTTAGGTGAATTGTGTTGAAAGGGTCTTATAAAAGTGGGAAGATGTGTTACAACACTTCACACCACCTTTGTAAAAAACTGTTAGATTGTTGTTGGTTTGCAAGCATTCGAAACTAAACCAAGGCAAAACAAGGCCAAAATCCAAGGGAAAAGGCCAAAATGAGTTAAAAAGTGTCAAAGGCTACACTTTTTGGTGACACAATACTATTTGTATCATTCCCAATGCCATTGTGCTTACTTTCAAGTGTTGTACTAGGTCTACAAAATAAAAATTGTTTCTTTAATTATTTTTATTGCCAATAAAAAAATGAGGATAGATTTATTTATTAGGTACCTACAAGTACCTACACCTATAGGTTTGTAGGTCCTATACTTCAAGTGGGGCCCCATTTTAATTGCTAGTGGAAAATTTCATTACCGCTTGACCTTTATTCAAATGAATCAATAGTTAGAGTTCATCGGTCACCTTTAATCGATGGCGATGCCCTTAGCTCCTCAATGATGCAAAACAATCATTGATCAATCGAAAACCAATGACATCTACAAAGCCACCCCAAAATATTTTGGCATACATCCCCTTCACAAAAAATTTGAAAAAACAAAATCTCGGGCATATTTTGTGCATATACCGACGAGTCCTACCGAATATTTTGGTGAATCAATTTTTTCAATGGTTGGTGATTTTTTCTGACAAGAAGGGAATATTCCTGGTAAATTTTCTAACATCAGGATGAAAGAAAATTTGTGTCAGTGGTAAGAATAGTCTTACGAACCTTCCAAGCCCCCCCTCTTAGCCCCTATTTTCCCTAAATAAGCAATTTTTTTTCTTTTTGGCATAACGGGCATACGGTGTCGAAATCAACAAACAAGATATTATCGAAAAATCCAGTTTTGAATACTTTTTAGTGGTGTGTTGCTGCTATTTTTGGTCACCCTTACAAAATTCATGCACTATCTTTGAAATGAATCAAATTATGTCTTTTTGTCGCCTTTTCATTCTAGCTTGTAAACCTACGTTAGGCGCTGCTAAAGTTTTCAAACCTCTCCCTCACTCGATACTCTTGAAGTCCAACTTAAAATCTACTTTGTGCTAGTCTTTTTGGAAGTTGTGAGTAGGTGTCGGGTTTATGAAGGATTTTATTATCCACTAAGTTTACCAAAGGTGGAAAAGAAGAAATGATAAAGGGTTTGGCAGAACTTTAGGTAGTTTTGAAACCTTTGTCAGTTCTCAACAAGGTTTCCAAAACTTAATTTTTCTCATAGCTGATTCTTTAGAAAGTTGAGCATCTTTCTTAAAAGCTTCTTTCTTGAGGAGTTCACTAAAGGAGAAACTTAAAAGCATTTTGAGGGTTGATTTGGGGTAGTGGGCGATGAACTCAATTTCAAAACTAGGACAAACTCTGAATAAATTTAGAAAACTATGCCCATAATTTGACATTTGTGCATTTGAGCTAATATATGTTATTATTCTAGGAATTCATTTGCAAAATAAAATAACGCTATCAAAAGAGAAATAATTACAAAAAAAAGAATAACATTCAAAATGCATAGCTAATGAGATATATTATAGACATGGAAATGAAAGAGTGCATTGTAAAAAAAATGAAAATGTGGAGATAAAGCTGAGAACTTTTGAGAATATTCACATCGTGCAAAATATGGTTTTAAAATCCAAAAAGATATATATTCAAATATATATATTTTGTATTACATCGAAAAAGGAGGTTTCCAACACAAAATGAGGATCCTAATGCCCTCTATCACTTCCTGCAGATGTTCAATCTGCACAAGAAAAAATAGATTTTTGTTAAACTTGACGAAGTGGGAAAAAGTCTCCATCATATTGCATTACAATCCAGCACAGAGTAGGGAAAATACTTGCCTAGCTTGTTCGTTCCTCAATACAATAGTAATACAGATTGCATCGCCCACCATACCCATGCGCGGATGCACAAACAAACCTCCTAGGGTGTCCTCACCACATGGCGGGTACACTGGCTTCACCAAATGCTTGATAACATAAATTACTTGGATTCAAATATTCTAGAGGTGTGGATGATATTGTAAATAAAACACTCCAACAAGTTAGAGTTATGCACATGCACCTGGGACAAGAAGTGTTCACCAATTATCTTTCAGATGACCCCTTCCTCCACATTGTTGCAAATGAGGAAGACTTCCTTGAGTTGGTTTGCAACCAACCTTCGCACAATGCTACATTCCACACCCTCAACGATGAGGAAATCACTCCTAATCTCAGAGACGTCATAACTTGAAGAAGTCAACATATCTGAGACTGTAATGATCATTATACAGAATGAGAAGCATGCTATGACTAATTTATAGAATGGGAAGAGTAAGATAGCAAAATCCATTTGAAGGAAATTAATGCAAGAAAGGACACTCAATTTGCCTCAAACTTAATGAGATTGGTGAAGTGATGTGATGGTAATTCAATAAAGTGGGTTTTGGCATCAAATAAATCTTCTACATTTAAAAGAATTGCATGGAAACAATATTAGGTGGCATATTATCAATTGCCAGAAGTGGGAAGTTTTGGAATATTCACACGTATATGTTTCCACGGGGCTTGCAAATAGAGAGCATCATTTCATTCCTTCGTCTTGTCAATCGAAAACTATGACACAATCATAACCACTCTTAAAAATAACCATTAATGATTGTGCCATCATCAAACATGAATCAATTCGTCTCCCACAAACTTCTCATTCAACTAGATAATGGTTATCATTCTTTCAAGAATCCATTTTTAAGAAAAACCTGATAGTTATACTTTTAAAACTATAAATATGTTTTATTTGGACATTGCAAGGGTCTGAAATTTTGATCCCCCTTGCATTGTGATGCACGAGAGAGAATCGATCTTAATTGAAGGATCAATTTTGTAGTTTTGATTATTTGATGTAGATGTTTATTGTCTGTGAGTAGTGAATTTTGAATGAGATACTTAATGCTTATGAAAAAGCATGTGAGCTTTGATAGGTGTTATGGATATTCCTAGGTAAAAGTACAAACCTGTGTCACACTTTCTAAAGCAATCAACGAACAACAAAAAAAAATTGAACTTCGACCACATAAAAGTGGGATTTATGTTTTGAATTTTAAAATGATGTAAACTAATGAAATATGGAAATATCGATGAATTTTAATGTTGTAATTTTTCAGATTTTTAAAAAATTGTTTTGATTGTTTTTTTATCAATTTAAGAGCAAATTTTGGAATGCTGAAAATTTCAGGTAAAAGTGACGCTCACTTGACGTCAAGAAACAAATAGAAAAAAACTTCATTTTCCCCCTAATTTTTTTTCTCCAAATAAATAACTTCATTATCTAGTGCATGAAAAAAAAACATTGAAATTTTGATGTATATTTTTCTCGTAATAACATTTTAAAGTCAAACTTGTGAGAATTTAACAGTTTTCATTTGACGTCAATTGTTGTCTATTTTTTTAATCATTTTCAAAAAAAAAAAAACCCTTTTGAAGAGGATTTTCTCCTCTTTAATATATTTTACTATTTTTTAAATTTCTAATCAACCTCTTTTTAACTTTAACAACCTACTTGCATTATTTTAAAAATAAAATATATTAAAACTAATCAAAATATATATATTTGAATTCACCTCTCCGAGCTCTACAAAAGGGTATTTTTATTTTTTATTTTTTATCGTTCTGACTAAAGAAATACTTAGCTGAAGTTGAAAGTTTTATAAAATTTTGAAAAATGTTGAGTTGGCTGCTAACTAGGATGCCACATAGATAGTTTTGGTAGAAAGGGTTTCGATCGAAACCCTTTCTACCAAAATCCCACACATAAAATAAGCCACATTTTGATGTGACAAAGGGAAAAATTCAAATTTTATGATTTTGAGCGAAAGGGTTTCGCCTAAAACTCTATGTGCCAAGTATAGGCCACGTGGTTTTAGTCGAAACTGGTTCGACCGAAACTATTTAGGTTAAAACATTTTTGCTCGAAACTATTTAGTTGGCCAAAAATGTGAAACAAAATTTATGCTTTTACCCTCCTTCCCTATGAGGATGTGCTATTCTTTGGTGTTTTGTTCATGTATCTTTAGTGAATGTTGAAATTGTTGTGAGTCGAGTCAGCTTATTATTGATAGCTTGATCTGTGAGTCATGATATTGATAGTTTGTCAATTTACCTTTCAACTTAGTTATTTTAAATCAATTTTAATCGCATCTATTCCATGGCTATGGATAGATGTTAGTCTACCTTTTCTACTTTTTGGTCAAAAGAATACCCCAGATTTCATAAAATTTAAAAAATCAAAATTATATCAGAAGAGGGAGCTATAACTCAACTAAAATTTAGAAGAAGATCACCAATGCAATGTTTTGGCCTTGCCATTGCACCAAAAGATCAACCTGTTAATGACCAATACAAGCTAGAGTTAAGATCCATGGGAAGCGGTTAAACCATGTCACGAATCCAAGCGCCACGTTGAACAACTAAGGAGACCAAGGGTGAACACCTTGAAACAACCGCCCCAACGCAAACAAGGGATTTGAACCCATGACTAGCTCTGATACCAATTGTTGGCCTTGTCGTTGCACCAAAATATCGAACTATTAATGCATGATACAAGTAAGAGTTAAGATCCACGGGAGGCGGTTAAACCATGTCACGAATCCCGAGCATTGTGTTGAACAACCAAGGAGACCAAGGGCACACACCTTGCAACACAATGGTGATCTCTCCAATTGTTGGTGATCGATTAGTTCTTATTTTGGGTAGAATGGATTCAATCTAAGTTAATCATTTAAAGGAAAAATATGTCAACCAACATGGTGCAAGTCTCATCATCATTTTACTATTAGCTTATTTTATGCTCAGTCAAAGTCAAATATTCATTTTTTTCTTCCAAGATCATAAGTTTTCACTTGTATATTTGATTTTCACAATTCCAATGGTGTTGGAAAGGTATTTCACAACTCTTCAAATCCATTTATGCATTTTTTCTATAATATGCCCCAAGTACATTTTGTTCATTTTTTGTGTTTTAACATTTTCATCAATTACTTGGACATCTTGGCACTTGGAAAGGATCTCTTTGCATGAGATGAATTTAATTGATTTTCACGTATTGAGGTTATTAGTCTCTAATTTTATCATTTGAGGAAGTATTATTGGTTTTTTGGGTCTTCCTTTTATAGTCATCTTGGCAAAGGATAACTATGAGCCTTGGTGAAAAGGCATCTTGACACATCTCAGGTGGCTTGATCTTTTACCTTATATTTATGGACTCATACCTATACTAGACACACCAAGGAGTTATTCAACATGGGGTATTATCAGTGATCATGTTATAAGAGTTATATGTTTTAGTGCTGATCTTGAAACTATGTGTGTTGTATTGGACATTGATTATCCCCACACACTTTGGACTCAACTTTGGTAGATCCATAGAGACCCTCATATCTCTCCATATCAGAGGATCCTATAGTGGGTTGTCTCATTCCTCTTGTAGATGCGAATTCCACACCTTTTGTTGGTGATACTTTAGAGGAGCTTGAGTATATCATTTTTCTTGCATGTTCTGATGGTTTAGAGACTTATCTTTATGTTCCCACTCATCAAATTGAGAATACATCACTATATTCTATTATTCTTGATCAGTTTGGAATTGCCACATCCTTGGCCCCTATTGGTTCAATACAA
Organism: Sequoiadendron giganteum; assembly: GCA_007115665.2. NCBI lineage: Eukaryota > Viridiplantae > Streptophyta > Pinopsida > Cupressales > Cupressaceae > Sequoiadendron > Sequoiadendron giganteum. Next base: position 65,951,201 of record CM021106.1, read on the forward strand.
CATGAAATTCATCTTCTTCCAAACACAAATACTCAGGATTCGTATCTTGTCGACATATCATCCTTGTTTGTAGAGTCTCATATTAAAAATTTGGAGTATTACTTTGAAGACATTCATCTCCTCTTTTTTGATAGTCACATCATCGCCATTGGACCATCATCTTCATTGTCTTTGGAGCTTGTTTTATACCATTCTGCACAGGTTTATGGATTGACATCATCTCTTTTGGACATGTGGGCACTTGAGCACTTTTCAAAGGAACACATCATTTGGATTTGGATTCTTGATTCTTCCATATTTTTAGATTGGCTTCTCCAATCACCAGTGGATTTGTTTCTTCCTAAGGGGAGAAATGTTGTTTGTAGGTAGTGGATTGTATTCTACCGTCAGGTGTTCATAATTTACACATGAGATCTTTCTTTATGAGGGGATTCATATTCTCTTTTTATCTCTCCTACTAGGGGGACATATATTATACTTACATGACATAAGCAGTCCTTGGGGGGTCACATTGAGTCCTCCTAGCCTTTCACTAGTGCACTCATTTATTTTTCTCTCTTTTGGAGAGGAGTTTTTCCCATGTGGTTTTCTTCTTTTCTCTGGTTATGAGAGATTCATTTTTTTGTGCATGGGTATCTCATCAGGATTTGTAGCAGGACCCATCCATGAATCCATCATTGCATTCTTCATCAGGGTTTTTAATTTCTCCCTGAGTTGATATTAAGGGGGGGTGTTGGAGTAATTGGGACATCACTTGATAATTAATTAATTATCAAGTCCCTTATTACTCTATTCACTTAAACTAAACTTAGGAGTGATTTTTATTTATTAAATTGGGGTAAATATAGGTCAAGTTATCTCATTGCATGAGATTAAGACACTCGTCACAATCTAATAAAATCCTCATCTAGGGTTTGTTTTTTCCTTTTATATGGATTGATCATTCATTGTAAACATTATTCACATTCTTTTTCAATACAAAAGGTTTATCAGATGCTTGTGTGGATCAATTCTTTCTCTCTTGGTTGCTTAGAAAATTAGTTTCTTTGATCTCTTGTTTGTGATAGGCATTTTGGTTGTAGGTGATTTCTGGGAGTTATGGGGTTTACTATCAACTCCAATAATAACCCCTTTGATAATATATCAATGTTGCATGTCTAGAACATATTTGTGTTGTAGTTTGATAATATTATGTCTAGAATATATTTGTGTTGTAGTTTGATAATATTCTTTAGTGTCCACTTTGTATACCTTTTATATTTATTCTTTCACTTCTTTCTCCACATCAAGATTAAATCAATGATAGGATTAAGAAATTAAGCTCAAAAATCTTCATACAATTTGGATTGGATAAATACTTCTCATGCCACTCCCTAAGTATTGTTCCTATGTAAATATATCCACACCTATGAAATTATTAACCTCACCTATAGACCACTTATGGATGTTCTTGTGCATCACTTACCAAGGCATCACTTCACAATATGAAAATATTAAGAGGGTCATGGTAGTGAAACCAAAATTTTAGCCATTCCACTACACTTGCAACTAACAAAGGTTAAACATTTGAATTAACTCATACATACTATCATAAGACTCCAAAATTATTACTCAAAGCATGGTTGAGTTATTCACCCTTTGATTAACCTACACACTGTTATAAAAAACATAAATATATATATACTCAAATAATTATGTGTAAGAGATACTTGAATAAAAAAATTGATAGAGTTCCACTACTTCATTTATTCATAAGAAGCAAGTACATTGATGGGGTTTATATAGACACATGTTCCTATCACTAACTAAATCTATGCTAGGATTAATTTTACACACACATCTATGAATAGTACATGCTTCGCTTAAAAGCTAAATTTTAATCTTATCTAGTAACTTCCTAAATTACATGATGTGATCTTAACTACACCTTCTATATGTTCTATCCCTAATTAAGAAAATTCTCCTCTATTGTTAGCACATATTATTGGTACATATTTATAAATATTCAAAATAACACAAAGTATATTTTTAGTGCCAACAATAGGTCATTTTGACCATCAACTAGATTTATTATTAGAATAAGCCTTGCAACTCTCTTTGACATGAAAGACCAATAGTCACTACTCGATATATTGCATCACTCACATTAGCCCTTCATCTACAAATGTCAAAATCCTAGTTCTTACTTCAAGTTACTACAACATCAATTACATCATGTCTCAAATCTCAAGCACTTAGTATCATCACAGCTGCATCAATGTCAATTACAATTATTTCTTGTTGTCTTCCAACTTTATTAATAATATTGATTTAATTAATGGGGCTTGACTAAGCCACATAGAGAGAATAATTTGATTTATACCCCTAGCAAAGCAAGTTCCAGTTATATTATTCAACACCACTAAGTTTTCCATTATAATTGTGAGTACATGTAAGTATTTATTGTAGGTATAGAAGTTGTGAGGATCATAAATCCAAGGTTGTACCAATATTTCAAAACCACATCATTCTTGGGTCAAAGCTACAAGTGTAGGGATCATAGTTGTAGATGTAGGATTGATCCAATAGTTTCAAATTTTATAGAGTGCAATTGCTTCAATATGTTCATCTAGAAGATCTTGTATTAAACTTTATATAATAATCTTTTGTCGTAGTATTTTTAGTCTCCTCTTTTTTGACATGAAGGTACAATTTTATTTATTGTTATTTCATTATTATTTCATGTTTGATCAAGTATGCCTTTCTAGATCCAACTCTCTTACCTAGTTTAAATGTGATTAATTATTTTATTCACTTTATCCTAGACATTTATGTAGGGTGATTTTATTTTCTTACATCTAATAACCTTGATGAATAAATCAATGTCCCAACATCGTCAACTATAAAAAGTAAATAGGCACCAAAATGAACACCAACATATATAAATTAACTTTATGACCATGTCATCCCATAGACCATGGTCTTGTGAATAAAATTAAAATCATTTTTTTCATATTGTAGAGGAGAAAAGTGTACACCCTAACATTTTCCCCTTTTGTTATATTTCACTTTAGGTTGATGTCTCAGATGCATGATTTGACTATTTTGGTGCACTCACTTATTCAAGATCTAATCCTACACTTAGACATCCCACATTTATTTGTTCATAGCTTATACAACTTAGTTCGTAGTAGTCTACCTATCTTAGACATGATCATGGACATGGCCACATTGCCCACTTTTAAAGTTTAATTTTCCACATTTCAAGGTTGACAATCTTAGGATCTAACCATTGCTCACTAGCATGGGTGTCAAAATTTTAAATTATGTCAGGGCTATGCATTTTTAGGTATCATCCTAGGACATTGACAATCAACATGTGAGTGGATATAACATTCACAATAAAAGCATTTTTTATTTTGCAACTACACTAGCCATCAGTGACCTTAATTAGGAGTTGATCAATTAAGTGATATTGATAGATGAAACACAAATTGACTGTAGTATTTGACACAATCATTCATTGAATTACATCGAGCTTCATAATGTATCAGTGATGACTGAACATTTATCACCTATACTAAAAATCCATCGATTTCCATCTCATTCACTCTTTCACTTTATTGTTAATTCAATCCTAGGGTTTCACTGAGGTGCAAGGAACTCCTAAAATTCAATATTTGTGTAGCGAGCCCCATGTTTTTTTATTTGTAATAATTTTTTAAAAACTAGAGCTATGAACCAGAGAGGCCACAAATAGGGGCGGGTCAAGCTTATGAACACATTGGATCAACAAAGGCATAGTGCCTGCGATCACAATAGCCAAGTAGAAACTTGAACCCTAGTGGCTGCAACAACAATGCCACCACATAACCATTGCACTATGGGATGAACCCATAGCAAGCCCTATGTTTCTCTTTAACACTACCACTATTTTCATCGCTTTATATACCAACAATTGAACAAGTGTTGCAAGTACTAATAATAAAATCATACTATGAACAAAATCATAGAAATTGTGACAAGATCTTGCCACTAGATAAGATCATGTAGCAACTAGAGAGGGTTATTATTATGATTCTATCCCAAACTCTCAATTTCTCATATTCTAGTTGTCCTAATCCTCTGATTAGTAATCTAGTTTTACTTTTCTATCTACATCTCTTTATCAAAGTTCACTTTCCATTGATTTCAAAGTATGCAAACCTAATATGTCACATTTACATAATATATGTTCAATTACAATATCAAACTAAAATCCTCTATTTAAAAATTGACTTACATTTAATTGATTTTATTTGTTTAACAAACATAAATATTTATATAGAGGCTATTTACTCTTTTGTACGCATACAAAATATCAACAACCATTAAAAAAGTAAGTAAAATTATATGTATATGAAACAAGTATTTAGTCAATAGTAAGTTTGAAAAATGACATTGTTTTTTTATTGGAAGAAGAATTAAATTACAATAAGAATCCAACGTGAAAGTGGCAAAAAAAATCAAAACAAAAATTACAAAGTTGCACAATAACAACAAAACCAATTAAAGCCTCCGCAAGCAAGTTTGACATTTTAGTCTATTAAAATCTCCCTTACATATAGCAAAAGAGATGAGAAATTCAATCAAAGCCATGATATTTCCAAAGTCTATTAGAGTATGTAAGAGAGTTTATGGTAAAAAACTACATATATGTTTCTAATCACACTCTAAATATTTATATAGTGATTGTTTATTCTCCTCCACTCATACAAAATATCGACAACCATTAAAAAATGTAGGTAAACTTATATTTACATGAAACAAGTATAGTCGACAATAAGTATGAAAAATGACAGTTTTGTCTATTAAACTCTCCCTCACATTTAGTCAACAAAAGGGACAAGAGAAATTCAATTAAAGACATGATATTTCCATTGTCTATTACAATGTACAAGAGAATGTATGGTAAAACACAAAGTATATTTTTTTTTATAAATATTTCCAATCACACTCTATAATACATCATCAAGATGACGATAACATCTCTCAAATTTATTTAGAATCTTGACCAAAAGATCAAAATTCAAAATATAAAGACATAGAACACCTACAATAAACCATAGCAACAAAAATCTTTTGGGGAAAAAATTGGCAAACCAAAAGTTCAAGAGCTTTTGAAAAAAATGGGATATAAAAAAAAATGTAAAAAATTGTAGAATAAGAGACAAAAACTCTGTTTTTTAATTGAAAGGCATTTCCAAGCAATAGAGTTATAGAGAGCAAATAAAATAGAGAGTTTAACTAATGAATCATAGAAAATAGATTTTATTGTTTATATTCATATCGTTGATTACATTGCATTCCACATCTTTCAAAACATTAGTTCACAATGCATTACTAATAGATGACAAAATTTTAATTACAATATAGTTTGTACAAAGTCGACCTATAAACTAAGTACAAAGTTTCAAAAAATCAAAAGTAGCCAATGACTCTTGCTAGTTGCTACTATAAATAGAGCTATGCTAGAGGGATGCAGGTCCTGATGACAAAGCTCATGGGGCTTTGCCTCTCCTAAGTCGTTTAGTCAAACGAGTATCAAAGTTGGACTTCACTAGGATCTCAAAATCCTCAACCTCAAGAAATTCATCACTAGCAATCCACTCATTATTTGGATCAAAAATTGCCTCAAAGAAATGTGGTCTCATGGTGATGGAATGCCATGACAATCAATAGCAACCACATTTCTTTGAGGCAAATTTTCAACCAGTTCACTGCCTTGTCTATGCTACCACATTTTTCATACATGTCTACCAAAGCATTTTATCAAGCAATTCACTGCCTTGCTACTATGGCTAAAAGCCTAAAACAAGTGCTTTCGAACAAGCTATGGATGCTTGTAAAAAATCTATCAAAGCATAATAGTAAACAACAAGCTATGGTCTCATCGTTTTATTCATGCAAAAATCAACATGATTTTATTTGCATTTTTTTTTGGCAATTTTGCAATTTGAAATGGGAAAAAATTGGGGAAAAATTGTCCAACCTACAATTTTTTTTAAAATTGAGGTTAACGGGTTATTTTTCCAAATTTATGTTACTATGTCATAAACCATCATAAACAATTGATACAATCAATACACACCAACTATGCAGAACAAATAACCAGCCCATTGTTCAAGAGAATGTATGGTAAAACAAAATGTAAATTTTTCCGTAAATATTTCTCAGTGCATTCTATAATCTATCATCAAGATGACGATAACATTTCTTAAATTTATTTTGAATCTTGACCAAAAGATCCAATTTCAAAATATAAAAACGTACAACACCTACCATAATCCATTGTATACAATTCATACAACCAATACATTGGACTCCAACACACCAACTACTTACATGGGACCCACAGGATAACAAATAAGCGGCCAAATTGCCCACACAATGAGACCAAAAAACAAAGACAAAATTGGAGTAAAACCAGTCACCCCCTCTGTTTGCTTAACTCCCGCATAAAGCTCCAAATGAGATACAGTTGTGTCTTTTGACAGAGGGCCAAACGATAATTCAAACTTAGTTGAGGTGGGGCCATTGTAAGGAATACAAGCCGAATGCCAAGGCAGAGCGTGCCACAGTAATAAGTATGTACGGTTTAATTGGCCATATTGATAACTAATTTTTCTATGCGACAAAAAAGTAGGCGGGGCAGCCCATGTGATCTCCTGCTCAGACTAATGAATTTCAAAGTCCTGGTGTCATGATTGTTTTGTGCACTCCTTAATCACACAAACCCATTTCTTTTTTTCTCAAATTAAAGTGAAGCTCGTACGTATACGCAGGGTAATTGTGAATCAGTTCTGCAGAGACAGCTGAACAAAAAAGACAAGATAGAATTTAAGGGAAACATAGTATGCAATCAGATCAACCACTCGGGACTTTCTGGCAATTGAGGGAACTGTATTTGTGTTTATATGAGTAGTCATTTCATCAATAGTATCATGTATGTCTCTGATATAGCAGTAATTTATGTTGTTTTCTTTCATTTATTTCCTCTGTCAATGGTGAATCCTGTAGGAACTTTGCTGTCTGGTTAGTTGACAATGTTCTGAGCAGCAATTTAATGTCTTTTTTCTGGGCCCAGTTTGGTCAAGCTGTAATGTTCCTTCACTGGCCTGTAATGTCTGTTTCAGAGTTTATTATTCTGCTGGAGATATTTGCTGTTCCAACTAGATTGCTGCTTTGTGCCTGCTCTTGGGGTATAGTTTTGGATGAGGCTTAAAATTGTTATTTATTATTTGATCGTTAAACGTAGTGATATTTAAGTAATGTGGTCTGTTTTTACGATATGGGTATTCCTGCGACCCAATCCAGCGTCCAGAGGGGCAAGCTGAGGTGAGACTAGTCCCCTTATGTAAGATGAATTTAATCCACAAAAATAATGATATTTTCTCGTCAGAAATGCCTGCAAGTTAGAACAATAGCTATAAGCTATTAACTCTTGTGCCAATAAAACTTTTCTCGTCAAAAATGCCCACAAGCCAAAACAATAGCCGTGTGCAAATAAAACCCAAAGTATAATCTCGATCTAACATACGGTTTAGGAGCTACGGTGCGAAATTAGCTATGTGGGACCTTTCCCTTGGATTATATTTTTTTTCAATATTGTTAGAATGATTTCTAATATATGCGTATTATGTAAGGGAAATAATGGTGGTTGTCATGTTTAGAAATGGACTTATTTTTGCCTATTTTAATTATATTTTACAATTTAAATTGAAAAGAGATTGTAATAAATTTTGTTTGCATTACTTTTGATATATCACAAATATTTTTAATAGAAATATTTTTATTAGGTTATCATTTTTTAGTATGACCCTTGGTATTTAATATGGATACTACAAACAAGTAATTATAATAAATGATCTTGGTTATTATAGAACAACTTTAAAAATCAAAATTAAGTATTTTTATTTAATTAACCTAATTCAAACTTTTTATTTTCTTTCACACTATTATTCCTTACTACTTTATTAAAGATTACATATGGCCTAAGAGTCAAATTGTTGATCACTTACCCCTCAATTGTCCTTATCCCAAGGTTACTCTTGAGCAAAGAGTCAATGTCAAATGAAGTGAAAGAGCACATGTGACATTTCCTTCCTTGGTACTTTGGTTGGAAGTCATAAAGGCTAATCTATGCCTCCAATTAGTGTTGTAATTCACATGCATCCACTTCCTTAACATTGGCCCACATATCTTAATCACATAATCCAAATCTTTGATATATATGGAGGATATTTTCAATGGTCTATGACCATTTGTTTCCCTAACATTTTTAATTTTAATTTTCTTGTTTGAAAACTTTAGATTACAAATTGAAATTTGGACTTCAGGAACAATGAATGGACATATTCAATCTTAGAGTACAAGCTTTTACTATTTTACCATTCATTGTAATTTGATTCTCCATTTATAATTCACCAACTTGTTTTGTTGGATATACATGTGAATAATTTCATTTTGTCTTAATACTTGAACTCTTGAGTTTGTCTTTATTTGAATTATTTGAATATAGTGTACATTCCATGTATATTGTACATCATGTCTTTTGTAAATTAATATAATAATAATTTTTAACTAAGAAGTTTCTTTAATTTGATTTAAAATTTTATAAATTTATTAAATCAAAGTTATGAGTTAAGTTTTTATATTTAAAAAAAAGAGATAGTTAAATAGTTTTCAGGTTATGTATAATAAAATATATTTATTCAAATATTTAATATTTTAAAAGAAAGTAAACTTTTTCTAAAGGTTAGTTTAGGTTAATTAATTAGATATATATATATAATTTAGCAATAAACTAATTTAGATTGAGAATGATAAGGTGTGTAAATCAATAATTAAATAAAAAGGAATATAGTTATCTAGCATAAAGTACATAAATTAATGTAATGATAGAAATCGTATACCCTTAAAATTTTACATTATTTTTAAGTTCATTTTAGTGTCTATCTCTTTTAGTGTTCTTTTTAGATTCATTCAACCTTTACCTTAGTTGTTTTTTGTAGGGTGCTAAGGCCTTGTTTCCCATGGTCCTTTTTGTCAAATCTAATGACACATTTGTCATATTCTTGTCATTTACTTGTGTCTAGCCCTATGTTGAGTTGGAATTATCTAAACACTAGTGCAACACACCAATGTCCTACAATAATTCATGATTATATGGCTATTTTTTAGCGTTTTATCACCTATCACCTACCTAGCTCACAAGTAATTCCTCTTCAATGAATTTGAGTGGCTATCTAGCTCCCTTATCTCCCCCCATTCACCTCATTTTGAAGTCCTATATCAATCTCATAATATAAATTTTAAGCTTTGATACTCCTTAAGATTCTACACCTTTTTACCAACATTTGGAGTAGTCTACTAGCATTTTATGAAGTATATATGAAGACTCTAACATTCCATTACATTCTTGTAAAGTATAGAAACACTTATCAACAATACTCTTGCCTTCATTGGTCTTACCAAGGTTCAAAAGCGATTTTTTTCTAATTATTTACTCTAGATTATCACTTTATCTTTTACTGTTGTCATTATAAAATCCTATTTATTTTTAGTTTTGGTACATGGGATTTCATTTCTTACTTACCAATACTCTCCTTTTTATTCTAGTTTATATTGCTTGTATTTGAACTGCTACTCTATCAATTCATAGACACATATAGGATAGGAACACATATTTTATGTAAATATTTCTTCATTTGGTTAGTTGTTGAGGTTGGATAAGTAGGGGCTTGACCATTTGTGGCAATCTCCTTTGATAATAATAAATAATAGTTCTTTCATTTTAACTCTTAGCTTTAACTAGTTAATTTCATTTTCATAGCTAAAAACATTAGTCTAGGTTAGTCAAAATTTTCTCTCTTAAATCAATAGAAAATAGTTCAAAACATTTCTTTTTCAAAACATAGGTTCACCTTGGAGGTAATATTTGAAAGATAATATAATATAAAGAGTTTACACACTTTCTAAGTCAGGTTGCATTTTTCCTCTATTACATTTTAGTGAACTTGCTACTCTTGTACATTTATCCTTTTTTTAAATTTTTTATTTTATTTTATAAAAACAAAAAAATAAAGCATATTCTCGATTATGTGTTGTAAGCCCTTTTATGATCTTTATGATCCAATCAATCTATTCACATAATATTGTTCAATTTTTTTTGAGAAACCTCAACATGTCCTTTTCTAGAACCAACAAAACTCCAATTCACACAACTCTAGATTTTTCTAATTTCTCTTTTGATCCAAATGTCATGATTTTTCCCCTATTACTTGAATCTCTTGGATTTTTTATGATGTGTAAGAGGCAGGTTCATTCATTAATTTTACCTTAAAATAGATTTACATAACTTGGATAGGCATGTTGTTGAGTTAGAAAAAACATGTAATTATAATGACATGTATGATTATATAAACATTCTAAAAAGTATAACACAATTACACAGTGATTTGGAAGACACATATTTATTACATGAGTTATCCCTAATAATAAACAATCATGTGTCATCATTAGAGGCCCTTCTTGTGAGAAAACTCACAACTCACAATTTGATATCATGAATAACCAAGTTAACATGTTGATGCCTATTTTCAGCATACACATGGTGATTGGTACACTTGTTGCTACCTCCATAATGTTGATGGCTAATCCAATATATTCATATTAATAAATTCTAAAACCATAGCCTTTGCCATTAAATTAATTTGGTGGTCACTTCTCCTCTACATAGGTCTTTCCATCTATTCCACTCTTCTCATGCAACCTCCTTCCACTTCTTCTGCTGCTTCTACTACCCCTCTACATACAACTAATCGTGTTATCAATTAATTAATATAAAATGTGGGAATCCCCCAATAATAGCTTGACACACTTTCCACTACTTATTTGCCCCTTACATACATATATTATCATTGCAATCCTCTCTCTTTAGATATTCTTGTTTCACCCCTACTTGCCAGGTTTGAGGTCCCCATATTTGAAATGTACAATGGAAAAGGTGACCTCAGTGACATTTTTGCCTTCATCAATCTATGTAGTGATTTCCTCTTTCAACATAAGATGTTAGCAAAGATATTCCCCTATTCCCCTAAGGATATGGTGTTGGACTAGTTTTACTCTCTTATTGATCACTATTTCTTCTTTTGGCTAACTACTTAATTAGTTTCTTCAATAATTTCAAGAAGCAATTAGCCCCTAATTCACTTTATTGATATGGTACACACTGTAGACAAGAGGCCAATGAGAAGGTGATTAAATTCATCTTTTGATATTAGTCCCTCTTTTTGCATTGCCTTATGCTCTTCCTAAATTTGATCTAGAGATATTTTATAAGAAACCTTAATCCTCGTATTAGGGACAAGATTCTCTTGATGAGGTATCCTTTATTCAAACACATATGTAGTGCCTTATGGGACTATCAATAGACAATTAACTAATTTGAGGATTTTTTGCCAACTTCTTGTATATCCTCAAGGTCCTCTACATCTAACAATAAAAAATATTAAAAAGAGCAATTTTTTTTTTTAAGAACATCACTTCCACTATCATGAATAATACTATAAATGCATCACCCTCAATATCATGAAAATGAACTTAATAACATGAACACAAATAAACTATTGTTTCACCCCTCTAAATAAACTATTTCATGCTATCTTATAAAATTCTAACCAGTAATATGATTCAAATTTCACTCATTCATCTTTTAGACACAAATAATATTCTTCCACCTTCTTATGACATGAAGGCCTTTTGTCAACATCAATATATACTTGAACATGACACCAAAAGGTGTTTGCACCTCAAACATATAATTCAGGATACGATTAAATCTAATCAAACCTAGGTATTATGTGTGAATGAAATGAAATAAATATATTACTCCACTTAACCAAAACCTATATATATAAACAAATATATTTCTAAAACATTTCATAAATTGCATTGACCATGCCATTGACCTTTATTTATCTCTATACTCTCCTTTCTCACCCATAGAGAAAAGATGACCCTCTTCTTTCGTGGGACCACCGTGTATTTTTTTTTAGAATGTAAGAAAAAGATGAACAATATAACTTGTCCTACCCAGATCTCATACAACAATAGATTAAGCATAAAGGTTAGTAAAATATGATGAAAAAATAAAAATCTCATTAAGACCAACCCTTATTGAACCAAGTATATGATGGTTATGCTAAAGGATGATGGATTTGATGGTGAGTACTTCACCAACAAAATTTAAAATGCATATCAAGATGGTTGATGAAAATGGCTTGGATTAGGCTCAATTTATAAATTTATAATGGTAGATTGGATGGTGTAGATTAACTTGAAAGATTAAGGGTCCATATTGATTGCGAGGAATGGGTTGATAGGGAGATGACAAGTGTAACTTTGGTAAGGGAGGATTTGAGTGGGACATGGATTGACAGGGAACGAAACACCAAAATTTTCTTATTTTAATCTAATGGGAAAATGATATTTTTCTCACACATGTGTAAGAAGATTTTTTGGGAAGAGAATGGATGCACAAGAATGAACAATGGTGACATGTGTCTTCTCACACATGTATGGGAAGCTACATGGGGATGAGAGATGTGACAAGTGATCTCTCGCACATGTGTGAGAGATCACATGGGATAATGCAATTTGACATGTGATCTCTTTCACATGTGTGAGAGACCACATAGGGTTTAATGTGAATGGTCAAGACTTTTTAGGATAGGATGGAGGGCCAAGATTTTGCTATGGGATTTTGTGGGTAGATGGACTAGGATGTGACATGGGATTAGGTTAATTAATCACATTTAATATTATGCAAATGATTAAGTATATTAATTAATTAGGATTAAGAAAGTGTATAAATTAGGGAATTCAAAAAAAATATGGTCATTTATTTAATTTCTAGATGAATATGTGAAGTGGCCTTAAATAAATAAGTTTTTTAATTAATTTATTTAAGTTTGAACCTTAGAAAATGATTAAATAATTAGAAAAAGGTTTAATTATATTTGATTAATGCTAGATAAATTATGAAGAGTAATTGAAATAATTAACTAAATGCATTTATTTAATTGGGGTTGGAATGATGAAATATTAGCAAAACTAATTTTAGGCAAATTTTAGGTGTCTACACCCAAAATTTCATTTTCTTCTCCTATTATGCCCATTGATATATATGATGGTCTCATCTATATTCCCATCATGGCAAGCCAAAAAACTATTCAAAATGTTATGGTTGATCTCATGAGTATGGTGAGTATTGACGAGGAGTTCCTATATGTTAACCAACTCCATCAAGATGTGTATAATTTTTCTAACATCTCATTGTGCATGCATGATGGTTTTCCCATTCCTTTTGTGGGCATTATCACCCTTTATATCTAGGTTGAACCTAAAATATTGGATACCATCTTTATCATTATTCCCACTCTAGATAAATTTCATGTTCTATTGGGCCATCTGTGGCTCACAATCATGGAGGCTATTCCATCTAGTTTGGATAAATTCTTGAAGCTCCCCTATAGTGATGAGATTCATAAAATGACACATGATGGTTATCAACCACTCATCCTTAGGGATAAGTTTTATTTATGTTATTTATAGCCCACCCCTTCTATCCCCCTCTAACCTTATGTGGAAATTTTATTTATGGTTTATCAAAAGTATAAAGAAAGTTGAATTATATCTCTTACACTCTTAGCTACCTCTACACCTCCTATGGTCACTTGACCTTTGGTGGTTGCTCTAATTCCTCTTCCTACCCATAGGTAGAAAAGAAAATTGTGTCAATTGAACATACCCCTTATTCTTCCACATTGAGACTAGTTACAAAAAATTAGGTGATTGGTTCCATCCCACCAAGTCTATTCCTAGGATAGAAAGTGGAAAGAAACCAAAGTTGGATGACCTTTCTCTTCCTAGAACCAAGCTTAGTGCATGAAATCAATGTAACCTATTATCCAAACTATGAAAGCATCACTATTATTCCACTACTCATACTATCCCAAATGCACCCTACCTCTACCATTTAGTCATGTTCATTATGCTTCACCTCCACCACCCCCTTCTAAGCCTATTATTTTTCTTTCACCTTGTCAACTTCCTATTTCTAGGATTCCCTAAATCGAGGTTATCTTGGCTCCATCCCTTGACCCTTCTCTCATTCCTTGAATTCTAGATATTCCTTTTTTATCCACTCTATTATATCTTACTAATATGAATGTCATCTATAGCACACCACTCTCCTCATTTGTGCCTTTCATGTGCACCTATCACTAGGTATTTCTTAAGCCTTACTATACCACCATTAACATAGAAATTCCTCACCTTCCACATAAGAGTTTAAGTATGAGAACTATCCTACACCACTCTTCTTTTATGCTAAGCCAAATCCCATTTTGTCACTACTGAGCCCTTCTACATCTCTTCCCATGAGTGTGGAGATCATTCCTCCACCATAGCTTGTTAGTTCTCCTAATCCTAGCATTATGGTTGGTAATAAACCTCAGTGGTTGTTGCATATCCAGACTATTATTTTACTACTCTATTTATGAAGGAGTGTATGTTCGAGTTAGTCTTGGATATTTTTGCATTGATATCAATCTTCACAAGATTATTGACAATCTTTGCTCCCATAAAGCCCTTGGAGGATGCTACTTCAACCTCTCTTCTCATGCCTCTTGTTGTATATAATTCCATTAGTAGTACCCATGTCACATTCTCATCACATAGTCACCTTTCTCCTATCCTTGATCTATATTGGTAGCAATATGATTTACTTGATTGAAGACCATGAGTGTGTCATCCTTGTTTCATGTGTTTGTGTGTTTAGATTAGATTTGCTTGTTTATTATTGCGTTTCTATGTAAGTATTCATTATTTGTTAGTTTCCCATAGAGGACCTTTGCTACCCTTGTAGGTTCTTGGGTATAGAAGGAACATCATGATGTGTCATTCTTTTGTATTGACCTCATTTCCATCTATATGTCATATCTTTGCTTTTGTGACATTTTGGAGATGATGCAAAGTATTGAGACATTGAGGCCTATTCCATATTGACCCAAATTTTTAATTTATTTTATTTGTGCTCTTCTTCCTTTGTATTCATTGTCATGTCCCTTTTTCCAAAAATAGAAATTACTAAAAATAGTAAGTTTTCATTATCCAGATATAGTAAGTTGGAGGTATCAGGACAACATTGGAATATAATATTATTTAATACTTATATTTCCCTGGTGCAATTTTTATCTAAAGTACAAATAAATATTAATTATTTAGTCATGTCAACACAGGTGGGTCATGATTTTTGGATAAAAGCACTTTAACCTCATTTAAGTGCATCAAAAAATGCATTATGAGTTGTCAAAAGATGACTTATAAGTGGTATAATATGAACGAATAAGTTTGGAGGTGTTATAATGTATTTTATGACTTTTGTAAGTGCTTAAATTTGGGGAGGAATATTTGGACGTGAATCCAATGTTTGGTAGAAGTTTCCAGATGATCAAGAGTCTATAAATATTGGTCATTTTGTATGTAGAAGGATCTTTATGCATATTTTCTCTCACAATTTGTGAATCTTCTTTAGAGGCTGATAAATCGATGAAGGAAAAATCTATAAGGATGATAAACTAAGGATATTGAGGCTTGAAGACAGTGGTTCCAAAGGTCTCCACAAGAAATTTCACTCACAAATTGCAGTTGTGCTTCAGAAGCTTAGTTGTTGCATTGTTGCAGGTTCTTTATTGGGAATTTTCAGTGACTTGGATCCACAGTTTGTAATATGTTTTGTTGGTGTTGTAGCAGCATATTAGTGGATTTATTTTTCTATAGAAATTAGACCCATATCATATATATTTCAGTTATATTCTTATTTCCAAATGTTGGAGAGTTTCTATGCAAATCTATTGGGGTTTCAAGTGTATTTTTGAGTGCCAATTTGGTGGCAATTGTGCATATTGTAAGGGCAGATCTGTAGACTGTCCAAAGTGCATTTTTATAGGATTTTATGCTGCAAAATTTTCTATATAACTCTCATATTTATTGCTGCAATAAAATTCTAAGTGTGGTTGGCTTCATTGGTGCAATTTTCAGTGCACCCGATTTCACAATTTTTGCCTGTTTGCACATAAAATCTCAGAAATTGATAAAGCATTGTAAAAATCAGATTTAATAATTTTATTGGGGATATTACATTCATGTAGTTCTACAAGATTGGGAAATGATGACGATTCTTTCAATTTCTCATGATGATTTTATTTCCTATATTTGCATATTGACTCAAATCTTGTAGATCCTTTTTTGTGCTTCATGTGCTTCATGTGATGTTTCTTGGTTCCATGTGACATCCCTATTTAGTGTTATACCATTAAATGAGCACAATTTTGTATATTTCATGCTTGGAACATCCTCTTTGATGCCTCTTTCTTGCATGCTTCTTTTTTCCCTTCTTCTACCTTCAAATCAATTACATATTTCTATATTCATGCAATTATTTAAATGGGTGCATCCATTTGCACACACTCACATCATTATTTATACTATCGCCAACTAAAACCATATCATCGACACTTACTCTCCAAGTGTCAAAGGAAAAATTCTAAACACACCAACACACCCAACCCATTGCAAACAATAAATCATCATTTGAAGATATGCATACCATCTCCATGAAGTATCTGTAGTGACTGTCACTCACCTTAGTGGAATAAATATAAATAAATGAACTGTGTCCACAAAAAACCTCACATTCAACTACCCTAAAGCCTTTCGAAGCTCAAAATCCATCTTCTCATCAAAATATGTCACCATGACCAATGGGGAAATGTAAGGGCAATGGTAATCAATCTGAAATATCATCGAAGACATAAGATATATGAGTATGGAAGTAATTGTAGAGCCATTTCTAATGATCAAATCACCTCTACTAACCAACCTCAACCATAAAGCACTCAACTATTTGTTTGAAGAAGCCATCCAACACATTTGCATGTCATGAACTATAGTCCAATGTAAATTGATTGGAAAGTGGACAGTGGTAACATTACTAAAATTTGGCTCACAACTCCAATCCCTAGACAACACCTCATAGCTAGGAACTGCACCTAGATCCCAAAACCTATGATTGACTCCAGTGTCATCGCTAGAATAAAAAAGAGTTCCATCATCCAACTCAAAGAGTGGATTATCATAAGTCACCTTAAATAAAGAGTTATCAACAAACTAAAAATTATCCTCAACTCCAAAATTAGACCAATCCTCCTATTGATCCAAACTTCTATTTTCAATTTTTTTAGGACAATGTGCAAGTTCAAACTCCTCATGAATGCAATCAACTAAAATAATCAATGCAACATCTAAAAATATGAAGACTCGCAACATGAAATGATTGTAACAACCATTAATCACCAATGTGGAAATTAGAAACAACTAAACCATGACTAAAGACTCTATCACAACTCACTGCATACTGCTGAAACTTTGCCAATCTTGTGAAGGAAATAATAGTTCATGTGCTAGTAATGAATGGAGAATAACAAATTGGGAATTAGAAACCATGAATTCATCATTGAACATCCTCCTCGAGAGAGTGACAAATACAAACCACACATTATTATAGTGAAGTATCTTCCCAAAAGGTAATCTCATGGTTTTTGTAATCATCTTTTCAATAAGATACATCCAATGCAAATTCAACATTTTTTCTAGATTCATGATATCAAATTCTCTACATACCTTGTGCTTGGCCCTTGAGATGACAAGTAGAGATGTCTTCATGATGCAAGGAATCATGGTAGGACTATCATGGAATGCTATATCTTGTATGTAGCTTGGTTCCACAAATACCATCTCTTGCTTAACTATAAAATCTTGTTTATCAACAAGGTAATGAGTCATACCAATAACATCCTCATTTAACTCATCAATCACTATTTGAAAAGTTCTCATTACCTGTAAGTACTCAAAATAAGTCAGCTCATGGGTTGATTTAATCAAAATCAACAACACAAAACTAGGACAAAAATTATAATAATGAATTATTCTTATATGCATACACGGTGTGATAATTGAAATGATTGGAAACACCCCTTCAAAGATTGGGAATTTTTCATCACTAAAATCTAACCAATAAATACTCCAGTCCTTGATTGAAAATTCTTGCCAATCCACCTGCTTGTAAGCAATTGAAATTATGTGATGGCTAATTGAAATGATGACAACTAAATCAAATCTGAAATTTTGTTTCATGAGTCTCGAAACAGCTAGCAAGATGTTAGAGATATCATCATCTTCATCCAAAATTAATGATTTGATGGAGTGTATGGAGGTTATAATATCATTGGTATGAATATCATTAATGGCAGCTCAAAATTTTTAAAACATGACAAATATCATTTCCTCACAAGCAATATCTAGCATAATGTAACCAAACTTGAACTGCAAAACAATCAAGTATAGTTACCCTCTTAAAAAACAATGGACTACTGAAATGATCAAAACCCTAAAAATTCTCCACAATCAATTGGAAAACTTCCTTCATGATCCTATTTCTATAAGGCTTCTTCAGAGCTATTATTCTAGTTATTTCACTTATACAAGATACAACACCACACGTCATACAAGGCTGACCCAAAGTGAACTCAATGTCATGGCAAGATAAGAGAACTGTTGATGTCATAGCTTGCAAACTATGATCCTTGTATAGAGGGCAACCCTTTATTCTTGAGAGACAATATCTTAATGGAATCCTCGGATCCCATACTCTTATGTGTAGATATGCATGGATTCCTTCACCATTCTTATGGTGCTTCCTTTGATGAAAAATTTGTAATGATAAAGTATAAAGAATCAATCCCCCACTCTCATGATTACCTTTATGTATTGGGTTATGATCCAAGAGACAATCAAAATGCTTAACTTTAATTTTTGATTTGAGAATTTCAACAAGCTCAAACCAATTTTTTTTCTCAAGTGCACAATCTTCAACAATTTTTTTATGTAAATCAAACCTGTAAGTTTCATGAATTGAAACACTTTGCTCATATACTACATTAACATCATTAGAATGATAAAAAAGCTTACCAATATTTATTGAATTGAAAATTTTAACATGATCCAAATCATCATTCAAATCAAGTGGGGCATCTTTCTCATGCACATCCTAGAACTCCACCTCATAAAGTGGGTTATCATAAGGTATCTCTACTTCCATCTCAGTAAGTGGATTATCAAAAACTTGAAAGTTACTTTCAACATTTTGTTTAGGCCAATCATATCCATGGTCTAACTCTCCTTCATAAGGAGGTTCTATGTTATCTTCTTTAGAATGAATCAAGTACCCTTCCTCTATAGTTGCTTTTGAAATTTTAGTTTCATCATCAGTTGTTTTGGGTTTTAGCATCTTCTTTCCCGAATCTTCCTTTGTGCTAGTTTCTTCATTTATTACAATTTCATGATCCACCTCAGTTATTTGATGTAGAGTCTTTTTCTCATCTTGTTTCACACTTTGTTTCATATGTTCGGGTTTTGCAACTATCTTTAGATATCCCATTTTAATTTCTAGTTCCTTCATTAGATTAGACAATTCTTGCATCAACTCATAGAGAATTATCAACTGTAGGCATCTAAATTCAACTTTGCTCTAGCAACTGTCAAAAAGTGGTACTGAAATGAAGCCATTGAAACTCTATCATGTAATTTGAGAACTCAATAGATGTTAGCTTAACCAACAAACTGGAAAGATCACTAGCTTTGATACCACTGTAAGAACACCCCTTATTTTTTATTTTAATTTTTTTCCAATAAGTGTGCTCAACATAAACAATTGCACAAGATACCACCCCCTTTTAAAATGCTATTCAATTAGACAAGTTGTTATAATATATTAGAGGAGTACCTCAATTTTAAGAGTTGGGATGATCATAGTAAGTCAAGAAATTATGGCATAAGCTACAGGATGGAATATGATAGGCATGAGAATGATTGATAAAGTAGTTGCAGATCTAATTTATATATTGTTACAAACAATAAACAATGTAAAAACTTAAAGAACAACTTCCCAAGATACTTATAATACCTTCCAAATTTTTCAAATAACTTCACACACTCAAATTAACCAAAACAATCTTCAATGGCATGAAAATGTCAACTTCTAGGTCTAGTATGATTGTGCAAGTGGTAGCAGGTTTTCTGCTCAGAGGGTGTAGATCAAACAACAATGGAGAGGCCTTCAAACACCCTCCAATCACACCTAGAACACCTCCAAGGATTTCCAAATAGTATTACACTTACCCAACAACATTCAAACACCTGAAATGAAAGGAAATGATCAACTACTCGTTTGATTTATACCTTCCAGTTGTACCCAACACCAACCAAAACAACCCAATCCCTTGTAATGATGAAGGGAATTCTGGAATAGGTCTGCAATGCCCAAATGGTACATTGTAACAACCTTAAGAATGAGATTAAATGAGTCTTTAGAAGTCTGAAAAAGAATGAAAGGATGATTACAGGTCTATTGTTCATAAATTGTAGGTCTAAAGGAGCAAAAAAATTCTTAATAGAGTTTCCCTATTATGAGAATCACCATATGAACAACTTCAAATGATTTAAGACCTTGTTAACATCCTTTCCAAGAAGATACGAGTGGTACAATCCATCTAGGGCATCATTCCAAACCTCAAACTATATGGCCAACAAATATCAATCTATAGATAATAAATACTTACCAAAACTCAGAAAATATTAGCAATAATTGCCAAAATATTTACACCTCAAAATAATTTGAATATCTTCATTTCTTGAAACCCCAAACTTTGAAAACTTTGAAACCCAAGATGATTCCTATGTGAAATCACTCCAACCAACTAGGGACCATCTCTCAGATCTGAAATCAGTGATTTGATGAGGGTTTTCATCCTCAATCAATCGTTGGAAGAACTTATTTGTTTACTCCAATAGTATCATGTTATGTGTGGAAACTTGAATAATCCAAATGAGAGCCCCACACCTCCTTTTATATCTTTTTTGCTGCTTTTTCAAAAAAAGTGATTTTTGCTTTTTCGTTGCTTTTTCGAAAAAGCACTTTTTTTCTTTTTTCCAAAAAAACATTTTTAAAAAATAACTTCAAGTCCCCTTTTCCCCTAGGCATCCAACATGGGGAAGTAACCTTTTCACTTTATAATGTTTAACACTAAAGTAATATTAAAACATTACTTTATAACTTTAATGTAAATATTAAAATAATTTGAACCATCTTACAGAAAGCACCGACGAGACTTCCAAAATAGAAATTGGTCACACCAAGAAGCTACTAATGACGAGGGAAGATGTCAGATGCCAAAATGGACATTTACTAAAAATAGTCATGTTCTCCAAGAAACGTGGAAAACAACCCAGATGGCTAAAAATACAATAGAGAACATCACCACCATCCTGAGGGACAATAAAATACCAACACATCACTGGACGCTAAGAAAAACCACCACAGATCTCTCCAAGAAACTTGGAGACCAAAATGGAAGCCAAAAATAATATTTGAAAGTGTCATATGACTCCTCTAAACCTCTTGAGCTCACTAGTAACATCAATTTACCCCTCTGAACATGTTGACACAAACCTAGAAAGTCAACACCAATTGCAAAGCAAGAGAACCTGAAAAAGGGGACATTACAAAATGTTTCCAAGACTAATGCCTATCCTTAGGTAATAAAGCCATATTTATCAAAGAAAAAAATAACTAAAGACACAAGGGACAATAAGCATTACATTTACATACACCAATGATTATGATATTAACAACAAAACATGCTTAATAATCCATTCTAGAACTACATACATCCATGTATAATAAAGAAGATATCATTACAAGGATTGCAATGCATTAGAATTTTATTACATTTGTCAAGTCTAGTATTCTTGTGACAACAAATGTGGCAAGGAAGAAGCCTTAGCTATGACTAAAAATTCCTTTGAAAATACACTCTCATTGAGATATTTTATCACAAACATCAATTACAAGATTAATGCTCTTCTAATTTCACATACATGTAGCTCCCAAAATGGACTAGACTGGCATGGTTTGAAACCCTAGATAAATCTAACACTAATAGGCATCTATAAATAGCTAATGACCAACCCTTTGAATGCCTTTCCAATTAGTATTTATAGCTTTTCAATTATGGTGTCCAAATGTATCAAATAATCTCGTGAGGACTAGAAACTCATGAATGTTGCATGTGAGGCTCATCCAAGGTCGTGGGACCTTAAAAATGAGTAGCTTAGATCCACATAGGTTAATATGGGAGAGAATAACTTCAAAAACCCTCATAATAGTGGCATGGTCATCCATACCTTTCATCATTACCTTTGGAACATTATAAAGTTCAAGTTGGGGCCTTAACATGTCAATTTAGAAGTTGTTGGGGTAGGGGAAACTAATTTTTAAGGGTTTTCATAGTACAAAATAAATTGGTGTGAAGTCTAGAAATTTTTGTGCTTGGTAGGAGTCCAAGATTGGGATGGACCAATGAGCTACATGTTGGAGGATTTGGGAATGGAAATGAGTCGAGAATTGAGATATAGGAAGATATAGGGAATTGGGACTACATTATGAGAATCAAGTGTTAGGGGCCAAGAGGAAGTTGAGATCGAGAGAGGGGATTGGTTGGGGACTATGAGGAAGTTATGACCAAGACAGGGAAGGGAATTGACACCTCAAAATCATAAAGAGGGAAGGCCAAGGTTGGGTCCCAAGAAGAATTTGGGAGTAGGGAGGAGAGGAGGTTATATGGTTGGGTCACATGTATCTAACTACTAGGACTAAGGAGAGCATGGGGATTGGGGGAACATCGATATTTGGAACTAGGCCTAGATATGGAGTTAGACCTAGGACCAATGGAGGGTGCAAGTTGACAATTGGGGTTCAAGACTCAACAAGAACTATGGACAAGGGAGTCAAGTAGAGGGGCACAATGGGAACTGGGTATGAAAGTGAACTAGGGATTGGGAATGAGGACTCAACATGAATTTGGAATCATGAATTGGTACTAGGATTTGGGGTTCTCCCGAAGGTTTGGGCTTTGGGAGAATGAGGAGCTGATAAAATTGGGGGTAGGCCTTATGGGGGCTAGGGACCTTAGCACTAAATCCATTGTTCATAGGTTGATATGTCGATTAGGGGCTCAAGAGAAATAAAGAGATCATGACAAAAGGGCATGACTTAAGGTCCCAAAGGGACTAGGACTATGTTCCTTAGTCTCAAGTTCATCCATAGATTGGATGCCTAAAAGGACAAGGAAAGGCTATGTTAAGGATGAAAGTTGAGATTTTGGGGTAACTTGAAACTTGAGAAGACCTAGACCTTAGGTCCCAAATCCACCCACAAGCCCATAGTTCGAGGAAAGACATAGACCAAGGAAACACACAAACACTTGAGGTTCCATATTGAACACTAACCTTCTCAATCCATGGGGAGTTGAATAGGAACATCACAAGGAAAATTTTGGTAATATTTGCAAGGACTTAGCTAAATTTTATAAATTTTTGAGTGGGTGCCAACATAAGGTTCATTCACATTGGTTTACTTAGCACATAACTTAAAAATTAATGGTGAGTATTAAAAAACAATTTTCTTTGAGTATTGGAAGTAGATATATAGTGAATTTTTTGCTACATTTATATTTTTATAAAATTCCCCTTTTATTAAAATCCTATGAAGCATAGCATGTTAGGCTTAAACAAATTTAGATTTTTATAAAATTCACCTTTTATTAAAATTGCATGGAGCATAACATGTTAGGCTTATTATTTGTAGTGAACTTTGAAATTTCATTTAATACATTTTTCCCTCCCTTGTATGAATGTAGGGTAAGTAATCTAATAAGGATGGCACCCTTTTTAGGTTACCATGCTCTTTAATCTTATTCATTATTTCCCCTATTTAATTAATTGTTAAGATTGTCTTTCCCCTTATGACAATTCACAAATATAGGGTTTCCCTATTTGTAAATGATCTTTGGGTTTGATAATAAATAAAATATCTTTTATCTTAACAACTCATCTTTGAGAGTATCATCTATCGTACTATTTTATTTATAACGACTACCTACTTATGTCCCTTAGGTGAGAGAAAATTGAAATAGCTTTGATTGTAGTAATTATATATGATAAATAGATGGCTGATTACTATGGAATAAATCCAACCGATCTTTTATTTTGGTGCATCATCTTATTTAATTTTTCTTTCTCTCCAACTCTTAGTCTCCTTTTATCCCTTTTCCATTTAATTTTTATCCTAGATAGGAACCAACTTGCTCTAAAATTTACTTACATTTTTGAATTGTGTATGTGGGCATCTTACTATATGCCCCTAGAATCGACATATTTAGCCTCTATAGCATCATTTTGCAACATCAAAAATACTATTGATAAAAAAAATTAATGCTTATTGTCTAATTGTTTGAAACTCATTTTAGCTATTGTAGTTTAAAGTCAAAACACATAATTATCAAATGTCTCAATGTGTCCTAGTTTACAATATCTTAAGTTGGATATTGTATCTTTTAAATAATGTTGTGTTAGAAATGATTAATAAAAGCATTGGCTAAGTCTACAAAAGAAGAAACAAAAGTTTGAGGCAAATAATAAAACCAAATAATTGCATAATTACTCAAGATCAATGGAAATAAGTTGCAAGAAATTTGTCTTCACCAAAGGAGTGTAAGCATGTAGTTTTGAAAGAATATATGTCAATCAATGGATCTCCTCTAGCATCTTCCATTATAAAAATAAGCACTATAAATCTCATTGGTGAAGGATACATTAATATATCATATACCAATGGATTATGTAGTACCTTGTGAAATATTTCTTTGGAGACTTTTGTAAATTATTGATATAATTCTCTATATTTTTAACTTAATCATAATAATAGATAATTGGTGGGAAGGGTTTGGTAGTGTATAAGAAAAAATAGGACTAGAAATGGTCAAAGGAGGAGTAGAAAACACCACATACATATGTGTAGACAAGGGTGGAAGAAATAATAGGCACATGAGTGGATAAATGAGGAGTAGTACAATTGAATGGGATATATGTAGAGAAGGGATGAGTTATAAATGGGCTGAGGCATAAATGTAATAATTCTAGAACTATGCATAATAATGAAAGGATCACACCATAGAAAGGATAATATAATAATGATCATAGGAAAAGGAAATAGGAGGGGTAAGATAAAAATGGAGGGTGGTTTGGAGGTATGGGAAATATAGGTAGATCTAAAGAGTGGGAAAGTGATGGGAAAGAATGTCACTAAAATTAAAAAAGTTGTACATAAGTTATAATTCCTTTAACTATGTTTGGAACTTATTTTAGTGTTTCCTTTTTTGTATACCTCTTTTACTCCTTTTTGAGCCTTTATGTCATGTTTCTTTTATTGGTCATCATCCCTTTCATTTCCATTTCCCCATGTGTCATTTTTCCTTTCCATTTAATTTTCCCCTTTGATTCAAATATTTAATGTGTTTCCCCCCTTCTTCATGCTCCTCTACTCTTGTTCTAAACATCAAATAATTTTATTACCCACATGCTCCAAATATTTAATGCCTTCCTTCTCCCCCATATGTCCAATTCTCCCTTATTTCTTCTATATCTTGCAAACCATGGGTCCAAATCACTTGGAACAACTACCAATCATCTTTATCTCATCCTATTTATCTTCCCATAAGATTTAGTCCTTCTTAATATTGGTTCATTCATGTCCCACTAAGATGACCAACTCTTTTGCTAACTCCAAAATTTGGTGCTAGGTTACCCTAATATTACCAAAGCTATGTTTTCAAGTATTCCATCTTTAAACTCCCTTAAAAATCTATAATTAGAGCCTCATTTCCCTCATTCAACACATCCATACTACACATTACTTACTATCTTCTCATATTGTCTTGTTATTTTGAATCTATCTTGGATCATAATTTGGGCTTTGAAGTATTAAAGTCTTGGGATATTACTAAAGATATTGGAGTTTTGGAGTTAACTATTTTAGCCATTGTGGAGATTTTCCATAACGTTTGTGTGGAGCCCATTATTCTCTTTCTACTTTCTATCACCATAGGTATTCTATCTTCTCAATTCCTTTCAAATTTACTTAATTTCTACTTATTTTCCTTCTTCCCCTCTCATTTTATTCTTCCCATTAGTGTTATTTTCCCTCTATCATAATGCCATTCACAACTTTTCCTTCTCCTACTAACCAGTTGTCCTCTCCTTTCCCCCTTTGAAGAAAATTAGGGTTTTCATTATAAATGTAATCTCCATTATATGTTTCCATGTTCATCATAGTATACTATGATTATCTATGTTTCCACTTATCACGTTCATGTGATTTTTGCACCCCTTGGTTCACTATTTTATGCCCTACTAGAGTGACCATACCTCAAGATAGGTCTTGCAACTTCTAGATTTCACATAGTCTCTCTTAGCATCTTATAACTTGGCCCTACAATCTCATCACACTTTAGTAGGTGTTGTTTTATTTTTATTCCTCTTTCCTTTAGTCATGTTTTTGTTCCTTTTATACATCTTTGAAAAATAGTGTAATTTTCATGTTTTTATCTAGTACAATGAGGTGGAGCAATCATGTAAGTGTTTCTTATTAGAGCACCCATCAAATCTAAAGATTTCATCAATTTTTGATACAAGGTCACAATTTCTACACCCCATTAAGGTTTATTGACCCTAGGTTTGTTGCACCCCGCTACGACAAACCTACTTCTATTCAACCTCAAATTTGGTTCATAAATTTTTTGCAATTCTCTCTTTTTGTTATATTGCATTCTTGTTTCCTAGATCAATTTGTCATCTATAATTTTCCCTAGCTCTCTTGTAAGGTGATCAATAATTAATTGGGTTAAAAAGAACTATTTTGCACTATTTACTTAAATTCAGTTATAATTTATTACCTTTTTTAAACTTAAAGAGAATCTAAATCTTTTATGTTCTTTTATTTGACAAACCTAATTATTGCTTATTAATACATGCTTTTTATTTGCATAAGTTAAAATAGATTTTGCATCCAATATATGTGTTTTGGACATAACTTATTTTTCTTTGTATTTGTTAATACCTCTGTGAGCATGATCTAAACCTATAACCAACATGAACAAAACATAAGAGAATTGGACACATTAACTAAGATAAATCACACTCCCTATAAAATTCTTGAAGACACAAAGCATGGAAATAATCAAAGCAAGGCATGAAACAACAAACAATGTATAATGGAATCCCAACAAGTAATACTTCAAACCTCAATCCCATAGGGGGGATTGGTGCCATGTTGATGTGGAACATTGACCCTTTCCCAATCCCAAACTTCAAGATTGTTGAAATGGATGAAGATTGATGAAGTTGATGCAAGACCCAAGCTAAAATGATGGAAGATGTGTGATAGTGAGGATGTAATTGTGCATGGTAACTTTGCTTCAAAATGTGGATCCATTTCTTATAGAAGTAACTTATATTTATAAGAGAGATAGGTTGAATCAAGGGTTGAAACTAAGGAATGTTGGATAAAAGGGAGGATCATTAGCCTTGTGACAAGTGTCACAAGGCTAAGAGAGGTGATGGGGATATGTGCTCAGATGTGTGTGCACATTTTGGGAAGAGGTCATGTAAGAGGGAGTTAAGATGTGTAAGAAGAATTAATGACATGTGGGCGAAATACATTAAGGTGTGTGGTTGAAAGAATTGAAGGCTTGTAAGAGAAGTGAATGCTCATGTAAGAGCCATGTAAGAGCCATTTAAGGCTTAGGTGGGAGACAACATGACTTGTAAGAGCCATCAAGGCTTGGGTAAGAAACTCAATGGAGGGAGTAAATGAGGTTCCTAGGCAAGTGTGAGAGGAAATAGACATTTAATTAATTTGAGAAAATTAATTACTTGTGCAAGTGGGTTTATTTAACCAGGAGGGGTTAAAAGCTAGAGAATGGACTAATGAGGTTTAGCAAGTGGACAAGATTAATTAATCAAGGATTAATTAACTTAGGTGGATTTAGGGGATTTGACAGAAATGTGATATTTAGTAATTAGAGTTATTTAATCAAATGAGAAGACATAGGAGTTTTAATTAGATAATCTGGATTATCTAATTAAAGGGATGAAAATTAGTAGAAAGGGGGATGAATTAATCCTGTAGACACTAAAAAATGTCTTAAGTTTGCGAGCAAAATTTTTTCTTAGTCGTCATCCTCTAATAATTAATTGTTTTTAATTATTTAATTATTCTTGATCATATTCCTTTATTAATTAAATAATTTTTTAAATTATTTAATTAATTCACTTTCTAATCTCTATTCTATCCAAATCAATTATCCATATTTAATTTTTATCTCCTCCTTTAATTAAATTTATGAATTTAATTAAATCTCCTTTTTCATTTCCTCCAAATAAATAATTTAAAATAAATAATTTATTTGCCACTTGTCCTTCTCCTCCTTTTTCAAATAAATAATTTAAAATAAATTATTTATCCCTCCATTTTGGTCAAAGATCCCTTGTCATTATTTCATGTCATAGCCCGCATGTCCCACATGTCTGTCATAGCCATTAACGTCATATCTTTTCCATGCATGACATATTCTGGTTGCATCAATTTTCAACCATAGATCTTGACATCTTTCTAGAAACCTGATCTTGGCCATCCATTTCGTAACCTCCCTCTCATGAATCCTCATCCGTTGATCTTAGAATCTATCTAGAAGATCAATCTCGTCCGTTCGTTCGAATGGTTGTCTATAAAAACAACCTTTCTCCTCCATTTTTGATTTAACAACCATTGTCTCCAACTTTCTTTCTTACTATTTGTAGGTATTTGCACAACTTCATCAAAAAATCTGAAGGCAATATTGGCATAAGAAGAAATAGGAGAGACAAGGGAAGTGAAGCAACTTCAAACATGGGGAGTATTTTAGTTTGATGCTTTCATTTTACTCATGCTTTGTTTGTATTCTCTTGTTTGGATGTGGTTTGTAGCTTAGAAGTGTTGACTATCACTTAGTCTATGCTATTTGATTTTACCCTATCTTACAAATCCAATAAAATTAATTATTTGATTGATAGGAGAAAGTGATAAATTTAATTAAACAATCAGATTATTTAATTAAATAACCAAAAAAAGGTGATTTATGAGGAAATGGCGTCAAAATCAAATTCAAATGCGTAATATCAGTAAGGACGATTTAAAGTGTCTACAACCTTTATTTGATGCCCTCTCCTAATTTTTTTGTAGAACCAAACCCTATCCCTCTAAAACCATCCCTTACCACAATCCCTATCTTAATCTTTCATGGCTAACTCTTCGCCTTCTTTCATTCCACTAAGAAGACTATGCCTTTATTCTCCACCATAACAAATTTTGATCAAAAGACATAACTTGACTTATAACAAAAAATATCTATAATCCATATCCTCAAAACTACGTGACATCCATACACTCATTTACATCAAAGATTAGAAGACATAACTTGAACTATAACAAAGAATGATCTATAATCCATTTCACTTGTTTACATCAAACTCTATCACTTGCTTTAAAAAAACTATGTAATCCATACACTTACATCAAACTCTATAACTTGCTAAAAATATTCTTAAAGTCATATTAAGAGGCACAAAAGCTCATTTTTAACTGAACCACTAGATATGTAGGACTCGAAAATATGCACTACACAAGGCTGAAACAAAAGTGCATTACTATATGTCCAACACCAAACATGATAAAGTCAATATCCTCCCTATAACCCTGGGCTAAAAGGGGCCACTAAAGTAAGTTTTTCAAAAAAAGACATGATTTACTTAAAAATCATAAATTCATAATCATTAGTGAGATTTTCTTTTTATTCACTAGCCCCACAATTTTTTTTCTTTTCTTTAGATTAGCAGTGCCCCACCTTTTAACTTTAATGTTTCCTTTCACATAAAAACCAAAACTTTTTAAGACTTTAATATTCTAAAGAAAATCACTTATGACTTTCACGTGGGCTTAAAAGGTGAGCAAACAAAACTAATAAACAAAAAAGTTTCGGAATAATAGGACGACGTTTTCTTCGTGCTTCTCTGCAAAAAGAAACATTTGTTATTCCGTTCACACACCATTGTTTGCGCCTGCGTTCACGCCATTACACGGATAGGACTGATCCACAGAAGTCCACACACTCTGCGCATGCAACGCTGTACCAGTCGGCCTGTCAATTGATTGTTCAATGGCTGCTCTTCATTGCCAAAATGCAGACCAAACACAAGCGATTCACATGTCCTTTAAACCCTAACAGCTGCTCCACGTCAATGGAGACTGCAGATTTACACAGAAACACGCCTTCTCCAAAGCCAAGACTCGTCTGTTGCTTGGAGTCTCGCCTCCAGAGGGATCTTGCTGTGAGCCGTTACTGCTGCCCACGAGATGCTCTGCGCACCTCTGTTTTCATTGTAAAGCTCGCACTAGCAGTCCATTTTGTGGCCTTGGGAGATCTCGAAGCTACTCGGTGTCCACACATACAGTCACCAAACCCTACATTTGCCCTAGCTGTTGGCACGCCGGGACAAGCACCGTATTTTGATCCAATAACCAGGTAAAATAAAACTGTCAATCTTTCTGTAATGTTTCACAAACCCCCGTGTTTCTTGCTTCAAACATTGCTCCTCAAATCTGCACGCATTTTCTCTGTGCTCAATGCTACTCTGGTTTTACATTAAAGGCATCCAAAAGTATTGAATACGGCCTGCAATTTCAGATCGGCCTAGAAAAACAAAACCTACTAGGGTTAGACGACCACACAGCTATCTGCTGTTAGGGTTTGCACTCTCACTGGCACTGCTTTGCACCATACACAACACTCAAGGCTTCGAACAGAATGCTGCTTCAGGTACCTGATTTATGTGCAAACTAAAAACAACAGATCATTGCAAATAAATTGTTACCTAAAAACCGATAGCATCTGCAAATAATGCTCAAATCATGCAAAGCAAAAATCGTGAAACTTCTAGAAGAAACATGCAAATCTGAAACATGAGATCCTCAATCCAAATAATGGAATAACACAAATCTGCAATACAGGAGCATTCATCATCTAACATTTCCAATGTTCGAAATGTTTGCAATTTTTTCCTGTAAATCGTCAGATTTACCTTTTCATAGCTTCCATTCAAACAAAAAGTTAAAATGCACAAGGCATTCCCTCCTGTAACTTGAAACCGTGATAGGATCTTTGTACTTGTCTTATTTCCTGTCATTATTTGTGGCAAAGTTTTGGGGTTTCAAAATTGTGATCTTACTCCTAAATTTTGATAACAATGTAAATCAAGTTAGAATGCAACTAAAATTTAACATCCCTTACATTACTGTCCATTAGTTTGCTTGCAAACGTAAAGATTCATAGTTGAAACAACAATCTACGCTATTGCCAATAAAACATTCATACAGGAACAAATACTGAATTAGAATTAAAGATAATGTTCATCTATACTAAAAATAAGAAACACACATTCTGGAATAAATGTTGAACATAATTAAAGTTGAAAGATAAATGCTTGGAACCCAAATGTTTTTATTTGATTTTAGGAATTTTATGATTTTGAATATACCTATAGATTGATAGAGAGAGATGGGCAAATATGAACTATTCTAATTAAGTCATAGTAAATAATTAATTTTTGACATGTGATAAAGAAAAATAACAAAAGAAGAGGAAGTAGAAGATCATCCCTTTTGGTGGAGTGGGCGTGATTCCCCTTCTAGAAGGGTCTTCCTATGCTAACATAGAATTAGGAAAATTTACTTCTTATTTTCATCCAATGGGACCTCATACAATTGTGTTACAGTCAAGTACTTGATTGAGAAAGTTTGGGATAAGCAGGGCGGTGAGGTCTTTTGTTGCTTCGTAGACTTCAAAAAAGCGTTTGACACAGTCCCTAGAAACAAGTTATGGTCTAGAATGGAAGAGTTGGAAATTCCTAAAAAGCACAGGGTTGCTCTTCATAGGTTATACGAGCAAGTTCAAGCTAAAATCAGAACTAAATAGGGAATGTCAGAATGTTTTGGAAGTGATATTGACATCAAACAGGGCTGCCCTCTCTCACCTACTTTATTTGGGTTGTATATTGACAAATTAGAGGAATGGTTAGACAATTTTGGTGGGGGAGGAGTTGAGCTAACCAATTATGTAATAAAATTGTTGCTTTATGCTGATGATCTTATTCTAATGGCAAAAACAACGCATGATTTGAAGGATCACTTGAAAGCTCTTGAGTTATTTTGTCAGGAGGTTGGGATGCAGGTGAACATTAGCAAAACTAAAGTTGTGATATTTACCTTGAAAAGAAAGAAGGAAGCTATAGAATTTGTCTTCGAAGGCAATCCCTTGCAAGTGGTTAGTGACTATAAGTACCTTGGCCTTGATTTTCACTATAGGCTTAGTTGGGAGACATGTAGAGCAAAAGGGATTCAAGGTGGATGAAAAACTTTATACTCTTTGCAAAACAGATGTAGGAGTGTTGAATTATGGGACTGGAAAACCAAGAAAACTCTCTTTGGATTGTTAGTGGTGCCGGTGGTTCTCTATGGGTGTGAAGTTTGGTGTGTTGAATTATGGGATTGGAAAACCAAGAAAACTCTCTTTGGATTGTTAGTGGTGTCGGTGGTTCTCTAGAAGTTTGGGGTGGCAGTACTTCAACAATGAAGTGGAGGCAAATTGAAAGACTGCAAAAATATTTAATCACAAGTAGCTTCAAAATAAAATTGTCTGTTTCCTGAGATTGTCCTAGTTGAGGCTGGTGCCTTACCTGTGGAGACATCGGCTATGATTCGTTTACTAAGTTATCTAAAGAGGTTGGAGAACATGGAGGTGTCCCGTTGGCCCAAAATGGTAGCAGCAGAGAAACTAAATAGAAGGAAGAGCACGTGGATGAAGCAAAATAACAAGTGGTTGAGTAAGTGGGGTATCAACATAGATATTTGCCCAAATAACATTAAAGCAATCAAAATGTACGTGCAACAAGCAGTTAAAGAAAACATGTGGGCTAGGGAGTTATCGAGGAAAAGGGAGTATTACATCAAACACTTTAATCCCTCATATGATCATACTCAAAAAGCATATATAGGTGCATAAATAAAATGGAAAGCGAAAATGTTAATAGCTCAGCTAAGAACTAAATCACACCAGTTGAGATGTGAAATTGGTAGATGGACGACATCGAAAGAAGATTGGGTTGATAGGATATGCAGGTTCTGTTCGTTAGGGCTTGTAGAGACAAAGTGGCATTTCATCATGGAATGCCCAACCTACATGGATATTTGGGTCAATTATATCGAGATCTTAAATGTGGACACTTTATACAGCTTATTCGAGGATGAGAGAATATCGAAAAGTGTTGATTGCTTGACAAAAATTCATAGTAGAAGATCCAAAATTCAGAAGGAAAGGGAGATCAAGTAATTGCTGGGCTGTGGTGTTTCGTTTTGCTGCCGATCTATGGGTCCCATAGGCTGTTTGGCCTCGCGGATGTTATTAAAAGTCTTCATTCATTCATTCAAGAGGAGGAATGAAATTTCCACCAAAAATAATTCTTGAACAATTGAGTTATCATTCTTATCTAACAACTTCATATTATACATCTGAGCCTTATTTCGTAATTGAACTGAAAACAAAATTGAACCGAACTTTTTCCCTTTTTAATTCCTAAGACTAACAATCTTTTATTGCATTAAGAGACGCCAATGATTCTAATCAAGAGATACTCTTGATTAAAGGCACAAGGTGATATAGACATAACCTATATTTAGTGAACAAGGTGCAGAAAAAGGGAACTGAAGTCAGTTGGTAGTTTTGTAATGACCAATTGGACAATTGGTCATTTGAGATTGCCCTACTTTTCGTGAAGCGCATACCAAGACTAAAGTTAGGTGTAGAATTTGTCAAGCTAACTTTAGCCTAGAAGAAGAATGAATAACTATGATTTAGAATGCTACCCTAGAGCATTGCGACCCATTCCAGAGCTAGTTGACTTTCCTTCATGACTAGCTCTAGAGAGATCTAAAATGCTGAATCCTTAGATTTTGCAACTGTTTTTATCACAAAAACATAAATATATGCATAAAAGTAGGAAATAATAGAAACATTGAAGCAAATACAATCATTGAAAGAATAAGCACCAAAACACATTATCCTTCAATTCTTAAAATAATTAGAGGTATTTAATATTGTATTAAAAATATAGCAAGTTTATTTAAAATAAAGAAATATATAGTTTTTGTATAAAATAAAAGATAACATCAAGACTCATCATTGAGCTCTAATACCAAATTTTAGGAGTTTCAATCAACAAATGTTAATTCCTACGTAAACTTTTTAAGAGAAACTATGATCAACAAATGTTAATTCCTATGTAAACTTTCTAAGAGGAACTATGTTAAAATAGTATGCAAAAATTCATAATACAAAAATATAGCAAAACATACACACAAGATGATGCTAGATCTACCTTGGGAAAATATTTTTGATAAAGACTTGCTCTCTAAATCACTTCACAACTTAATGTATTAGCTCAACAATAAAATTACAATACATTTATAAAGCTTCGCCATGCACAACTTCGACAACATCAAGCAATTCAATTACACTCCTCCACATGATCAAGCAAGTGGGAATCATTTAACCACATATTCCACTCTATGCAACCTTTTCCACACATGCTACTTCTTTCTACTTCAATGCATATTCACATCACTATCCATGTGCTTATCTTTATAATCCACGATTGCACAAAACCACTAAGCGGTATTGCATAAACCATAAACCCAAAACCATGTACTCACTAAAACATGACCCCATTATTATTGTATTTACACAACTTGCCACCCATATTAAATAGAGGTCCATTGTCCCATTCAACTTACAAGTGTCTCAAGAATATCCATCCTAGTGTGGTATACACATCGTGATATGCATCATGACTAAATAATATTATTATATTAGTATACAAGGTGTACAATGCACATTTCCCAACATGAAGTAATTTTGATCAAACCAAATTGTTCCTTTAACATTGTCACATAAGACTACTTCTTTAATACCTGCACCCATCGTGGACTTTATCCTACATTTCGTGTAACCTTAAAATTTTATATTGTATACATATTAAGACTATTGGTAGTATAATCCTACCTATTGAGTTTGTCCCCAAGGTTATTGAGATCTTTGCACTCATGATGCTTGCATCCAATTATTTTTATCTTCTTCTCAAAAGTTCATGGATCAATGAGTTCCAAGCTATCCCTTCCATTATGCATCAATGTGTAAAGTTTTCTCATGAAAACTCTCTCATCACCATCCCTAGATCAATTCTTAAAAGGCCATGCACAAATGCAAACTTCAAAATGAAAAAATATTAGGAAACCAAGAGTGACACCCATCAAATGTAGAGACCAAATGTACAAAGAGTGTGTTAACTATGTGATTCAAAAACACCACTTTAACCACAATTCTATGCTCTACAACATAAAATTCTTAAGTTCCTATTAATTTCACCACCATCTAGTTATGACATCTCACCACATTCTCTAATATTTTAGACTTATCTTCATCCTACTCACAATAATCACTATCCCTCACACAATTCACCCACTCATCATCTTCAAAATGAACCTACCTCACCCTTCCAACAATGACAATCCACCATCTCTTCTCCATTCAGTAGGTCATTGATAGGATATAGATTGATAACCACCAAAATGTAGATAATGAGAAGTTGTAGCTCTCTTTTCTTTGTTATTTGCATCTTCTTCAATTGTCTCAGCAGATTTATTGTCATTTGATGATAGTGCCTCAACTTCAATAACAAAAAATCAGTGCCTCGACTTCGATGAAGGTATGTAGATTAGTCCAAGTCCAATCCAATGTGCCTTCTAACTGATCTATGTTTGACAAAAAAAAATTATCTGACATGGTTGTAATTTATCAGTGTTCCACAGAGTTTCGGGGACGGGGACGGGGGGACGACGGGGGATGCGTTTTTGAGATGGGAGACGAGGGGCCTAAGTTTGGGGACGACAGGGGGACGACGTCGACGGGGTGGCGGGGGGGGGTGGCGCTGAAATACATATAGTTCTTGAAAAAATAGTTATAAAAAGATGTATAACAATATAATTATATAACTATAGAAGCCTAATGAATAAGTAAAGTTAACACATGAAAACAAAACTTAAAAACTTAAAAGTTTAAACACAATAACACATTGCAATGATATATCATTTCATTGAACTAGTGAACCACTGAACATTGAAAATCAAAATGAAAATATAGACATTGGAAAATGCAACAAGAACTAGATGTTTCATAATTTGAGTTTCATAATCATGATTCATGAATCATAATTACAATCAAGTATCACTGTATCATCAATTTTCAAACTTCAAACTTAAAAAGTAGAGTTCAAAAGAGTAAATACTAATAGTAAATGGCTCCAAGCTAATGGCCTGATGTCTTTGGAAGTCTCCCAAAATTTTCCCTGGAGTCTCCCAGAAGTTTCCTTGGACTTTCCTTGGGTGGAGGGGATGTCTGGAAGTCTCCCAGAAGTTTCCCAGAAGTCACCTAGAAGTTTCCCAGAAGTCTCCTAGAAGTCACCTAGAAGTTTCCCAGAAGTCTCCCAAAAGTCTCCTAGAAGTCTCCCGGAAGTTTCCCTGGAGTCTCCCATGTAGAAACGTTTCCCTCCAGAAGGAGACTTCGGGGGGACGACAGGGACGGCGGGGGGACGACGAAGGGACGTTTCCTAGGCGTCTCCTCATCTCAGAAATGTCCTCATCTCGAAAACAGGTGGTTTTTCTGGGGGGATGCATCTTCGTGGAACACTGTAATTTATCTATATCAACTTCGTATGTTGGAGAAAAGAGTGTACTCGTTTTGTTTTCATAAAAGCGTGCATGTGTTTTGTCTCCATAAAACGTGTACATGTTTTGTTTTCATAAAAATGCTTATGCGTTTTCTTTCACAAAAATGCGTGCACATTTTGAGTTCAAATAAAATGCTCATGTTATAGCTCAAAAAAATTGATCCATAACATGAGTTGATTATTTGAATTTATTCAAAACACAAGCATGTTTTGCTCATTTTTGGGCATTTGGCACTTTTTTGTGCCCCATCTTGGTGTACATGCCCCATGCCTCTCTTAGCAATGCCCCTAAGGGTTCTTCCTCAAATTGATCAATCTTTGCATCATTAGGTGCTCAATCTTATTCTTGGAAGGAGCCTTCTTATGCTTTCTTATTATAATATACTCCTACCCCTTTGGAAACTTAATATATAAAATCACATCCATCATCCTGATCTTTTTGCTTTAGATTTTCCCTAAATATTCTCCCACTAAGTTTGGTGCATCCTCCCTCCACTCAAAAGTCATGGAAACTAATACTGACATGCTCACGTATTGAGCTCACACTAGTTCTTCTCTGAAGAAGAAATCTCACAAGCCTTTTACTTAATTATGAGATATTAAATACTAGGAGCCAAATTAACCTCTGCAATTTTTTAGGATTGTGAAATATTATCCTCATTAGTCCTAGCAAGTGAAGCAATTAAATGATGATAGAGTTTTCCTCTATCCCACAAAGTGGCGATTAGAGAGACCCTCAAGTCTTCATCCTCATAGGATTTCTCATCCGTCTTACAATATTGGAGGGAATTATGTCCTCAACCAAAACATCTTCTACATCTAAAATATAATTTCTCATAATCCACCAATTGTATCAATGTTTTGTCTCTAACGCTCAAAGAAATTTATTCTAGAAATCCTTAGACATATCCCTCTCAACACAAAAACATAAAAAAGTAGTGCAAATTTTATTGGTAGTTTCTTTGAACAAATAGATAAACTTACGTAAAGATTCCACCACTATAGATAAGGAAGCCTTACATAGATATCATAGTAGGAAAATCATCCTTTTTAGGACCAAAAAAAGGATCACATTACCTAATGTAGAGGTAGTTGGCTTTCAAACACCAGGGACAAGATTTTAAGATAAATTATTTGACTTTTCCCAAATTGAACTTCAAAACTCCAAAATGAAGAAAACTCTGGACATAAGAGTAAATATATATTTTTTCTTCCAAGACATGTTTGGATGTCTTCAATATCCACACATGTAATTTAGTTGATTCCAGTCAAGAATAAAATTTACATATCAAAGCATGATCATTCAAATTATCCTCATGGTTTGTAATTTTTTGATGTAGGATTTTACATCATCCATAAGATTGTTTTTACTACTTGATATGGGAGAGGGAGCCTTAGGAAGAAACCTCTTTGATTGAGAGTCAAGGATTGGGGTATCTATTCTTCCAAAGTTGATTGATGCAAAATTTCAACCTCATTCCTTATGGCGTTGAGGCCTTGCACTCAACATGACGTGATATTTGGTGAGCTCATTTAAAACCATTCAACTTCATTAATAGACCAAGAGAACATAATTTTGGAATCCTTTATATAGTAGAAATATCTTAATATATATTCATCTAAAAGATGTATGTTGAGATATACCTGGTATAGAGTTATATTAGTTATTTAAATTTATTTAAAAAATATTTTATTTAATAAGTTATTTTACTATTACTTAAGAGTTGTTTTATTTTGAACATTATGTACTTTCTCTTTTATTTGAATAATTTTTAGTTTACATATTATAAGTATACATGATTATTTCAATTGTTTTATTTATTATTTTATCCATATTTTAAAAAAATTGCTAGTAAACCTAGATTAGGCACCTAGAAGCCACATAATAAACAATTAAGCTAGGATTCTAGTGACTTCGTGTCCACCAAATTCCATCAATAAAAATATTGATCTATCTTTCCCTTAATGGCTTATAAGTAAATTATACCTCTTGCCACCCCAAGACTAACATTTATAACTACAAGCATGTCTCCCTTAGCGATGCCCCTAAGGATTCTTTCTTGAATTGATAGATATTCACACCATTGGGTGCTCAATATCATTATGGGAAGGAGCCTTCTTATGCTTTCTTAGTGCAATTCACTCCTACTCCTTATGAGACTTAATATGTAAATCACATCCATCATCCTTTGTTTACTCTATATTTTCCTTGGAGATTCTTCTACTAAGTTTGATGCATCTTCCTTGCACTCAAAAAGTTGCAGAAACTAATATTGGCATGCTTCTATTGATCTCACACCAATTCTTCTCCAAAGAAGCAATCTCACAAGCCTTTTTCTTAATTGGGAAAGATTCAATACTAGGAGCCACCTTAACCTCTAAGATATTTGAGGAGCATGAAACATTATCCTCCCTAGTCCTAGCATGTGAATCAATTAAATAATGATAGGGTTTTGCTCCATCTCATAAAGTGGGGGTAGGAGAGACCCTCAAGCCTTCATCATTATAAAATTTCACAACCCTCTTACATTGGTGGGAATTATGTCCTCAACGAAAACATCTAAAATATAATTTCTCATAATCCACCAGTTATATCTATGTTATGTCTCTAACCCTTGAGGACATTTCTTGTGGAAAATATTTAGACAAATCCCTCTCAATACAAAAAAAGAAGCAAAAATAGTGCAAGTTTTATCGATAATTGCTTTGAACAATAGATAAACTTACCTAAAGAATTCACACTTGCAATCAGACTAAAAGTTTGCCCTTATACAAACAAGCATAGTAGGAAAATAATCCTTCATGGGACTTAAAGAAGGATCCTATTACCTAAAGTAGAGGTTGTGGGCTTTCAAACACCAAGGACTATATTTTTAATACAATTTATTTATCTTTTGTGAGATTGAACTCCGAAATGAAAAAAACCAAGTTCATGGGGGTAAATATAATTTGTCTTCCAAGGCATATTTAAATGTCTTCAAAATCCACTCATATATTAAAGCTAATTTTAATAGAAAATAAAATTATTTATCGAAGTTTTATCACTCAAATAATCCTCATGTGTTGCAATTTTTTGATGGAGGATCATATATCATCCACAAGATCTTTTTGGCTACCCAACATAAGAACATGATTCTTAGGCTAAAACCTCTTTGGCTAAGAGTCCAGGATTGGGGAGGTACTCACTCGACCAAAGTCGCTTGTGACATGATCCCAACATCATCCATTATGGTTTCAGGGTCTTACACTCAACACACTCAACAAGACTTGATTCTTAAGGTAGGTCCCGATGTAGCTGCTTAGCTTATTTTGACTAGCAATCATTGCATAACCTATTTAGGAATTATTTATTTGTGGAGCTGGTGGCCTCATGAATATTTAAATTTTCTGCTTATTTTAAGGAGTCATCTTAAACTTAGTTAAAAATTAAAAAGAAATTGAAAGAAAATATTAAAAAAGAAAGGAAAGAGATCTGTGGAGCCACACGACATTTTTAGTAATTTTTAGTAATATGTAGTTGCTACTTATTTCAAGGTCCCTTTTTGTTTACAATTTATTTTCAATTTCTTAACAGCAACTACTCCATTAAAATAGGGAAAGATTATAAATTATCTATTTTCAATAATTTTTTTTTTCATGGGAACACTCAGATTGTTTAAACTTAAAGAGAAAACACATTTAAACAGCTGTATAAAGACATGGATTTATGAACTTATTCAAAAACCATTCAACTGCACTAACAAACCACAAACCTATATTTTTGAAATCCACTACCAACTTAAAAAATACCTCCAACCCCATCCACCACACCTTCATCAGCAGGGCAGCGAGCAGTGGCATCCCAATGAGAACTTTCATTTGGGCTTGAGGCAAATTTCACTTGGGCCTGAGGCCAAGCCCATGCCAAAACAATTGTACTCCCTAAATAACTGCCCGAACTCTCGAGTCTTGTGGGAGAGCTTGAAGCAAAACTATTGCACTCTTCCACCATCAGGTTGAGCTTACAAACAACTTGGCTAAAGTATGATCCACACCCGAGAGCACTCTAGCTCTAAAAGTTGAATCTTTAGAAATATAGTCATCCTCCTCTATCTTACCTCCTCCATGAATTATACCCATAGTGGTGGAGGATTTGCCCGCTTCGCTAAATAATTCCTCTGTAAAGATCAAAGCAGTGTCGTCCCTGCTAGGGCAGGAGCTTCAAAAATAACTGGTGGGGTCTGTGGAACTATTTCTCGCTGAGTGTATGGGTCTGGTTGTGGCAAAACCCATTAAAATCTCCCCATCGTCCACAGTTGGTTTGTTAAGTTCGTTCCTCAATGGCCTTTTCTGCCTCTAAAAGGTTTTGGAATCCCCTGTGTCGTCCACTCTCCCAGTATACAGCGCCATGCAGATATCATTGATTCTACAAGTGGACTGCATAGCTATTGGACTTATCTCTTTTAGTGAGAAAATAAAGATTTCAAAAAATCAGGGACTTTCCATTGGATGAATCACCGCTGTGAATCTGCGCTAGAGGCGGGGAGGCATCACAAAAGTTCTTTAAAAATCATCTTACTCAATATTTTTAATATTGAATCAAAGCAGTTTACAAGATATCAAAAAGTAGTTGAAAGAAACAAACACTAGGTAACAGATCATAAGTACAAGACGATCATAAGTACAAGACAATCATAAAAAGATTGAAAGAAGCAATCATTTTATATACTGAACAATTTTTCTTTGACATAATTTGTTATCAGATTGAAATTTGTTGAAGCTGAATCATGATCTTTGAATTCTTCTTGCATAAGATTTTGAGCTGCGTAAACAAAATGGTCCG
Organism: Sequoiadendron giganteum; assembly: GCA_007115665.2. NCBI lineage: Eukaryota > Viridiplantae > Streptophyta > Pinopsida > Cupressales > Cupressaceae > Sequoiadendron > Sequoiadendron giganteum. The sequence goes on from CM021106.1 coordinate 65,992,995, forward strand.
AGCTAAACATTAAATTTTCATTGTTTGATGATAGTTTTTAGAAAACACCAGTGAACATCTAGTTTTTTATTTTTTTATATGTATTTTAGTATATCTTGTCTAATAGAATCAGCAATAACATTGTTAGGCATAACTCAAGAATAATTTTAAATTTAATTAAACTGAAAAAAAGAGGGAGATAAATCATGCAAATATTAAAATTTCTCCATTATAAGTGTTAAAGGTTTGCATAAGCACAATAATTCTATCTAAGAATAATAATAAGATGATAATAATTTTGTATGCAAATAAACAAAAATATTCTAATATTTGTAATCAAGGTATGTAGAATAAGGAAATAGACTATAATATATAAGCTCTAGAATACACAAAGCAAGGTGACAAAGTGTCACAAAAAAGAGTAGTTAACTAAAGGACCGACTCAACTACAATAGTAGAGATGTCATGTGAACTCACTTGATGACTAAGTGAATTCATGTGGATCCATTTTGATGGGGGGGATGTGGCACTTAACTATCATCAATAAAGGAGTTAAATGAGGTAGAAGTAACATGTGCTCCCAACAATCAAGGAGGAGACATGTGCTCTTATTTTTTAATTAACTCAAGCAAAAAATATTAATTACCAAATAAAACTTAATGTAAGATGCAATAAATAATTAAATATGCCAACACCCCCCTTGAATGCAATTATAGTAAATAGAGAAATGGGTTCAAGAAAAACAAATCATATAAAGTATTTATATAAAATCTAAAAGAACCCTGATATACAAAGAGAGAGAAACCCCAAGAAAATTAATGTTTCAGGAAAAAAATTAACCCAAGAAGAAGAAAATGAATGAATGAACTTAGAAGTTACTTGTGAACCTCAATATTGATGTTCAACTATGATTGAAGATATCGATGGGATCAAGTACCATGAAGGTTCAAGGACATTGTCTAGAATGAATGGCTCTCAAATTGAGACGTGAACAAATGTGAATCAAATGCAAGATTTAGGAACATTTACCACATATGAATGGCTCTCAATTGGAGATGTGAACCGATGTGAATTAAAATATGTCAAGTCATAAGCACAATGTGATGAGGAGAATTGGAGGATTTGAAAGAGCTAATACAAATCGGTGGGAAGTTTCATTAAAATGGAGGTGGAAACACAATGCATGCCATATGACACATTGCTCATTCTATGTTATTCCCTACTATATAAAACGATGAAACCCATGAATTAAGTTTCCCCACAATATAATTTTATTTCAATTCATTACTATAATTTTTTTGTGTTAATCCCCCAAAAAATAAATACATGTATGATGAAACTTTATAAGTTGAGTGCATTTGCATAAAAGCCCCCAAATAACCCCCAACTTTGACACCCTTATTAAATAGTATGTGTGGCATATTTTAATTCAATGTGATTATAATACTTGTTATGTTTTCCAAGTTTTGAAAGTATCCAAGAAGAGGATAAAATGTTAGAAGTACAACTCTATAATATAGTTGGAGAAAATAAACATCATTGCAAAGTACACAAAAATACACACATTCAAAAAAAGACCCAAAAAAGAGTCTACTCATGCAAGTTATGGCCCTTCAAAGGTTCAAAATAGAAATTATGTAACCAAAATTCTAAAACAACCTACTTAATAGAAAAACTAAATGTCATGAGAAAAATCAATTACATTACTATAAAGAACATAAATTTTTAACCCGTTTCAAAAACATTGCTTTGAAAAAGACTATATACGACCAAGAGAAGACCTCCTATAGTTTTCCACTCAAAATAAAATGCAAATGGGAGGAGGGTCCCTAGTCTGATGGAAAGTGGGTGGTGCCTAGTGGCACCCCTTGTGGAGGTGACACTTGGGTGGTAGAGTGGTGGTAAGCAAGCAACTAGGTGGCAATACTAAGATCAAGCACTGGTAGCATGTCACTCAAGCAGTGGACCAATGGAGAGCTAATGGCTAGTTGATAGTGAGTAGTAGATGGCCCATTCAGACAATGGGCTAGTGGGACAAAGGGCCATAATTGGTGGTTGAGTGACAAAGCACAAAGAAATCATCATATTAGTGAGCACAATTGATAAAGTATGCTACTAGTGAAGACCTATGGAGAGGGGCCCACACCCCTATGATGGTAGGTGGTGTACGATCCTTTCTACAGTGGGGTATAATGTACCCCTTATTATGGTTAGCACAAACAATTTTATAAACAAATAATTTTTAAAAAATGTTGGGTATGTGCAAAATATGGAGGACCAAAAAATGGCCACAACCATCTTTTGGTCCATCAAGGGCATAAAGTGAATGCATTCATGTTATAATGTGCACATGCTCATGTTATAACACACTCACATTGTGTCTATCATAAAGAGAGAGGGGTAAGGAAATAGAGATAGGGTAGAGAGATAGAGGAAGATAGAGAGGGAGAGGGAGAGGGAGAGATAAAGAGTGAGAGGAGAGAGGAATAGAGAGAGATGGAGAGATAAATATATAAAGAGTGAAAGATGGAAGGAGAGAGAAAGAGGGGGAGATAAAGAGAGAGGGAGAGATGGAGAGATTATTATATTTTACAAGGCAATTTTTTTACAAAATTCTTTTTGGTGTCATTGCCCTCGATCCTATGCTAGAGGGAATCCAATTTTTTTTGTTGCCCCTTAGACCACCTTGTGATATATATATATATTTGGGGGGGATCCCCCTCACACGCCCCTATCAAGAACTAATCTAAAATCATGTGATTTACACTATTTTTTATTTTTCTCACAATGATAGCATGATATAACTTGAGCACATTATAACGTGCTCACATTATAAATTTCCTTGTGAACTACCAATCGTTAGAGTTGGATTTTCATTGGGCTCCCAACCCAAAGGGTTGGAGTTACATGTCAATACCCAAAGACGTGTTTTCTGCAAAATATTGAAAAACACCTAAATATCAAGCATGCTCTCCATCAAGTTTGTGCGTCTTTCAATGTTGATATACAAAAAATCACAATAATGTCAAGCTCTCTCTTAACTTTATAAAATTGTAATTTTTTCTAAGTTTCAAATATGTTAAGGTTTTTATCTTTAATTTCTTTTGTTAGTGTTTTTTTTGTCGAAAACCTATCAATAATATTTTTAGTGTCATTTTTTATTTGTTCATCAAATTTTGAAACAAATTACATTTTTACATTCTAAACTATCTTCTATACACATTTTTTTTTAAATTTCAATTAGTTTCCAAAAGATTAGGGGGGAGCATGCTCAAATTTTCATTTTTAAGATGTCCACTTTGAAAATTAATAAAAAACCATATATTTATCAAAAAATTAATAGAAAATCAAGAATAAGCTACATTGTGTTAGCTAATTTTTCACCAAAGTGATTTTTGAAATACTAAAAAAGTTAACATTTTAGGGGGAGCACATTAGACATTATGTTATATTTAAAAAAAATAGGAGCACTCTGTGTACTCCCTCTATTTGAACTCCTTAATATCTACCATTTAAAAAATAGTTTAGAAAGAAGAATTAGAGCACTACACCTCTATTTTTTGTTGAATCAAATTTTAAGCATAATTTTCTTCAATTTCTCCTCTAAGATTAGTTGTTACTGATTTCAAAAAAAGTGATCACTTAAGACCCCTTTTTGACCTCCCATTTCCATGCACATACCTTGATTTATTATTATTTTAGTTTTAAACAAACAATAAAATTAATTTTTAACAATACCTACACATTACCATGCATAGAGGTTGTACAAAATCTAAAAAAACATTTTGCTACGAATTTTATTTAAATTGATTTTTTTTATAGCAATCATAACTAATTTAGATGCAATAATGAGGTCCTTTTGACACCAAAGTGCTTCATTTTGACACCAAAGTGCTTCAAGAAATGAGTTGCCAAAAAAAATAAAATTAAAACCCTGCATGTAAATCTTCTCTAGATTAACTTCAAGATATTTAATGGGGATAAAAAAAAATCCCACCATGGATAATTTCACATTCTTTTAATGTAATGGAATAGTCAGTTCTTCTTTATAGGCCTCCTACAATGAATTATCAAAAAAACATCCAATTTATAAGACTACAAACCCTAGGTGAAAACAATATTTTAAATGAATTATTTTGCATCTATATTGCATTATTTTGATAAACTTTTAGAAAGTTACATAAATGTAATAATTTTACCAAAGAACAACACTAAACAATAAGAATAGCATCATTTCGATATATGTAAAACAAATAAATAGATTGCAATATATAGGCTCTAGTAAACACAAGTCAAGATGCAAGTGTCCAAAAGGAGAGAATTTGACTAAAAGATTGACTCAGCTATAGAAGTAAAGGTGTCATGTAAAATCACCTTAATGATAAGTTGTATAAAAACAACAATTAATTAAAAAATATTATTGTTATGTTGAGTAATTATTTTATATTCATTATTATTAATGTGAATATGAATATACATTTTTATATAAGTTGATTGATATAATATATTTTTACACACTATATTGACTATAAATATTATCTTATGCTAATGTGTTATAACATAGTATAGTCAATTACTCTTTAATCTCAATGTAGAGAGGGTGTGGGTTTAAAGTTAGTGTATACTTTATAGAACATTAGGACTAGGAAATGAGTGCAGCATGTATTTTCCTTGACATATGTGAAGTTAGTTAATTGGTAAGATAAGGTAGTGATACTATATCAAAACAAATATTTGAATATGTTAGTCAAGTCTACAACCTAGGCTACATTATGAGCCCATAATCCATAGTTCTTGAAATCATTTTCAACTATTAAACTTGGGACTATATGATGCTATTCTTAGAATGAGTTGGTTGTTATAAATATTTTTTTTTATATGATGTGAAATTAGATGGATTATCTTAGGTTCAAACATGGGGAAACGTCAAATTTTATGGATGGGAGATAATCTTTAAAATCAAAACCATTTTTGGATTACAATTTTATACTAAGTATTCTCTATTGTTGGAGAATGTCAAGATCAAAGAGCATGAAACAAATTCCACAAGTGAATAAAATATGCATAATAGTATGTTTATCAAACATAAGACATGAATAGTGTGTAAATACAATTATCAAGCATTGTATATGTCGGAAATGATGAGGAGGTGAGATGGTAGGAGTGAAACTTTGACTACCCCTCCAAAGATGGGACACTTGTGAGCTCACTCGACAAGTGTGTGTGCAAGTGTCAATAGGTGTCTCAAGTCATGAGGACACATGTCTCAACTAGATGAAGTAAGACAAAATAAAAATAAATCTAAGTAAACTTAAGCTAGGTGTGAATGGTCAATCCTTGATTTTTTTTAGCTAAGTAGATATGGCAATGACTCAATTTACACTAACACCTCCCCTTAAGTGAAAATTAGGGAGTAATGTATTTACTAATGGCGAGTCTTGACTACTAGGCCATGTTACTTACTCATGTACAAAATTCTCATAAGGTGGAGTAAAGGTGAAAAACCCAATGGAAAATTAAAACCTCTCTCCAAAAGAGAAATGCAATGAAATAAAATGTACAAGTGAAGAAGATAGATGGAATCATTATGACCCCCTAAGGACTACTATCACATAAGTACATGAAATTTTTTCCCCATATGAGAGAAAAATAGAGACTATGGAGCCTCCTCATAAGATCATAGAACCTGTAGTGTTAAGTGATGCTCAAAGAATAATGCAAAATGTGATCCTTGAATATCAAAAAACATGTCTTCCTCGTGGAAGAAGATGAACTGCAAATAGATGCATGATATCTTCCCATGTGATAAGAATATGTCTCTAAATGATGCACAAGATCTAGAGAAAATGGTGAAATATATGAAAATTACTCAAATGCCCCATGTGAAGGTTGATGTAGAACATAAGCCAAAGATGTAGATGGGTTGACATCAATGTTGATGTGCATGTCATCAAAGGTTCCTACCAACTCCGTAAAATGGGATTCACTAAACAACTCTGATATGTCATGCAATTAATCATCTCATTCAACTATAGTGGAAACATAACTACAAATATCTTGCTTCCCTAAAACATAAGAAATTAATGTAGCAACACTCAATATAGAAGAAGCACAATATAAAGGAGATATGATATCAATGTGTTGTACCCAAACCAAAATTTTTGCTTCATTAAGGCATTTTGCTTAAAATGGTCTAAACCTTGTAAAAGTGGGGTCAAAACTCAGTTTTTGGGCAAATAAAGTATGGGCTTTTAGTCAGTGTGATGCCAGGAAGATATTGGCAAAATTTGAAAATTTTGAAAATTAGGGTTTCTGAAATCTATTTTTAGCTCGAAACCCTAAAAAATAGAAACTTGTCAGAATTGGCTGAAATTAATTTTGATTGGCTTATTTCACATCACAATCACAGTGGTGAAGTCAGTTTCAGTTAAAAGTCAGTTTAAGGCTGGTGGGTAGTTTTCACTTTTTCAAGAGAAAAGTTAGGATCTTCGGGGTCATCAATGGCAGTCGGCCAGTACCAGGTATCAATATCTAAGCCTGAAACTCAAAGAGGAACGCTCTACGATAAAAGATGTTGGAAATAATGCTTTTTGATGGAGGGGATTTTCAGATTGGCAAAAAGTGCTAAAATATTCTAAGTCTAGGAACTTTTTACTATGTAACGTAGTAGACACTTGCGCAATCAACGTGCAAATCAACTTTATAGTGTCCGTACATGTGAAAATGATGAAGTATAGTCATCCACACACCTCAGCAGTCACAACGCTTCGACATGGTCAACCGCAGTGATGGATACAGCGTTTGCAAAGCATAAAATGGTGAAAATCAATGAATTCAAAACAAATCCGCTCCCCTGTAGCCCAGGGGTGCCCTTCCATTTGAAGGTCAAGATTTGAGTGCTTTGGATGAAGGATACATTCATTATGTTCAGTTTTCAGTCAACTTTCCGACTAGCCATGAAGCAAGATTATCCGAGTTACAGAACTTCGGCAAACGAAAACAGAAGCAGAGGTTGCGAAGAGTGTTTTCTCACAAGGAGATAGTCTAGAAATGCAGATCCGCTCCCTTCTAGCCCAAGGGTGATTTTCTTTTTGAAGGCCCAGATCTAGATGCATGTGTGTTTTGATGGTTTCAGTCTTTGTAGAATTAGTTTGGCTTTTCAATGAGCTATCAAGCGAAAGCGTATCCAGTACAGAAATCCAGTTATCAGCGTTAGAAGTGGAAATTGCAGGCAGGATACATGTCAGAAGAAGTTTTTCAGAATGCAAATCCGCTCCCCTGTAGCCTAGGGGCGATCCTGAATAAGACCTGTTTGATGGATGAATTTGCAATTGAGGTCTTCCCGAGATCTCTTCCAGCTCAATTCAGTTTTGCAGTGTACTTGTTCACAAGACGATCCGATGTTCTAAGTAACTATGATAGAGGTCCTATCGAGCACGTAAAACAGAGGATGGTGAAGCGTAGCTACACAAAGCTGCACAACTGTAGGCTAGGGGCGATTCTCCTTTAGGCCTGCCAGACGGGGTTATTTGTAATTACAGTCTTCACAAGACTTGTGTGCAATTACTCAAGCTATCCAACGAGTCTAGCCGACAGCCTCCGGGATTTGACGAGTGCTCGTATGTGTGAGGTCAAGAGGATAATGCTGCGAAGAAGAGCTGATTGAAGGTAGTTCAAAAAATGACTAAGTGTAAGAATATAATTTTCTTTGAAAAAGGCGATTTTCTTTTAGAGGCCTTAAAAGCAATTTTCTGGCTTTGTCGTTTCCAAGAACATCTCTTGCAGGTTGACCAAACTGTACAGCAAGACAAGCGGCACGCGTATCAGGACATTCCAGTTCCTGGTATCAAGGGTCAAAGTATGGTGTTTAGATGAAAATCACACTTTTGTCAAAATGGTGTTTGAGCTATCACATAATAGGGGCGTTCATTCTTTTGGGGTTCTTAATACAATTTTCAGATCCCTCACATACAGTCATTGGATGCAGAGTACTTCTAGTCACACAATGAATCCATTATTCAATCAGTGGGGTTCATTATTCACCATCAGCTGCAGTTTGAAGCATCAGAATGGCAAAAACAGAGAAATGGCGAAGTCTGGAGTCAAAACATCAATTTAATCAGAGGCGCCTAATTTTCTAAGGTATCAGATGATGATTTTAGCAGTTGTTGCTCCCAGCAGACATTTCATCCTTGTCATGCAAGCTTCGCGGTGGATATCTCAACACGGTCGCAGGATCATTCAATCATCCGGAAATCAAAGTTGAACAGGGTCAGTTGTAACTTTGCAGTCAACTACAAAATAGGAGATTCTCAAAAATCTCATAACTCTTGCAAATGGACGCCTAGAAGGTCAAATTTCGGCTTTCTAAAACCAGTGAAGTTTGCTGGGCACATCCAGATGCTATTTTTAGCAAAATGATTAAAATAATATTTTTGCATGCAAAGCATTAAAAAGTGACGAATTTCTTCAAAGAGCTAAATATTGGCGCCTCTTTTTAGTTTGCATGTTTTAAATTAAATATTATTTTTATCTAAGACTCGGAGACAGTGGCAGTTCAGTTGGTGAAGGGCCAATCAAATTCTTCCTTCACAGTTAAGGTTTGAGCGGGTTCCATGCATGATGGTATGAATTTATCTAGTTATGCAAGCATGGCATTCATCATTTCATTCATCCAGCTTGAGCAGAGGTGAATTCTTTCCAGAGTTGGGCGAATTTCTTCAGCGGTCAGTTGTGAAGGCATAAAAAATATTCTTTTGCAGGTACAAGTCAAGATTCATCAGCAGAATTCAAGGCAGAGTGGCGATTTTGACAGAAGAAGATAATAAATAAATAAAAATTAAAAAACATCTTTCTTCTTCTCTAGATTTCTTCCATCTTCTCGTCTTAAAATTTTCTCACATGTTTGAAGAATTGGCGTTTTTGGCAAAACAAATCATCTGGGTTGATTCAGAATTGCTTTCTCAGCAAAACCCATGTGCTAGAATTTTCAAGAAAAATTTGTTCCAGAGCATCAGTTCTTGAGGCTTTGATTTTCTGAAGTGAAATTCCTTTGCATGGTGGAGTAGAAGTCGATATTTTTCGAATCTAACGTTGTGGGTTGTCTTAGAAATATCTTGTGGACAAAACCCATATCTCAGATTTTCTTGGGAAAAAATGTCCTCATAGCCCCTCAGATCTCAACTGAAAACCTTTTGCATGCGGGCCTAAATCACATTTTTTCACAATTCTAACATTGTGGGTTATCTTAGAATTTGATTCTACATAAAACCCACGTCTCAGAATTTTCTGTGAAAATTGCCCTCCGACAAGCTATTTTTGGCCTCATTAGGAGAGATTTTTGGTTTTTTGGAGAAGTTGTCAGAATATAGCCATGTTCACAGTCAACAGGCGAGTTTTTCAGGATGTAGTTCACGCAAAACGAATTCAAGACCAAGTCAGTCTTAATTCATGATTTCATCAGAAGAGCTGACATTGATTTGTATCAAGCGCATCGGAAAGGTTGACAAGAGTAGTCACTCAAGTTCACATGGTTTCATGTCTTGTATAGCTGATTGTCTTCCAAGTCCAGTTTAGAGGGTTGATACTGTTGGGTTTCTGTGTATGCAGCATGTTCATTTGTATTTCTCACAACCAAATAGTTCGCAGTTTCATCATGCAACACTCTTTCATAAAGAAAAGCATGAAAAACGTGAGAAGCATCAAGCTGTAGAGGAAACAGTGGCCATCACTTCAGTTACAAAGCTGCCATAGTTACCAGCCAGTGAAGGGCTAGTTTAAGTATACAAAGATTTTTAGTTTTGCTTGAGTTGCTAAGAAGCAGTGAATTGACAATTGAGACATGTGACGACCTTTAGATGGTGATGCAGTCACTAACCTCATGGAGGGATTACTTGCTCGAGATCAGGGTCAGTGAACTTCAGTTCAAGGCATCCCACCTTTTCCAAGATAGACATTAGACACAGGAGTTAAACTCGAGGCTTCTTTCCGAGTTAACTGGTTGTTACACATTGCATGCATGTCTTTCTTGGAAACATCTACGTACACTTGGAGCTTAGATTAGATCTTTCAATTAACTGATGATAGCATTCCAGTTGACTTGCTTTCAATAAGGACGTGCATGTTGCACCTTGTCCATTTAGATTAGATGTTTCAGTTAACTGATGGTAGTTTCCCAGTTAACTGTGTAGGTTCATTCAATTAGGTTTAGAGAATAAGATCTTGCATGTCTTGCAAGACTGTAGTTGACTCAAGGTGATTTTAGGGTTGCCTACACCTTGATGTCTATAAATAAGAGCTTTCAGCTCATTTGTAATTAGCTTTTCCTGGTGATAGAGAATTGCTGCGTTGTCGGCAACATGCCTATTCTCAAGATTGGTTCACCCTTGTAAATTAGAACTTTTGCTTGATAGCATACATGCTGCGCCTACCTTGCCTGTAGTATTGCTATTATTGTATCTGTTCAAAGAGTGATTGCTGTTATAATAAATTGCTGCGCCTACCTTGCCTTCATGTTATTGTCATGGTGTTTATTCGATCTTAGTTAAATGGGGTTGCTGGTTTGATCGTTATTGCATGCGTATTGCGTCTATACAATATACTGTCCCAGTTGCTTACCTTGTGTTTTGTTTATCATGAGCCTATTCAGAAGAGCAAATAGTTGTGCCTACCTTGCCTTCATGTTGCGAAACTGTACTTAAAGCTTATCGTTTGATGTGTGTGATAGTAGACTCATTCAGCCAAGCAGATAGTTGCGCCTACCTTGCCTTCATGTTGTGAAGTTGTACCAGGTTTACCGTTTATTTGTTTGTTTTAATAAACTTCTTCCTGGATTAGCAAATAGTTGCACCTCCCTTGCCTTCATGTTGTGAGCCCGCACCTGAAGTTTATCGTATAATACATTCCTGCTCCATTTCTTCATGCTCTGTTTCTTGAGGAAACTGGATAGATTTAAAGAAGTTAGCTTAGTTGTAGTTAGATGATCTGCAAAACCAAAAAATACTTAGCTGCAACATTCTAGGTTTTCTTAACCTTGTGCCTCTACCAGCTGAGAACAAAAAGATAGGACATTAGTTTAGTTTTCTATTTCATGCATTCCAGCACAACGATGGAGCTTCCCCTCTTAATTTGAAGAGCACTCATTACGTAGTGTGCATAACTGTCCATACAAACTTACACTCCAGAGGTGTTAGTTTTTACGCTAACAGTTTTCTGGCACCCACCGTGGGGCACGAGGCAAGAAAACTTCAAGAAAAGCTAAACGCTTTTATTTCACGGGAATGACACTCTGGCATCCGATTGCATGATCCACACAGAAGCAATGGATGACAACAACAAAGATGTTGGCACGAGACGTTCACTCCCATTACCTTGGGGTAATAATATTGGACCTTTGGCTTTTCAGGTAAATCATGAATTACCTAAAGGGTCAAGGAAGTGCTTTCCACAGTTTGACGGTGATGGAACTCAACACCCGGAGGATCATTTTTCTGCATTCACAATGGCTTGCGCCGTCTTGCACGTAGCACATGAGGACATCGCAGTGCGTCTCTTTGTCGAGACTCTTGCAGGAAATGCTGCCAACTGGTTCAATCACCTGGCACCAGGCAGTATCACAAGCTGGGCAACTATGAGCGAGAAGTTTTTGGCGAGAGTCAAGCCCGCTGAAGACAATCACCTGTTGTTCGTCCAAATTACAAATTCAAAGATGGAGCACAACGAATACATGAGGGAGTTTGTGGCAAGATTTAATCATCTTGTTACAAGAATTTCTTTTACACTTGATCCATCATCGGAGATTTTCATAAGCTGTTTCATAAATGCTCTTCCATCAGAGATAGCCTTCTTTCTCAAGACGGCACAAGCGACAGAGTTGAAGAGTGCGCAAGAACATGCCATCAAGTTGGAGGACAATATGATCACTTCCGACCTGATGAAGACAGATTCTATTAGATCTCCAGTTCAGCAACCGTACTAGCCAAAAAGTGACAATTTTCAGCCACGGTTGCCAACATCTCCACCAAGACCAATGATTGAAGCTGCACACCATGCAGTATTTTGTTGTTTTTATGACACCGATGCACATACTGGATTCACGTGTCCAGAGAACCTGAGAATGATCCAAATCATGGGATACAATGAAGCTGCTCCCAGTTCTAGTTTTGTACCAACACCAAATTCGAAGGTTGTTTTACCACAAATGGACAACTTCGATGGCGACTCCGTTGTGGGATACTTTGATGAAGAACCCGTAAATCAAGAAGAAGAAGAAGAATACCGCCAGTACGCTCCTTCTGTATTTACACATGCTCAACGCTTAGAGGCACAAAAAGAAGAAGAAGAAAGGCGGAAATCAAACGAGAAGGGTAGAGAAGTGTTTCCCACTTCTAAACTCAAATCTTCACAAGAGATTACTATGCCAGTTGCTCAAGAGACATCTTCAGCAAATTTTGACATTGTAGCTTCCATGATGAAGACCAAGGTACAAATCTCTCAAATGGAATATCTTCAGGACCATCTAGAACAACTAGATCAGATTCTCAAAGTTGTAAAGAAGCAGGTTGCGCTCAAGTCATTTGTTCCAGCAGAAGCAAAGGCTGAAACGGATCCTGGTAATTGTGTGACTCTGTCAGAAGTAGAAATTGAAGAACAAAACATTGCTTGTTCTGAACAGAGACCGATAGAGGATACAAAGTCATGGACAATACAGTTGGATGGAGATTGTTTAAATACAATTTCAGAAGAAGGGGAATTGATTATCTCCCCTAAAGGACAATTGCACCCATCTGCGCAATTGGAATTCACTAAAGGTTAAAAGGAGGTGCTTTTGCAAGGCCTCAAAGATGCCAAAGACATGGGAATCAAATTCCTATGTGTTAAAGGTGATGTAGAGCTGATTGATGAGCCGGTCAAAGGATATTTTCAGATCAGAAAAGATCACCTACGGTATTATAGAAATCGAGTTTGGAACTTGATCGATTGGTTTGAAGAAATCAACATTCCAAGGATGGACTACAACAGAACTGATACCTCAGGGGTATCAGCTTTCCCATTTACATCGAATTCTAACTTTTGTAAGACTATCTTTGCATGGATATATGAAAACCCGAGGATCTTCATTCTAGAAGGATTGCCTCCCGCAATGCTCATCAAAAGAGAAGTGAAGCCTTTCAGGCAGAAACAACATCGGTGGGAGGTTCTTCGCGCTGCCATGCAGCGAACAATATTCAAAGCACCTCAACCCTTCGGGGGTGGAGTAAATTATCTTTAAGTAGTTTTTATTTATGCTTTATCGTTATGTTGTAATGTATTTCCACGTTCTGTGATGTTATGTAGTGTTTTAGGTGATTAAAATAGGTAGTCTTGTTTTAGGTGATTAGGAAAGTCCAAGTGTATTGGTGATTAAGGAAAAGTCCTGACTCCAATGCCCAATGTTAAAGTCAATGGTCTACGAAACCAGAGATTCCTAGATTCTCCTATGCCGTAAGTATCCGACATGGTCACTAGACGGAGCCTAATGTTGTACCCAAACCGAAATTTTTGCTTCATTAAGGCATTTTGCTTAAAATGGTCTAAACCTTGTAAAAGTGGGGTCAAAACTCAGTTTTTGGGCAAATAAAGTATGGGCTTTTAGTCAGTGTGATGCCAGGAAGATACTGGCAAAATTTGAAAATTTTGAAAATTAGGGTTTCTGAAATCTATTTTTAGCTCGAAACCCTAAAAAATAGGAACTTGTCAGAATTGGCTGAAATTAATTTTGATTGGCTTATTTCACATCACAATCACAGTGGTGAAGTCAGTTTCAGTTAAAAGTCAGTTTAAGGCTGGTGGGTAGTTTTCACTTTTTCAAGAGAAAAGTTAGGATCTTCGGGGTCATCAATGGCAGTCGGCCAGTACCAGGTATCAATATCTAAGCCTGAAACTCAAAGAGGAACGCTCTACGATAAAAGATGTTGGAAATAATGCTTTTTGATAGAGGGGATTTTCAGATTGGCAAAAAGTGCTAAACTATTCTAAGTCTGGGAACTTTTTACTATGTAACGTAGTAGACACTTGCGCAATCAACGTGCAAATCAACTTTATAGTGTCCGTACATGTGAAAATGATGAAGTATAGCAATCCACACACCTCAGCAGTCACAACGCTTCGACATAGTCAACCGCAGTGATGGATACAGCGTTTGCAAAGCATAAAATGGTGAAAATCAATGAATTCAAAACAAATCTGCTCCCCTGTAGCCCACGGGCGCCCTTCCATTTGAAGGTCAAGATTTGAGTGCTTTGGATGAAGGATACATTCATTATGTTCAATTTTCAGTCAACTTTCCGACTAGCCATGAAGCAATATTCGAGTTACAGAACTCCGGCAAACGAAAACAGAAGTAGAGGTTGCGAAGAGTGTCTTCTCACAAGGAGGTAGTCTAGAAATGCAGATCCGCTCCCTTCTAGCCCAAGGGCGATTTTCTTTTTGAAGGCCTAGATCTAGATGCATGTGTGTTTTGATGGTTTCAGTCTTTGCAGAATTAGTTTGGCTTTTCAACGAGCTATCAAGCGAAAGCATATCCAGTACAGAAATCCAGTTATCAACGTTAGAAGTGGAAATTGCAGGTAGGATACATGTCAGAAGAAGTTTTTCAGAATGCAAATCCGCTCCCCTGTAGCCTAGGGGCGATCCTGAATAAGACCTGTTTGATGGATGAATTTGCAATTGAGGTCTTCCCGAGATCTCTTCCAGCTCAGTTCAGTTTTGCAGTGTACTCGTTCACAAGACGATCTGATGTTCTGAGTAACTGTGACAGAGGTCCTACCGAGCACGTAAAACAGAGGATGGTGAAGTGTAGCTACACAAAGCTGCACAACTGTAGGCTAGGGGCGATTCTCCTTTAGGCCTGCCAGACGGGGTTATTTGTAATTACAGTCTTCACAAGACTTGTGTGCAATTACTCAAGCTATCCAACGAGTCTAGTCGACAGCCTCCGGGATTTGACAAGTGCTCGTACGTGTGAGGTCAAGAGGATAATGCTGCGAAGAAGAGCTGATTGAAGGTAGTTCAAAAAATGACTAAGTGTAAGAATATAATTTTCTTTGAAAAAGGCGATTTTCTTTTAGAGGCCTTAAAAGCAATTTTTTGGCTTCGTTGTCTCCAAGAACATCTCTTGCAAGTTGACGAAACTATACAGCAAGACAGGCGGCACAGTGTTAGGAGATTCTCAAAAATCTCATAACTCTTGCAAATGGACGCCTAGAAGGTCAAATTTCAGCTTTCTAAAATCAGTGAGGTTTGCTGGGCACATCCAGATGCTATTTTTAGCAAAATGATTAAAATAATATTTTTGCATGCAAAGCATTAAAAAGTGACGATTTTCTTCAAAGAGCTAAATATTGGCGCCTCTTTTTAGTTTGCATGTTTTAAATTAAATATTTTTTTATCTAAGACTCGGAGATAGTGGCAGTTCAGCTGGTGAAGGGCCAATCAAATTCTTCCTTCACAGTTAGGGTTTGAGCAGGTTCCATGCATGATGGTATGAATTTATCTAGTTATGCAAGCATGGCATTCATCTTTTCATTCATCCAGCTTGAGCAGAGGTGAATTCTTTCCAGAGTTGGGCGAATTTCTTCAACGGTCAGTTGTGAAGGCATAAAAAATATTCTTTTGTAGGTACGAGTCAAGATTCATCAATAGAATTCAAGGCAGAGTGGCGAAATTGACAAAAGAAGATAATAAATAAATAAAAATTAAAAAACAACTTTCTTCTTCTCTAGATTCTTCCATCTTCTCGTCTTAAAATTTTCTCACATGTTTGAAGAATTGGCGTTTTTGGCAAAACAAATCATCTAGGTTGATTCAGAATTGCTTTCTCAACAAAACCCATGTGCTAGAATTTTCAAGAAAAATTTGTTCTAGAGCATCAATTCTTGAGGCTTTGATTTTCTGAAGTGAAATTCCTTTGCATGGTGGAGTAGAAGTCAATATTTTTCGAATCTAACGTTGTGGGTTGTCTTAGAAATATCTTGTGGACAAAACCCATATCTCAGATTTTCTTGGGAAAAAATGTCCTCATAGCCCCTCAGATCTCAACTGAAAACCTTTTGCATGCGGGCCTAAATCACATTTTTTCACAATTCTAACATTGTGGGTCATCTTAGAATTTGATTCTACATAAAACCCACGTCTCAGAATTTTCTATGAAAATTGCCCTCTGACAAGCTATTTTTAGCCTCATTAGGAGAGATTTTTGGTTTTTTGGAGAAGTTGTCAGAATATAGCCATGTTCATAGTCAACAGGCGAGTTTTTCAGGATGTAGTTCACGCAGAACGAATTCAAGACCAAGTAAGTCTTAATTCATGATTTCATCAGAAAAGCTGACATTGATTTGTATCAAGCGCATCGGAAAGGTTGACAAGAGTAGTCACTCAAGTTCACATGGTTTCATGTCTCGTATAGCTGATTGTCTTCCAAGGCCAGTTTAGAGGGTTGATACAGTTGGGTTTCTATGTATGCAACATGTTCATTTGTATTTCTCACAACCAAAGAGTTCGCAGTTTCATCATGCAACACTCTTCCATAAACAAAAGCATGAAAAACGTGAGAAGCATCAAGCTGCAGAGGAAACAGTGGCCATCACTTCAGTTACAAAGCCACCATAGTTACCAGCCAGTGAAGGGCTAGTTTAAGTATACAAAGATTTTTAGTTTTGCTTGAGTTGCTAAGAAGCAGTGAATTGACAGTTGAGACATGTGACGACCTTTAGATGGTGATGTAGTCACTAACCTCGTGGAGGGATTACTTGCTCGAGATCAGGGTCAGTGAACTTCAGTTCAAGGCGTCTCACCTTTTCCAAGATAGACATTAGACATAGGAGTTAAACTCGAGGCTTCTTTCCGAGTTAACTGGTTGTTACACATTGCATGCATGTCTTTCTTGGAAACATCTACGTACACTTGGAGCTTAGATTAGATCTTTCAATTAACTGATGATAGCATTCCAGTTGACTTGCTTTCAATAAGGACGTGCATGTTGCACCTTGTCCATTTAGATTAGATGTTTCAGTTAACTGATGGTAGTTTCCCAGTTAACTGTGTAGGTTCATTCAATTAGGTTTAGAGAATAAGATCTTGCATGTCTTGCAAGACTGTAGTTGACTCAAGGTGATTTTAGGGTTGCCTACACCTTGATGTCTATAAATAAGAGCTTTCAGCTCATTTGTAATTAGCTTTTCCTGGTGATAGAGAATTGCTGCGCTGTCGGCAACATGCCTATTCTCAAGATTGGTTCACCCTTGTAAATTAGAACTTTTGCTTGATAGCATACATGCTGCGCCTACCTTGCCTATAGTATTGCTATTATTGTATCTGTTCAAAGAGTGATTGTTGTTATAATAAATTGTTGCGCCTACCTTGCCTTCATGTTATTGTCATGGTGTTTATTCGATCTTAGTTAAATGGGGTTGCTGGTTTGATCGTTATTGCATGTGTATTGCGTCTATACAATATACTATCCCAGTTGCTTACCTTGTGTTTTGTTTATCATGAGCCTATTCAGAAGAGCAAATAGTTATGCCTACCTTGCCTTCATGTTGCGAAACTGTACTTAAAGCTTATCGTTTGATGTGTGTGATAGTAGACTCATTCAGCCAAGCAGATAGTTGCGCCTACCTTGCCTTCATGTTGTGAAGTTGTACCAGGTTTACCGTTTGTTTGTTTGTTTTAATAAACTTCTTCCTGGATTAGCAAATAGTTGCGCCTCCCTTGCCTTCATGTTGTGAGCCCGCACCTGAAGTTTATCGTATAATACATTCTTGCTCCATTTCCTCATGCTTTGTTTCTTGAGGAAACTGGATAGATTTAAAGAAGTTAGCTTAGTTGTAGTTAGATGATTTGCGAAACCAGAAAATACTTAGCTGCAACGTTCTAGGTTTTCTTAACCTTCTGCCTCTACCAGCTGAGAACAAAATGATAGGACATTAGTTTAGTTTTCTATTTCATGCATTCCAGCACAACGAGGGAGCTTCCCCTCCTAATTTGAAGAGCACTCATTATGTAGTGTGCATAGCTGTCCGTACAATCTTACACTCCAGAGGTGTTAGTTTTTACGCCAACACAATGTAAGGTGAAGGAACTGACCTTCTGCATGTCGAAGGTATTAGTGTCATCTAGACTCAAACCATCATCAAAGTCAGCAGAACCAAAGAAAGAAAAGGAATACAATTTGGAACCATGATCAACATGACCCATGGCAATGATATGATTAATTTGAAAATGTCTGATGATCACAGAATGTGGTGTGAACTCAATGATTTTTCTTGTGCCACTATGTGTAATCTAATAAATAGAAAGGAGATTATTAGATAAGGAAGGATATAAAGTACATCATTGAATGTTCCTTCTCCAATTTGAATAGATCCTTTTCCAAGATTTGACATATAGGTGTTATTTTCCATCAATATTGATAGGAATGAACAAAGAGCCAATGTAGAAAATAGTTCTCTAGATGTAACCATGTGGTGCAATGCCCTGAAATCAAGAACCCACCTATGTGATGTGTTGTTTGTAAAATCAATGACTGCCATACCCTTATTCTTATCCTTTGCTAAAAATGCTGATGATGTTGATGAGAAAAGGGAAGAACCACTCATCTTAAACAATTGAAGTTGAGTTTGTTGAATAAGAGTCTTCAAGTAATCAATTTCCTTTTTGTAACACTGGTGTTCTTCATGCCCTAATATTTTACAATGAGTACACTTGGGCTTATCCTTATAAATTTTTCCTTTTGATGAGGGAGATGAATCCGATGAAGTGTCTAATTTTGATCCCTTAGCTTGATCTTTATTTTGTTCTTTCCCTTAGATGAGAAACTAATACTTGAATTTTTGAAGAGGTGATAGCATCCATTGAGATTAATTTAGATTGTTCTCTTATGATTCTATCAAAAAATCATTCAAAAGAAGGCATTACATGTGCTTCTCCAAGATTGTAGAGTACAAAGAAATAGAAAACATTTGATAAGGACCTTTGATCTTTCATATAATCAATAAGACACATTCCTTATCTATTTTTTTTTTACCACAACCTTAAATTCTAGAAAGAAAAGACTTAAACTATACCGAAAATTCTTCAATAGATGGAAATGAAGCATGAGACGATATTATTAATTCTGCATAGGAATTGTACAACTAGAAATGTGAAATTAAAAATTATTAGAAACAAGGAGACCTATTAGATCCATTGATTCATCTAACTTATTCCAATAAGTAAACTGCTCAAACTCTCTAGTAAATTGCATTTGATTCATCCATTGATCATTTGTCATAATCCCTTAGATTGAAGTAGTTGTTGTACTTTGACTTTTCTAGTGTGGAAATTATGTAGTGTTAACAAATAGATTTTTTGATCCATGATGCACATACAATAAGGAACTTGAAATTGTGCCTTACCAAACCCTCTAAAACTAAATTATATTTGAATGCAGATCCCCAGAAAAAATGCAAAACAAGAATTACAAGTTTGTGTCAAGTTTGGAAGTTAATTATCTATTTATAGCTCACAATTTTTTTAAAAAATAGTACAAAATGGGCTTTCCTAAACTGAATTTTTATGACAAATTTGAAACCTTGCTAAATTTTGACAAATTTTAAAAAAATGTCAATTTTTGACAAATGGGGTGAAAACTATGCCCCGTCAAAAATCGTACAAAGTACACTAATTTTTGGAGGTTAAAAAATAGATTTAAAATATACAATTTTGAAAACGCCTATGTCAAAACATTGGGCTTGAAAAAATTCTTTCCAATGACTATTCAAACTTCACATTTTGACATTCTATTTGCAATTTATGACAAAACAAAAAAAGGTTGGTTTTACAAACTCTTGATGGTTAAATAGCCTAACCGACTTAAATTTGACAGTTTATGTAGCACTTAACATATAATATAAAATATAAATAGTTACAATAAATGGGACTATTAACCACTACCTAGAGAATTAGTGAATGTTTGAAGAAATTTAGATAGCTTAAGTCTAAGGCCACATTTGTGCATACAAACAAAAATAGCACCATTAATTATATTTACTTCAAGCTCCATGTGCCAAAAAAAGGGATAAATACCAACATGTGGTGTGAATGCCTCTTTAGAGGGGGAGATTTTGGAATGATCAAGTCAAAAAAAATGTTGGAGATCCATTAAGGAATTTTTCACAAGTTGGTTGCTTGTGAGAATAAAATGTTTCTATGATTTGTTTATCAAGTGCACCTTTTGACTGCTTTCATCTTACCCATATGTCCCAAATTGGCATGAGAGAAGTGGATATTTCTAGTTGTGTGGATGGATTTTCTTATTGTTTCACTAGAAATATCTTCCAAAAGTGAAATAACCTATGCCAAAAACCTTAGAAACAAGCATGGATGCCTATCGAATGGAGGTTTGTGTGGTGGAAGATAGTGCAGGCTTTAAGGAACTTGTAGCTCATGGAAGGTTGTGTGGACTAAAAATGCTTGAGCTGGTAGAGGGAAAGATAAGAGACTTAACGACTCCAAGCCTTAACAAACCCTTATGGTTTAAAGAAGTGTGATGCAAATGTGGGTTGTTGTGAGCAACCTGATTGGTGCAATAAATGTGCTAGCTGCAAAGTTTCCTTGGGTTATGCTTTCCAAAGGGGTTTAAATAACAAAATTGTAGTTTCAACAACTTTTAATAGAGTCATAGATTTAATTGTCACACCTCTAGAGAGTGGAATGCTCAATAGGAGTAACAAAACTGAGATTAATGAAACAAAAGGTATATCTTCATTCCTTGAGCCTTTTTGGATGTGATGGCAATGTTCATTTGGCTCTGTGACATTCCATTGATAGGGATATGTGTGGGAGTAACCTTGATGCAAGAAGGAACATGACATCATGGCTCTGATACCATGTTGGAAAATTCCAAGATCAAAGAGCATGCAATAACTTCCACAAGTGAATAAAATATGCACAATAGTATGTCTATCAATATAATATGAAGAGTGTGTAAACACAATGATCAAGCCTTACATGTTGTAATGATGGAAAATGTACTCCCTAATATGTTACCTTGATTTAGTGTTGTAATGTCTTTAAGGCATTCACATTAGGTATTGGGTCCTTGTAAACTAAATGAACTTAATTG
The DNA here is from genome assembly GCA_007115665.2 of Sequoiadendron giganteum. Lineage (NCBI taxonomy): Eukaryota > Viridiplantae > Streptophyta > Pinopsida > Cupressales > Cupressaceae > Sequoiadendron > Sequoiadendron giganteum. The sequence goes on from CM021106.1 coordinate 66,014,116, forward strand.
TTCCTTTTTTAAGGTGTTGTACAGTGTTGCACCACACTTTCACACTTATCTAGGGTTTTCATTAATTAATTGAGCTTGTTTATGCCTTATTTGGCCTTATTTTGCATCCACAAGACTTAATTAATGCATCTTTCTGAGGATAATCTTGACATAAACCAACATCCAATCATAATTCAGGTGTTTTTGGATTGTATGGCCCATATTTAGTGATCTGGGACTCATACGCCACCTTGGGCGTATGAATCCCACCTAAGTTTTGGGGGCTCGATTTGGATTTCACATGACTATAAGATTTTCTTGAAAAATGTGTCCTATAGCCTAGCCTAATGAGACTCATACACCACTTCTGGTGTATGAGTCCCGTGTGGCTTAAAATTAAATTTAATTCAAATTCTTGGTGGGATTTTATCTTCCTAGATCTAATGTTGGCTTGTAGTGTTGTAATTTCAAGATTTGGAATAAACAAGTATAAATACAAGGTTATTTCACTCATTTCAATCTAAGAATTTCATGAGAGCATTCCTTATAGTGAATTTGAGTTCACGAGAGCATTCAAGCATTTACAAGAGCATTTAAGAGCCTTTGAGAGTGATTATCAAGCATTTTGGAGCATTATTCAAGCATCAAGCATCATGTCAAGATCATCATGCATCATGCTTGTTTTTGAGCTAATAATTGTGATGTAGGGTTTTGTGATTCAAGCAAGCATTTAATTCAAGATCCATATCATTCAAGCAAGAGTCAAGATCTACATCCATTGGAGCCACTTCATACATATTTGCAACACTTCATTACTAGGGTTTGGTGAGTTGCAACATTACATTTTGTTCATTCATCATTCCTTTATCTCATTTGATTTCATTATAAGGTTTGATTACAAAAACAGGGTTTGACCAAGGCAAACACCTTTCTACTAACAAAACAACATTTTTCCTTCCTCTTTAGTGTGTGATTTGTAGATCTAGGTTGAAGACCCTTTAAGGAGCAAAATTGGAAAGAGTTTGTTAAAGTTGCAAAGTCATTCAAGTTGTCACCTTGCTTAGAAGATCATTGGAGGACACATACATAGCATGTCATCTATTTTGGCACCATTTTTTAAAGAAAACAAAGAAAAAATTGCAAAACAAGGGGGTTTGAGTGAACCCCCTCCGCTTGAAGGGGTCAAGGGGAGTTTTCTTAAAGGGGGGTTCACTCGAACCCCCTTTTTATCCCTTCTCCCCCTCTTCTACCAAATCTCTGCAAAATTTTGCCTTTCGAAGCTCGAGTTGAGGATGAAAATGGAGGAGACTTTACAGATATAATTGGATGACGGTAGTCCTCAGAACAAGCTATCCATCGAATATAATTTTAATATGTTTTGGTTTTATTATTTATATTTTTAGTTTGATTAAACATAGGTTTTTCACTGAAAATGAAGCTCTCTATTTTGCACATGGGGAAAAATAGCAGATTATCAATTTTTTTTTTTTAAATATCAGTGCACTAGATATTGATGTCCCTGATCCAACAAAAATAAATAATTTCGATACATAGAAAAAAAGTTGTGTTAGTAAGTAAATCATGTCTAAATTGTAACTGGTTTGACTTCAAAATATAATTAAGAAAAAAATATTGAATGAAATGCTATTAAACCAATTCCATGCACTAGATATCGTAGTTACGAATCTAATTCAAAAAAATTAGAATTTTATCCTTCATAGATAAAAGTTATGTGTTAGCAAGTACACATCACTCTTTAAAAATGGTGTTTATTGTTAAAAACTAGTTTACAAAGGAGATGGAAAAAGAACAATATGTTTCCAAAAAAATTGAAAAAAATATATTTAGAATCTATAGAAAAAATGTCACAAATCACTAGTTTGCATCATCTTCAAATTCCTCATGGTTTAGCCGCTATAGGTGGTTGAAAGTGAAGATTTGGTTTAAAAATTCAGTTCAATGTCCAGTTTGGCCAAAAATTGTAAACCAGTATTGTGGGATCACTCGCACCCACTTATTGATTTCCCTTAATGTGGTTATGCTTGCCTTGCAATCACAATCTTTCAACAAATTTTCATTTAGCATGAAATTTTGTTCTTTCTTTGACTCTTTTTTTTTTCTAGTAGAGTTTAATATTAAGGTTGCTTTAATTGGGTGATGATCAATGAGAGTGTATGGATAAACCATCACACTATGGTCATCATTTAGGGGGGTGAACCAATCTCCGTTTGCATAGAATCTATCTAGTTTGTAGTATATCCTTTCCCCCCCCTTTTTGTGCATTGCATCATGTGTACCAAATACCATTGTTATAGCTTTTCCTCCCTTCCATTGGGTCAATGAGGTTAAACTTGGATTTCAACCTTTGCCAATAGTGTTTCTCATTGTCCTTCCAATCCTTGTCCAAACCACCTTTTTTGTCCTCCTTATTTTCTACCAAATTGAAGTCCCCCCAAGCACCCAGGGGATGCCAAGTAGATTTACCAGCCATTTCCATAGTTCAATCCTTTCTTTGTGCTCATTTGGTGCATAGATAGAACATATGCCAAATCTAGAAGTCACTTTTTCAAAGGTGACCCAAACAACTCTATTGCAAGGGGAAATTCCAGATTATGTCAAATGTTGGTTCAAGTACTTGGCCATTAGAATAATAGATCCACCCCTACCCCTGTCATGGTTGGTAACAAGGTAAGAGGAGTTTTTCTAGATAAACCTTGAGTTGGTTTCAAGAGTGAAACTAGTAGCCTTGACCTCCTGAAGGAGGACAAAATCTTTGTTATTCTCTAAATTAAGGAACCTTCTAACCATGTATTTTCAGTCAAGGTATTCCAACCCCCTTACACTCCATGATGTGCAGTTAAGATTCATTATTGCCAATAGTTGGTTTTTTTCTCTTTATCATTCCTAAATAGCTTGAAGTATTTAGGAGCTTTATCTTTGCTTTCCAACCTTTTGAGGTAGGTATAGGGAGGACCACACTAGTCTTCTTCCTTTTTCTTTTTCCTATATTGATGCTAGTGTGATCACCGTACCTTTCTTCCTTCCCCTTCTTTTTGGTTCAAGAGGAGGATAAACATTAGAGTCTTGTTTCCCTTTAGTGGAATTTTCTTTGTCCAAAGCTCCATTACTTTCTGCAGGTTCAATGGTGTTATCTTTTCCTTTTCCTGGTCTATTCTCAAGACCAATTCCCCCATTATCCCAATTAATTATTAGTTCATTTAGGGAATCCAAATTACTTTCTATTGACTAAATCATATTTCTTTCATCTTTATTGCATAGTTTCAATTTTTTTTCCAGCTTGTTTGTAGTGTTTTTTTGGAATATTCCCTAGTACATTCTGGAAGATTACCATTACCGTCAAATTGCTTGGATGATGCCTTCTCCTTGGCATCCAACAACATATTAGGTTCCCCCAGGGCACCATCACTTGTTTGCTTCACATACTCCATATTATTATGGAAAATTGGAGCAATTTCACTATTTGGGGTTGAATGTGTGCTAGTACCTTGAGGGTATCTAATACCCTGTTGTTTGAGCTCATACTCGAAGATGATACTTTTCACCCCAAAGGAACTTTTTTGTATAAATCCTTATTTGCAATTTCATTTACAAAAAAATATTTTGAAAATGCCCTTATTAGATTTTTTAAAGAAGACTTCCACTTCTTTAGGTTCCCCTTCATTCTTGTTATTTCCTTCATTTTTAGACTAGTTTGCTATTTTATTATTGTTTATGATTTTTTCTAGCAAAATCTGCTATGCATTTTTTTTCACAGCCACTGGTGCCTCAATAATTCCAAGACTTAAGGATTGGTTGGTTTGGTTCTCTTAGACTCCCATTAGGGTTTCAAGGCTTTTATTAGTGTTTTTGGGTGGGGAGTGGAGGGGAGGGTATTAAATCCGTGATTCCATTGTTTTTTGTGGAGAGGAGAAATCCCTGTCCTCTCTTAAATTATTATAAGTATTATCCAATTGGTCTAAGCCAGTATTCCCCACAATGCTTGACGGGGATGAGCGCTTCCTACCATTTTCATTGGAATCCCAATCAGGACCCCAATGTTTATTTTGGAGTCACCAAAAGCTAGGAGTCCGACATCCAAATTTTGGGCAATATACTCACCCTCTAATACTAACTTAGCGGTATTTTTTCTAAGGTTTTTGCACATGATAGGGCAATTATTCTGAATGTGCCCTTCCCACCTACATAGATAGCATGCATTTAACCTGCCCATAATTTTAATTGGGCAAGAGTAAACATAATCATTTAAAGTGACTTCCATGGCCTCCGATAATTCCACTTCTGGGGTTAGTGATATTAGGGCACATGCATTCATATTAGGGAGAGATACCCATGGCCTATCAACCCTAATTACATTGCCCACAAGACCCAAAATTTGTAGGATGAACAAACACATATTTGGAGGAACATTTTTCAACAGAACCCATCTAGTGCATGACAATGCCATGATTTCCTTTATGTTGGCCTGGTGAGACCAAGCCAAAGCTTTGAATACACTTTTGCCTAAACTTCAATAGGGTTTACTTAGGATTTTTTCTTGCATTTTGTGGTCTTTTAGAAAAATTAGAAACAAGCCATGTTGTATCATTCGATAGAATGAAACTGAAACTCCTAATTTTTTTTGCCATACATTGATGAAACAACTATCAAGAAATTTTCTTCTGGGTATATTCTTAGAATCAACGATCGTCATGAAAATGGTGACATTTTTTAATCTTTTTATTTCACATTTTATAGCTTCTTTCATTTCTTCATTAGGAATGATAACCATTTTATAGGGCGAATGGAGGAGCACTTACTTCGTTCCTTGCCATCCATTCCAAAGCCTTGTCATCACCGCAGGAACAAGTGAGGAATTTTGCACCCACAATGACATAAATACTTTCTTCTACCACCACGTCTCAAAAGGATTTTTGATACTCATCTAGTTTATTTAGGTTTTTCAAGATATTTGCATGGGGGCATAGGGAGGGGGGTCATACCCCCCTCCATTAAATTTCACAAATAATTAAGCAAGCCTTCACACAAATGAACATAAATGTGAAGCCAAAGACAAAATCCACACACATGTGAAAGAAAGAACTACACAACAAGCAACGAAGGAAATGAATGAGGAAAAATTTAATGGGAACAAAGGATCAAATCTTCGCGGGGGAGGGTAAGCCTCCCCCACCATTGCTGGCTGACAAATCCCTAGCCTAGAAACACATGCACCCGTCCGCTTCACACAATTTCTAAAGCCTCTAAGACAATCCACTTTTGTGATTTCACCAATCAAATCAATGAAATCATCATTATTTCCCATTGCCCCTAATATTGACATCATCAACAAACAAAGTTTATGTAATGTCATCTACATGAATAAAACTTGTTACTTCCAATCTAGGCGCCTTGACAAAATAGGGCTTGGTTGATTGAGCTACTCCACACCCTAACACTTCCATGCTACAACATAATAATACTCTACTTTTAAGAACCTTCAATTTCTCTTTGGTTTCTTGCATGACCGTACCCTACATGGTAACATGTTGCAACTACCTACTAGTCCTAAGGTTTAAACTTAGAAAAATATCAAGGGCAAATTTAAGGGCCTAAATTAGAAAAATCCCATGACGCTCCTTTCAAGGGATTGTAAGTCTAATTATATATGATCAATGTTATACCTAGATTATTCTTTTAGAAAACTTAAATTTTGTATAGGCGGATGCATAAAGGTGTATCTCACTTGTGGTTCTTGACATGTATATGTGTCTCTTAAGTATTTTATGTGGTGCCCTTTTAATGCCTTCCTCCAAACCACATGGAAGGATTTTGTTGGACACAATTGTCAATTCAAATCGTATTTTTGTTACCATATAAAGTCATCATAATATAAAATTCTACACAAATATAGCCTTAAATTTTAAAAAAATATAAATTGTATATTTTATTTATTTTCTATTTTCTAATTAATATAAACTCATTATATAAATGAAGTTTTCAATGTAACACATGAGAAAATAATAAATAGTTAAAATTTATTAAAACTACGATGTCTTTTCATATCAATATCTTTCAATCAACCAATAAATAAAAAATGAATATATATGGAAAAAATTATACATTATGAAATATATATTTTTAAATGAAAAAAAATTGTTTTTTAAAATAAATTTATAAAAAAAAACCACAACGAATCCTCATCTCTAACATATATGCTCCTATTGGTTTACTTGGTAAGACACATCTATGGTCGTGTGTTAGATACCTTCATTCTTTGGAGCCTTTTCTTGGATTTTGGTAGGTGATTTGAATGCTATCTCCTTTTTGGAGGAGAAAAGGGGTGGTACTACCTAGTTGGAGCCCTCTTTAGATTTCCTTAGGGATAATGTGGCCTTTTTGAACCTGGTGAATATCAAACCCTTGAATGGGTTGTTTACCTAGAACAATAAGAGGACTGTTGATGCAACCATTTCAGAAAGGCTGGACAGGTTTCTTGTGTCTAGCTTTTGGCTTTGTGACAGATGGATAACTAGCTCTGAGATTTTGGATTGGCGGGGTTTTGATCATTGGATGATCAAGTTCTTTGCAATTTTGTCTAGATACACTAAAAATAAGTCCTTTGGATTTCAACTCATGTGGCTTCAAGATGCATCTCTTCATGATCTTGTTCCTGGTTGGAGTTATGGGAAGCTAGCATTTGGCACTGCTATGTATTCCTTTATCAAGAGGCTGCAATACATCAAGTACATGTTGAAATGTTGGAATAGAAGCGATTTTGGCAATGTTTTCTAAGCTAAAAGAGTTGCTTAGGATCACTTGGATTCCATTACTTGATAGACTCAGACCCAAGGATTTTCTGAAGAACAGTGTATGTTGGAAGCTATGGCGATGAAGGGCATGGAGGAAAGGGAGCTTTGTGAGGAAATTTTTTGGAAGCAAAAGTCCCACATTGATTGGCTCCAAGAAGGTGACAAGAATACCTCTTTTTTTCATAATTCAACTAAGGATAGGAGGTAGAGTAATATTATTTCTTCTCTTAGGTCCTTGGAGGGGGATCATTTTTACTCCTCTGTTGAGATTTCAAAAGAGTATGTATGATATTTTTCTACTCTGTTCTTTGACGATTCCCCTCTTGCCAGTGAGGATGAGGCTTCAATCTTAGCCTGCATCCCACCTTTGGTGTCGAGGGAAATGAATTATTCTCTTCTCAAACTGATCTCCTTGTCGGAATTGGATAGTGTTTCAAATGAATAAAGGTAAAGATCTTGGTCCTGATGGGTTTTCAATAGAGTTCTACCAGGAGTTTTGGGAGGTTATTAAGCTTGACCTCCTCGAGTTTGTCCAAGAATCTCAGAGGAACAAGAAAATGCTAAGAGCCATGAATGCCAATTTTCTGGCTCTTATCCCGAAGCAAGAGGGTGCTGATTCTTTGGATCTCTTTAGACCAATAGCCCTTTGTAATGTGGTGTACAAAATAATTACTAAGCTAATTGTTGAACGTCTAAAGTCGCGGTTAGATAGGTTGATTTCTGAGGAGTAAGGTGGATTTGTGGTTGGCAGGAAGATTCTTGATGGTGTTGTTATTGTGGTTGAAACTGTGCACTCCATGGCCTCCTCCAAAGAGAAGGCAATGTTTATTATCAGGTCAAATGGGATTTTTTATCCAAGATCTTGAGGGCATTTGGGTTTGGCAGTGCCTAGATTGAGTGGGTTATGAGTTGTATCAATTCCACCTCCTTTTCCATGCTCATCAATGGGGAGCCTTCTGGGCTATTTGGGGCATCCAGACGCTTTCGAAAAGGGGATCCTTTATCCCCATATTTATTTTGATGGTAGAGGGGCTTGGGAGATTCATTAAATCTCGTGTGGAGCCTGGTCTCATTCAAGGTTGGCGTTGGGGCAATAATTTACCCTCCCAATCGCATCTTCAGTTTGTGGATGACATGACTCTCATGGGATTAGCCAGAGTGGATGAAGCGGTTAATTTGAGGAAGGCCTTGGATTGTTACTTGGCTGCTTCGGGTCAACGCATCAATGAGGATAAGTCTATTTATTTCAACACTCCCAAGCTTATTCAACAGAGAATTGTTAGGATTCTCAAGTTCCAAATTGGTTCGCTTCCCTTTGTCTATCTTGGTATTCCTCTTGTCGTTCGCATGCTTCCAAGGCTGTTTTGGCAGGATGTTATGGAGAAGTTTCAAAAAAAGGTTAGTCACTGGACCTGTAGGTGGTTATCTACTGTTGGCAGAGTGACTCTTTTGAAGTCTGTGGTGCAAGCTCTCCTGTTGTACAGGTGCTTTATGTTATTTTCCCATGCTAGGTTTTTCAAAAAAATTGACAGTCTTTATCGCCAATTTCTCCGGTTTGGTAATCTCCTCTCGAGAAAGTGGAGCTTGGTTAAGTGGGATGTGGTGTGTTTGTTGAAGGAGGAAGGTGGTCTTGGGTTGCGTCAAAATGATTTGAATGGACAAGCTCTAGCGGCTAAACTTTATCAGTGACGGTGCTCTCAATAGCAGTAGACTTGGGCTAAAATCCTCACCTTCAAATATCTTGGGGTTGTGGAAGATACAACATTTTGGGTAAAGGGTCTATGGTTTGGAGTACCCTCAAAAGGGAAGGCAAGCTGATTAAACAAGGGTTATTTTGGATTTGCAATAGAGGATCTAATGCTCTCTTTTGGTTTGATTCTTGGGATGGGCACCCTCCTATTATGTCTTCTCACCCTCGCTTGCAGGATTTATGTAAGATTTTTTTGAAGGCTAGATGGAGTCAGGTGGAAGATTTCAAAATCCCTCTTGTTCTAGCTCAGGCTACTATGCACAAGTGGAAGGACTTGCATGAGTGGCCTCCTGGGGGTTCGATGGAGGATTATTAGGAGCTTGCCTGCATTTTGGTTGGTAGGGTGTGTAACTCTCTTTTGGAGAGGGATGTTTTTGCTTGGGGCCACGATCAGAAAGGCAAATTCTCTTTTGCCTTTGGCTGTCGAGTGTTGGACACAAATTTTTGAGTGTACAAGGGTCCCTTGGTGGAAACAAATCTGGAACAAATTCTCTTGGCCAACTACAATTTCTTCTCCTAGCTTGTGATTTATAATAGATGCCTGACCTGGGAGAATCTTTGGAAGCATGGTTTTCAGGCCCCCTCTATGTGTGTCTTGTGTTCTAATAGTGACAAGAATACTTCTCATCGATTTTTTCAATGCTCTTTTGTTAGGGTGATTTGGCATTTCTGGTGGGAAGTTTGGAATCAATTGTGCAAGCACGCTTCTTCTTTGGGTGATTTCTAGATTGGGATGGGGTACTCTCCAGCTAAGACCTCTTTCCTTCACATACTTGGACAATTGGACCCAGCTAAAGTATTTGGAAAATTTGGTTAGAACACAACCATAAGATCTTTATGGATAAGAAGCTTTAGGTGAGACAAGTTTGGATGAGATTTTTGGGGGTTCTTCAGGAGACTTTGGTGGCCAAATGTGATCTTTCGGTCCCTGTGGATCCTAGTGATATGGGAGTGGTTCAAAGTTTAGGTCTTCCTGCTTGGGATAGGGTTGGACCTAGGGCTAGCCTAGGTCAGAGTGCTAGAGGGAAGGTTTTAAGAGATGTTCATTGGAAGCCACCTCCTCTTGGCGTGTTGAAGATTAATACTGATGAGTCCTCTAGAGGTAATCTTGGTCATGCTAAGGTCGGTGGCATTGGCAAAGATAGTTCTGGAGTAGTTGAATTCTTCTTTCCAAAATACAAAGGTCAACACTCTTAACAATTTTATGGAGGCTTTGGCTATTCTTTTGGCTTTGAAAAGGGCTTGTGCTCTTGGTTGGAGTAGGATAATTTGTGAGTCTGATTCTCAAATTGTGATTGACTTGCTATATAAGCGCCAATTTGAAGGGTTGAATTGGCAGCTGGTTGTGGTGGCTAGACAAATCATCTCTCTAGGTGGTGCCTTGGATTCTATCACCTTCTTCCATATCCCACTGGAGTGGAATAAGGTGGCTAATGGCTTGGCTAAATGGGCATCTGAGTGTAAAAAAATTTGGAATGTGGAAGATTGTGGTAGGCTTCATGAGGATCTTTCTCGGGAGCTAAAGGATCTAGATATGGAGGATATGAGATGTTTTGTGGGAGCTGCTTGATGGTTTTGTTGTTTGCTTTTGACCCCTGGTGGGTTAGTTGCACCTTTTGACTTTGTACTGTTTTCTTGAATCAATAAAGTTCACCTTTTCTTTTTTTTTTTTAAAACCACAAACAATTACTTCACATTATTTTCAAATTATTACAACTTATTTATTATAATTAAATAATAATAATAATTTTTAATACTAATTTTGGTGCCCACTTAGTATGACACTATTATATAGTCACCTTCATATAAACAAAATCCAAATAAACCTTCATTTTTCTAATTTCATCATGTGAACTTCAAATTAGAATTGAGCCATATTCTTACTTAAGTACTAAATCCCTTTTGTAGGAAAAAACAACATCAAATCATGTAGCATAAATTCTCATGCCAGCTTCGTATCAACACAAGACAAGAGCATAGGTAGTTCTAAAGATATGATATCATATAGAAATAACTTTTATATCGAATAAAAATAAAAAGAAAAAGACTCCAGTATGTAGATGTTTTGAAAGAAAATAAAGAGATTGTTTTATTCATAAGTTATTTATATGTATGTATGATATAAAGATGACAAACCCTTCAAATACATCAATCTAAATATAACAATAAAATCTAACCAATATGGGTAATGTTTTTGACATTGGTGAAAGTGGGATTGAAAGGGTCCAAGCCCTTGTACAATAAAAAAACCAAATCGAACAAGTACCATGAGATATACCACAAACCAAACAACCCTTCAAGACTAAACATAGAGAGATACAACTACAACCAAGCTGCCACACATTAAAATCAACCAAAAATAAAACCTTCAAGACAAAACTCTAACATGAGATTGGAAGGAATTTAGGAAGGCCTTTCTTTTGCTTTCATACAACAGTCCATGAATTATTGTCATTCAAGCCTTCAAAATAAGAAGCCCCTTCATAGAGGGCCCATCAATGTGTATATAAGGAACCATGCAATGATGAGGCGAAGTAGACAACCATCAAACAACCACCATGAGAGTAGGCCGACACAAAACTAAAGCTGACAACATAACAAGTTGAGTGATTGGGGCAAGCGATGTTTGGGAGCCAACACCCTAAAGAAGATTTGTTGTCTTGAGATAAGCCATCCACTAGAAAGTCAAAGACCTGAATAGTCAAGTGATCTTTGCGAGCATTATTCCACCACATTGTCACGCCCTTACATTAGGAGAGAGGACAAACAACTAGGTGGCCAATGGTAAAGCATTACCTGCATTGGAAGGGGAGACCCTTGTAGTGAATGAAGGTAGTGTTATATAGGCAATGTCTAACATTTTCATAAAGATAAATCACACATGCAATACACAACAAATAAAAAAAAAAGATGACACAATTTGTCCTAGAAAAATCCTTTCAAAACAAGAATACAATAGCAAAAGTGTCCTCATGTATTTAGTAAATTGATACAGTTACAAGGTGTCATGATTACACAAAGAATTGATCAAATACATCACCAACACTACTGCAAGAACTCTCCAAGTGTCTCCCCTATAAACAAAAGAAAAGAGTATTGAATAGCACCCCACAAATAACTAAAGCCTATCTTCATTGCCACACAATGATCCTTGCTAGAACTCGCCATAAACAAACACAAGACTCACAGGTTGGGCAATGTCTATCTTGGTGTCGTACCATAGCATACATAAGGCTACCAACCACACCAACATGAGGAATAGAGCTTATGTCCTCTATCTCATTAGTTGAAAACATATACTACTCAACTGACAACTTTGTTCCCACATAAATAAGAGCACTCATTGGTTTACAACCTCTTATAAAATATTATAAACAAAGTCAGCATGCTTCATTTGGACCAACCGAAGTTTTTTGCTAACTCTATCCCATCTGATCTCCATACCTAAGATACTTAGCAGCCCTTCAAATCTTTCATCTCAAATCATTCAAAAAATTGTTCAAGTCTCCATACCCTCATTATTACCAAATATCAACATATCATTGACATATGAAATGCGAACAATAAGATGACCACTATCCTGCTATAATAAACATAGTGGTTATATTGGAACCTCAGCAATTCTAACCTCAAAACATAAGAATCAAACTATTTATAGTTAAACATAAAATTGATTGTTATTAATGCACTCATTTCAAAGATATAACTCTTTTCCATAATGTTTCAACCAAGGAATTCATTCACTTGTATTAACTTAGCAGAAATCTTAGACAAAGGAGAGCTAGTGTCACTCGCAATCATATCAAATTTCAAAATATTTTTACGTTATAATGTTGCATATAATTAGATTTTGTGGTTGTGAATAATGGAATTTTGGCATTTTTGTTGTCTCGTCAAAAAAGATCTATCTATGACATGTAAATTAATGGTATATGCATTAAATAAATACAGTTTAAATTTTCTCAACTGTCAATTCCAAAATGTTACATGTGTTATCTAAATATCAGAGTTAAAATCTAGTCTCTAGAATCTAGAGTGCCGGTAACACCACAAGTGTAAAGTACACAACAAAAATTAAAAAAAGCAAAATTTAAATGTACACAGCTGTACCTACTGAGCCAAAAGTCTGCTAGAGTACTAATATTGGATGTTGGAAGGCCTAAGATCATGTCAGTACTCTAAGGCTACCTCTAGAACGTTAAAATACCCCTCTACAAATGTGGGGTCCTCCATCTTAGTGATCTAGCAATGCAATCCTGCTACGGAGGAGTATAGTCATGCAACTTGGGCACAACTTATTATGATGAACAGCAACAATAGATTCGGGACTTTGGAAAATTTTGAAAATACCTCCACAAAGAATTGACTCTTCAGGACTTGTAGAAAATTTTAAAAATACCTCCATAAAGAATCGACTCTTGTTTCCGTGGAGAGTAAAGTCCAAATCACTCAGTACTTGATAATTCGGGAAGAGTATCATGACTATGAAAGTTGGCTTGCTTACAAATGGAAACAAAATTCAAGCCCCAAACTTAGAAGCACTTTAAAAGGTCTAAAGCTTGACCTCCTCGTTTTTGCCACAAAAACTTCACCAGATGCTAGAGGACATAAAATTGGGAGTATAAATATTCACGTATTTTGAAGTATTCTTCAGAGAGAGGGCCCTCAATGACTACTTGCTGGATTCCAGTCTGTAAAACATAAAAATAAGATACTCAGAAGAAAAACATGGAAAGTGCTTCAGAAAATACAAGCATCAAACATAATTAGAAATAGTACCTTCTGGGTTGAGTCTCCAACCTTACGGACAGTAACATTATCACCACAACGCAATTGGCCCCCCATGAACTCAGCCTGGAAACAGTTATATTAGTAGAAAATAGCTCAGTTGGATGAAATAAACAATTGTTAATCATAGAGTCGCATTCTGTTTTCTGAAAAAGTTAAAAGAGATATAATTTCAAAGTAGAAAAATTACAGATTCAAAGACAAAGATAAATGCCATAGGGTATGGAAAGAGAAGCCGCTGTACTAAAAAAAATTCGAAGACAGCAGCGGAACCAGAAGATTTTCAAAATAACAAAGCAGATCTGCAGAGAAACTAGTCTAAGCATTTTCTATAACAGCCGATGCAAAAGGAGAATACCTAAGGGATTTTGTTATGACAGAACAATGAGAACTAGAAAGATAAGTCATAATAGCTATGAGCAAAGGTATTTTGGAGCATAGTTCAACAACTCAGTGAGTCACCAAGCACTTGCCAGTTTCTTGCCTGGCTGAGTATTTTCATGGTATACACTCAGAGTTTCTAGAGGAGTGGTTTTGATTTTTTGGCAAATACTCACTGGGTAGTTGGCGAGTCAGACTCTATAATTTGCACCACATGCCAAAAACATGAACCAGACAACCCTATCCACTTAGGTTAGACGCACACACCAGCATTAGACCATTATAGAGCAAATTGCAAGGACGTTTTAGGGAATTCAAAGAATGATTTTCTGGAATTTCATATTTGCAGGTTAGTTCTTTATTTTTCTTTTTCTTTTTCAAGTATATAAATATTTTCTAATTTTCTAGCATGTAAAGGTTGCAAATTTTGTTGCATTAATTTTTTGCTGATTTACAATTACACAAGTTTATGTGAATCAGTTTTTTAATTTTTTTTTCTAAATATATGGTTTATGTTTCAGCAGTGTCATGGGATTACATCACCCCTGCCCACCTTCCACCCCACAAATCCCCATGTTTCCAAGACAAAGGCATCCCCAAGATGCAGATACTTGGAGGGGATATCCCCCTGCTGTCTTACCACCGCCACCCAAGCCTTGACGTCCCCCTTAGGAAGGGACATTTCCAGGATGCCTCCCTTTCTGGGGGACTTCTAGGGGGCTTTGGAACATCCTAGAGACTTCCAAGGGACTCCTAAGAGTCTCCTAAATGTCCTAGAGACTTTCAAGTGTCCCCCACAGCAAATAGCTGCAAAAGTTTTTTATTTTAATCAATTTGTTTTTTGAAATGTCTGCCACATGCTTTAACCCTAAAGGTCTATGGGTCCCACTGTGACCCTAAACACTCACAAAAGACTTACAAATAGGCATCTAAGCCTCATTCCAACTCACTCCAAAGTTTCAACAACAAAATTGAAAATTGCAACGACAAACTTTAAGAGTGGTAAGAAAAACAAAAATAAAATCCTTGTGTCTTAATCCCTTGCATTATGCATGGCTTGAATCTTAATCTTTAAATTATAAAAGTTAATAAAAAAATTATTTCTTGCAATGTCTCTATTAAGATGAGTTCTCACAGCATGAGTGAGGATGAGGATGAGTAGAAAGTGAAACTGAATTTGATTGTGCACTTTATGAAAGTACAAAAGCAAAAAGGGGTGAAGCCATTAGTTCCATTGGAAATGTAAATGTTAAGTCACCCTTCCAAAATGTTGCAAAAATATGCTAAGGGTCCCATTGATACTAAGTCCCCTTTAAAACAATTTGCAACTAAGTTATAAACTTATATGTGAAGCTTAGGACATTTGGGGGCACTAGGTTTTGGAAGTGCTACTTTTATAAACTTGAGTTTCAAGCAGAGCATTACCATTGTTAATACTGACCTCCATCATATTTGAGGCAAGGGTGTAGAAACATGTGTCAAGTTGATTCAAAACTTGAAATATAAAGCTGAAATAAGAAAAGTATGGGGTGGTAGTGATGAAATTGCACTTATTTGCACTAAGGAGGGACTAAGGGAGAGGGATCTCCAGAGTTTTTACTTCTACCACTTTGCAAATGCCACATACACATATTCCAGTTTCTTCTAGTTCAAGGGCAGTAAAGTTAAGGGGAAATGTAGGGTGACTAGTGATGCTCCAAAACTCCTTGCAGATTCATTCAATGCACAATTGAAAGATGAGGCTGATGATGCCATTGAAAAACTATTATTTGTCAATGGCATTCCATTTCTTGTGGCTTGCTCTACTTATTATGAGGAGGTTGTGGCAAAGATATTAAAGGCAGGACCATCATATGTGCCATTAGAAGAGACTAAATTGAGGACAACAATATTGGACAAGAATTATTCCAAGATTAATAATATAATGGCGAAAATGAAGAAATCATAGGTCACAAGTAGAAGTAACATAGTCATGGATAGGTGGATGGACATTAAGCATCATCCACTCATCAATATCATAGTTACGTGTACAAAGGGGCCTTATTTCCTTAGGGTTGTTGATTGTTCAAGGCATCACAAGGATGTTGATTTTCATTTTTATTTCCTTAAAAATGCTATAAAAGAGGTTAGGCCACAAAATGTGGTGCAAGTAGTGACAGATGCATCCCATGTATGCAAAGTTGTAGGGAAGTTGATTGAGGCAGCCTATAGATATATTTGGTGGACTCCTTGTGTGCATGGAATGAATAATGCACTCAAGAATATTTGTTAGCAAAGCTAGAGATGTACAAATGTTTATCTGCAACCACTACGTTTCATATGCACTCTCGAGGACCTTCTCCAATAAAAAATTCTAGAAACTTGTAGAGACTAGATATGTGTCATATTTCAATCTTGAAGAGTATGCTTGAGTTGCAAAAAGCATTGCAACTAGTGGTTATGACAACATAATGAAATTCATGGCCGAGTCCAAGACAAAGCAAGGGAAGAGGATGAAAGATGTGATGAAGAGATGTTTTTTGAGGTGATGCAAAATATATTGTTTCCATTTTACTTTAGTCTTTCGAGTGATTAGATATGAGGATGCCAATGCACATAGCCTTGGAGAGAGGTATGAGTGCATTGATACTATGCTTGACCAACTGCATGACTAAAAAACCCCACATTCCAATTCTACAATGAACAAATTCAGCCAATCATTCATCACAAATGGGAGAAGCTCAACACTCCTTTGCACATGGTTACCTATGCATTGAACCCGAAGTGGTAGGTGCAAAGGCCTAGCAAAATTACACCTATACAAAATGCTAAGGTGAAGGAAGAGTACAAGAACGCTATTCATAAGATGTATGATTCTGCAAATCTCAACATCATTCATACTAAGTGGACAAAATTTCCTAGTCTTAGAGAATATTTCGAGGAAGCCAAGATAAATAGATAGAGTGACAGAAAAGGACCCAATTTTGTGGTGGACTATGGATGTACCTACTTCTTTGACTACCTCTCTAGCCATTCGTTTGGTATCCTCAGTTTCTAGTTCTTCTCTTGCTGAGAGGAACTGGTCTACTTATAGCTTCATCCACTCTAGTATTTGTGACAAGCTCATCTCTAGGAGCATAAAGAAGCTTGTGGTTATACACAGTACCTCACATCTCATTGACCACAACACATTTATGTACAAGGAGAGTCCAACATCTTGATGATATGTAAAGCTAAAAGAGTCGACACAAGTTGATGACGATGCTAAACAAACAAGGTTGGTTGGTATTGGTTTGGTAGAAATTGAGCATGTGGAGTCTAGCATTCTAGTGATGAAAAGTTTGGAAATGATTAGAGGCATCACTTCAAGCCATTTTGTCATTTTGAACATTGTACTCACCATTTATGAAAATTTGAAATAATACAAATTCTGAATTCCACATTTTCATTGTTAATGTTCAAAGAAATCATTGCAATGTGTTGACTATTTAGTAGTTTTGGTATAGCTAAGTTTTCAAGTACTATATACATTTGTGCCACCACCCCATTGCCATCCCCTTGTTTTTCCCAAACTTAGCCTTGGTTCCCCCCATCTAAGAAACCTATCTCCTTGTCAGGAAATTCCATGGAATTGTGTTTTAGGATAAAAACATGTTATTAATATCAAATTCATTAATTCAATTAACATATTATCATATTATGTTTTAGTTTTTCAAATGCATTTAAATTTTACATGATTTAAAAAATAAATGTTCTCAAATTGTATTTTTTTAAACACTATTACTTTTGTTTTTATTAATGTTATTGGTTAGTATCCAATGGCATCCAACTCTACAACAGGTTCAAAAATCCATCCCATTGGAATTCAACCCCCTATAAGTCGTGACCCCTCTTAGAAACATGTCATAATGGGAACAATAGTGGGACTATGATTTGTACCTAGTGCACAGAGAAGCTTAGTGGATACATCAATCACCTCAAATACCACCTTCCAAGCATTCCTAATAACAATGCCAAGGCATGTGAGAAGAAATTGTAGAGGGTGAGCAATTGATGCATACGTGGCACATCCACCTCATCCACTTTGAGTAGAGCCCAATTACTAGGTTTTTTTGCCTAAAAGATTACCTAGAATACAACCCTCACTACAAGGTATAAAGTGGAACAAGAAGATGCACAAATAAGTAGATAAGACGTGCAAATTTTTGGTATTACAACCACCTTCCCTTTAATGTGGCAAAGAGTCCATATTAGAAGTATTTGGTGACAACATTGACAATTGCAAGGAAAAGGTACAAGATGCCCTCTCCAAGAGAGTTAAATAAGAGGTTGCTCTAATATGTTAGAGCAGATGCAAAACTAATTGTGAAAGATCAAAAGAAGCAAAGGCAAAAATTTGGATGCATAATTCGTTCAAATGGGTGGACAAATGGAAAGGACCACACCCTCATCATTTTTTTTATTGCTTAATATGGTGAATTGATTTTCTTGAAGATAGTTGATACCTCCAACAAAATAAAGAATTCAAAACCTTTGAGCTTGATGTTGGAGGAGGTTATTTTAAAGGTGGGCATGTTGTATGTTGGTGTATTGTTAGTTGATACCTCCAACAAAATAAAGAATTCAAAAACTTTGAGCTTGATGTTGGAGGAGGTTATTTTAAAGGTGGGCATATTGTATGTTTTGCAAGTTGTCACTAACAATGCACCAACATACATAGCGGCTAAAAGATTGCTTCAAGAGAATCATCCAACACTATTTTGGACCTCTTGTGCAAGCCATCGCCTTGGCCTTCTTGGATGACATAGGTAAAATTATTTGAGTAAAATAGAAGATACAAGGAACATAACAAAATATATTTGTAATCACCCTTAGGTTCTCAACTTGATCAGAGATCACACTAAGAGGAAAGAGTTTGTGTGATCAAATGTCATAAGGTTCACAACTTATTTTTTTAACATTGTAAAATAATAAAATATTTTTGAAACATAGAAAAAGCGGTGGTCCAATGTTTAAATGCTTAGAACAATAGGATTCAAGGCCTTTTTCTAGGGTTTCATTAAGATGGAGATCAACAAGGTGTTTAGGTTGACTTTCAACCATGAAGGTAAGCCAATTAGACCTAGATCTGCATCTTATTGAGTCTTGGAATGAATTGGAATTGATTTGCCTTGATTTAACTAATTAGACAATGTGCCCTACTATGAAAAATGCAAGATCTTGACAACTAACAAACTAAAACAAAGATTTGCAGGCAAATCTGGGAAATGCAGAGTGATGTGTACCCATCATAAAAATCTGGATTCAACCACTGTAGGACATAAGCGCCCAAGGGCATCTGGGTCCTTGTAGTGATGTCCCGCTCTACTTTTGCAACCCTCTGATGGCATATCTGAGATCCCTGTTTCCACTTGCAGATTTGTTGGATCACTGTTGGATAATTTTGTACGTGAGTTTTCGTGAGTTGACAAGATGTAGGGTTTCAGTTGCAACAATGAACAATTTTTCTTCAAGCTTCCTTCAATTCTCTTCAGACCTAAAACTTGCACATTGAAAGACAAGGAAAGGGTTGTGCCATTTAGGGGCTTGCCTTAGTCAAACCCCATGTTAGTGTTTCCACTTTCACAATGGCAATGTCAATTATAGGA
This sequence comes from Sequoiadendron giganteum, assembly GCA_007115665.2. Lineage (NCBI taxonomy): Eukaryota > Viridiplantae > Streptophyta > Pinopsida > Cupressales > Cupressaceae > Sequoiadendron > Sequoiadendron giganteum. The sequence goes on from CM021106.1 coordinate 66,033,450, forward strand.
ACAACAAATGATAGGAAGGAATGATGAATCAACAAAGTGCTGCAACTCACCACCCTTTGTAATGTCCCTGTTTTGTGGCCACCTAAGGAATAATAATTATTTTAATTATTTAACGTTACTAAGCAAAAAAGTGCAAAGTTAAAAAAAAGGTAATATTAAATAATTATATTAAATGGTTATAAAGTGACTTTGTGACATTTTAATAATAAATCAGTAAAGTTCCTTTATAAAAGTGTATTAAGAAATTTAGGTGGGAAAACCCTAAAAGTGCAACAAGGTATTATAATTATAATTTGAGAAGCTCATTCTCTCACAATTTTTGGATTATTTCATTTGGGGTTTGAAGTTTGGAAGAGCTCTTTGGAGTTTGAAGCCCTAAGAGGGTTATCCTATGGGTTTCAGTTTCGGTGGTGCAAGATTTCTCTCTAGCTGGCGTTGGCGAATTCATCTAGGGTTCGCACTTGCACGATAAAAGCAAATTTATGAATCTCCTTTGGAGATTAATTTGAAGATTAAAGATTGAAATTTGCTTGTTTGAGAAGTGAAGATTGTGAAGATTTAGTTTGTGGAATTTATTCGGAAACATTCAGGTTTATTTCAGATACTAGTGTTACACCCCAAATTGTGAAGTTACATTCCAGGTTTAATTGATGCTTGTACCTTGTTATCAATATGAATGTTATCTCATTTGATGTCATCTTAGTTGATGTTATTCATGGTGAAATACTGCATAAGTGAGAATAGATGGTTATTGAATTATTGTTATTCTAACTTTGAAGATGTTTATATATATTGCTTATTGTTGTGAACAAATTGACTACCAAGGCATGTGCTAGTGGTTGCAGGTAAATGTCCATTTCTCCAAGGGGAGGGGAAGTATCACTCGGGAGAGGAGATTGGTCGAGTAACCGGTAAAGTAAATTATTTGAGCATACACACACATCACTTTAGATTGAGTGAATTGAGTCAATTTGTGTGGGTTATAGGTAAGTCATCCATAGCTTGTATGTTTGCATTAGGAGTCTTGTTTACTTCTATATGCATTTGCAAGTGATGTTTATCTATTTGGTTTCTGTGATCTATTTTGTGATATTACAATCATATGGATAGAAGGGATGTAGGTGGAAGCATGTTTATATATATGCACATGCATGTCATGAGAATCTAACGACACATATACACACATGTATAGCGATACCACACTTACACACCTATCAATATGATGGTAACGTTAATGGATGTAAGTAAATAGGAAGTGGACATATATATACATATATATAGTATATACACATATCCATAGGGATATGCACATCGATACAAGCGTATGTTGGCAAATGGATAAGCTCATACAAATGCATCAATATGGTATACCTACACATACATGTACATAGAGGTATATACAAGTACATGTAAATGCATCATGAATTTACATATATATATATATATATCGGATGTATGCTGATTGGCTTACGATATATATATTTAATCAATATATATATGTGTGATTATATATTATATATATATATATATATAATTCACATCATTCAACTTTGGAAATCGAATTATTTTTGAATCGATTTAATATCATAATTCAACTTTGGAAATCGAATTATTTTTGAATCGATTTAATATCATCATTAAACTTTGCAAAATCAAATTATTTCAGAATTACTTGAGTCGATTTAAATAAATGAATCGATTTTGTTAATGGATGATAGCTTCGGTCAGATATGAATGACATTGATGCAAGTATCATTGTCATTCATAAGTGATCGAAATTATCATACATACTATGATATTTCTAAAGGAAACATTTAAATCAAAATTATGAGCATTCATATAAATTCGATCATTCTCGTGATTTTATATTCTGCATTTATTTGAAATCGGAATCCTCTTAAAGACATCCGCCATCATGTAGAAGGGTGTGTATGTGTTAATGCATACTTAACAAATGGCATTAGACTGTAGAAAGCCCGCGCGCAAAGGGACACGCCCCTTGAGCGAACGTGTCTCCACACGTGGAGACACGTCCTCTCAAGGGACACATCCCTTGGAGGCGGGCCTCTCCACTTACAAATAGGAGTTCCTTCATTGATATGCAAATATAGAAATCAAATAATGTTCTGCAATCAGCACATTCACATTTAAATAAGAAAATCTGGAAATCGCAGTTAGAAGAAAATTCTGGAAATTTCATTTTAACTTATAATTGTCTTACACAAAAATTCAAACTTAGTTTTGCTCTTAGGTATTAGGATCCTATTTAAGGAAAGATTTGATTACATTTACAGATTTCAACTCACATATTGGACTTGGGCTTGTGAGAAGAATTCGAATTTGAAACAAATACGGCAAAGTGAAATCGCACATCACCTGGTTATGATCATGCAAGGATAAATCCACAAAAGGCGTTTAAATCTTTTGACCAAGTCGTATCTGAAGCAAGAATAAGTCCAATGCAATAATTGAACTCTATCGACTCAACCTGAAAGATAGTCGGTAAAAGCTATGTGTAAAAGAATTACGATTGACTTCTTTCTGAAATATGAAAAATCTGCCATCTTATGAGTTTGGTGCCACCTTTGAAACTATTTTTTGTAGGTGTTGATTTATGAAATTCTCCATGTGCTTTTGGAATTAGTCTTCATAATGCTGGCAGAATGGGGGTCGGGTGGGTCTAGAACTTGTGGCCCGCGAGGGCGTGGGATTGTTATTTTCGGAGTGGTTAGAGTTTGCTTCCTTTGTATAATTGTTGCTCAAGTTTTGGAGGGCCTGAAGTAATGCTTGGGAAGTTTTCTCATTTTGTTCCATTAGGGCTTGGGTGTTCTTATCACTATTCTCCATGAAAGCCCTAAGTTCATCTCTTAAAGGATCATCCATGGGGTCGTTTTCATGGTTTCCCACAGGATGGCAGGAAAGGTGCTCTGATACCACTGTAATGTCCCTTACCTGACTTGTCCAAAAATTTGGTATTTGATTAGGTTTAGGTTCTCTTCTATCCAAATGAATGTTCTCCTAATTCAATAATTTTAGATTTGAATCCTGTATTCAACATATTAGCAACATGTCTATTAGCATTAATATCTAGATATCCAAAAATACAAACATAATCACAAAATCCATAACGAAGACAAATGAGGAGTGTCATGGGTAGATTCGCTTGAAGCTATCCATCTAAGCCCAAGGGCACAAGCATCCTATCAAGATAACCCACCCCTTGGCTTCGAGTTGAACGTCCACTAAGACCATTCCATCCCCGAAGTGGCGTGCTTAGTGGTAACACTTGTACCTTCTACCCACGCCATCACCTCGCAAGACACATGACCTACTGGGGGAAGCCAATGAAGCTCATAAGTGGCCTAGGCCTACCACCCCTCCATGGCCGCAATGGATTGTTAAGTGGGACCCCCACCCCTCCATGGCCACAGCGGATTGTTAAGTGGGGTTTTTAGGCACCACTTGTCTCAGGCCCTTCCACCCTAGTAGTTTTACAAACACATAGAGAAGGATCTTTAAACAATCAAATGTTTTTGCATTTTCTATTGATCTTTATCAAATCATTTCACAGTTCCATTGTACTCGTAACAAGAATAAAGAAATCATAATTATTTCGTATATGATTATTATTATGACAATGCTAAGGAAATTGTAATTTATTTCTGAGCTAATCATAATTAGATTAAGATGCAAGAAGGCTGAGCACTAGTAATTCGAATCTATAAATAAGTTCATATACCTAATAAATAGTGAGAGGTGTATATAGCATGTTAGTTCTTATCTCTCCTTTCTATTGAATATAACATATGAACATGTATAGGAAGCAGCAAGATAAAGTCTTTGAAAGAGCCATATGGATTTGAGTGATCTCTAAGATTAGTGATTATCAACCAGATTCGAATGAGTCAGAGAAGTTCATTATTTAGATGTAACGGGCCTTTTACCATATTCATGGAAAAACAATTTCATACTGTAGTGCAATCACAGGTAAGTTCTTTTGCTAGGCGGCTACATATCCAAGTATTTAGAATGCTAGTATTCATGTCTAAGTGATTTCACTCACCTGGAAGCTCGTGTTTGATCCCGTCACTTATTCCGCGCCTTCTTCTATGTGCCCTCTCTCCGATGATCATGCTTGGTTCGCTTGCTTTATATCTCCACTGGAGACAGGTTGTATCCGCCTATGCTTGGTCGCGCCCTTTGGTTGGAGGCACCTGTTCCATTTCGACTGATAGCGTTTGACCCTAAATGGTGATTATCGCATACCACTTCAGACTTGTGGGTGATCAATGCGTTAATCTTATTCTATTGTTTTTTCACTATTCTTCCGATCAATTTGAGGACCCGATAATTACCAATATCGATTTATTTATTTGGGGGTTTGATGACTTTATTATTGCTGAACATAATTTTTAGGCTAATTATTTATTATCCTTGTTCCCTTATAATACCTTATGATCCATTGAGGTAATATTTCAATTTTACCTATAATGTTTATTTAAACTTTATCATTAATATTTGTATTAATTATCGAATCATATAAAAATAGTATTTACCAAAATAATGAATATTATCTATTCCATATCATTACAATGTTTAATATTTATATTTTTGGGGATTTACGATATATAGTATAATAATTATAATATTGTTGTCTGACAATTATTATTATAACAGTATCACAATCATTATTATTATTATTATTATTATTATTTTTAAAATATGTCTTTGTTATCTTAGTATCCAATTTCAAGGACATGACAGCCTCCTTCAACTTATGTAAGTTTGTTTCCATAGGTGTAGACATAGGTTTGCAATGAATCATACAAAACCTCTTCAGAATGTCAATAGTATACTTGCCTTGAATTAGAATCATCTCATCTGGCTTTTGCCAAACTTCTAAGCCAAGAAAGTAATGCATGAGACCAAGATTCTTCATCTCAAACTTAGAAGCTCACTCCTTACATTTTAGAATCAGGTTTTCTTCTCCAGTGATAATCAAATCATCAACATACAAAACCAAAATCAATGCTTCACCATTTATCACCTTAAAGTAGAGGTTAGAATCTGCATCATTCTTTGAGAAGCCCAAACTCAGTAGGTAACGATCAATCCTTTCATACCAAGCATGAGGAACTTGCTTAAGACCGTACAAGGCCTTCTTCAGCTTGCAAACATGAGACTCCTTCCCATGTACCTCAAAACCATCGGGCTGTTCAATGTAAACCTCTTCTTCTATGACACCATTAAGAAAGGCTGTCTTTACATCCATTTGGTGGATCTTCCATCCTCTAGATGCTGCAATCACAATGATGGTTCTGACAGAACTATAACGAGCCACAAGAGCAAAGGTTTCTTCATAGTCAACTCCCTCTTTTTGTGAGAACCCTCTAGCCACAAATCTTGCCTTGTACTTCTCAATGCTCCCATCAGCCGCATGCTTGATTTTCAAGAGCCATTTAGAAGACACTACGAATTTGCCTTCAGGTCTAGGAACAATATCCCAAACATCATTCTTAAGTATGGATTGATACGCCTCAGTCATAGCATCTTTCCAAACTTGTTGACTAGAAGCTTCTTCAACATTTGAAGGCTCTGACTCAATGATATGACTCATCAAAGCTACACAACCGGAGAACTTATGAGGTCTCTTACTTTCTCTGAAAGTTCCTCTTGGGGCTGCAAAACTATCTGCCTCCTGCATAATCTTCCTAGCCCAAAGAGGTCTCTTCTTACCAATCACAATATCTATAGGCCCGTTAGTAGGCTCCAAGGGTTCAACTGGATCACCATTTTCTTGAGGTTCAAGAACCTCCTTCTGAATTTCAAGAATATGGTCAACTTCCATATCTCGAGGAGGCTCTTCTTCATCAATCTCCATGTGAGATCCCTTGGATCTTCTAAATGCAACATCCTCCTCAAATGTGACATCTCTACTGATCTCAATAGTCTTCTGACCTAGAATGTAGATTCTGTAAGCTTTAGAAGTCTCACTGTAACCTACCAAAATTCCCTTCTTGCTAGAAGGTTCCAATTTTGTCCTCTTTTCCTTAGGTATATGAATGTACACTGGACACCCAAAGATCCTCAAATGACTTACTTTAGGTTTCACCCCTGAGAATGCTTCTTCAAGAGTAATGTTCTCCAAGATTCTATGACGACTCCTATTCTATACATAAACTATAGTCCTGGATGCTTTAGCCCAAAAACAAATTTGCAAGTCTTGGTCATGAAGCATGGCTTTGACTGCTTCCACAATAGTTCTGTTCTTTCTTTTCGCAACACCATTCTGTTGAGGATTATAAGGAACGCTAAGCTCCCTCTTAATCTTTGCTTCAATGCAAAAGTTACGAAAAATAACATAAGTGTATTCTCCTCCGTTGTCGGATCTCAACACCTTAATCCTCTTCCTGGACATATTCTCCACCTGAGCTTTGAATTCTCTAAATCTGTTTAATACTTCCTCAAATTCTTTAGACCTTAAGAAATAGATCCAAGTCTTTCTAGAGTAGTCATCAATAAAAATAATGTAATACAAGAAACCACTCGAAGACGCAACAGACATTGGACCACACAAGTCAGAATGAATAAGATCTAAGATACATTTGGATCTACTTTCACTATTATGGAATGGACCTTTTGTATTCTTACCCAAAGCGTAGCCTTTGCAGGTTCCTTCATGCTTCTAGTTGAACTTAGGGAGATCTGTGACCATCTTCTCCATAACTGGTAGTGCTCGAAAGTGAAGGTGAGCCAATCTTTGATGCCAAAGATCACCCAAACTTGCAGAGTCATGTACTAGAGCCTGAATGGGGCACGTGCAAAGCCTGTAGAGACACCCATGTGTAACTCCAACCTTCCTGGTAGTCTTGAAGTTAGAGTTCTTCGCCCAAATGAGAACTTTGCCTTCAGAAAAGGCAACTTGATAACCCTTGTCTTCCAAGGCTGATATGGAAACAAGGTTCTGCTTGATGCCTGGAACGAATAAAACATCATCCAATTGTAATGAGATGTCGGAATCAAAATGTAGAGATGAAGTCCCAACTCCTTTTACCAAGTAACTAGCATCATCTCCAATAATAACTTGATCGTTAGAATCTTTCATCACCAAATCAGATAGATGTTCCCTGAATCCGGTGATGTGGCGAGAGGCACCACTGTCTATCAACCAGGTGTTGGTGTCGGTAGATACATTACTTGATAAAGTTGAATAGAACAGGTATTCACTTGTATCCTTCTGCATAGGGGCTTCATCGACATTAGCAAAGGCATCCTGTTGCTTAAGCCTGGAAGGACATTCCTTTGCAAAATGACCATATTTGTCACATCGGAAGCATTGAACTTGGAGAGGTCCCTCTTCTTCTTAAATGTGGGGCCACCATTAGCTCCTCTATCTCTGTTTCTTTTGAAATACCCTTTCTTCCCACCTTTCTTCTTTGAGGATTGAGTGGCAAGAACATGAAGATCTTCATTGGCGGAACTTTTCCCAATACCTCTTGCAGCCAACCTAGATTCTTCTTGGATGCAGTCTGCCCTCAATCGATCAAACTTGGGAGGCACACTGATTCCCTGAATATAAGACTCCCAGGATGAGGGGAGACCATTGAGAGCCAGCATGGTTAGATCCTTGCTATCGACCACATGCCCAATAGACGAGAGTTGATCTCTCAATTCGGTTATTCTCATAAAGTAGGCGATGATAGTTTCTCCCTTTGCCATCTTTAAGTGATGAAGTTGTTGCTTCAGTGCAAGAGCCCGGTTGGTGTTGTTGATCTCGTACATCTCCTCTAGGGTTTTGAACATCTCTTTTGTAGTCCTTAACTTGGAGATGATAGGAACAATATGATCCTTCACCGAATCAACCAACATCTTCTTTGCCCTTGTATCTTTCTTCTTCCAAAGGGCTTTTTCCTCCTCTTCCGTAGGCTCGGGGGCAGAGCTCTCCACAAACTCTGCCAATTCACTTTCCTCCAAGGTGAGCATGATCCTGAATCTCCACGAGGTGAAGTTTGATGCTCCCTCAAGCCTATCTTCAACCTTAAGACCATTCACCATCTTGACGAGTGAATGAGGATGAGAGAATTCAACAAGGTAAGGCTGATAAATACAAATCTGATCGGGATCCTCTTCAAACCCGCTTTGATACCATGTAGATTTTATATGATCAGATTAGAGAGCAGAAATTAATTTAAAAATCAAGTTAATCAACACAATGACACAGCCAATACCTTAGGAAAACCCTCCAACTTGAGGAAGAAAAACCCAGCCAATATAACTCCTTTATATTGATAACAATAAGAGCGGAAATCTGCTTACAACTCAGGCACAACTCAATGCCTAACAAATACAATAAACAACACCTCTCCTAGATGCAAAGATACAAATGATATGTCTCTCCTAGAATCGATCTGCTGAATGGAGAAACTCGATCTGCTGTAATAGTGCGAACTCCTCCTTGAACAATGCTGAATAAAATTTATGATTACACAATGAAGGATATCATCTATATATCCTATTCGCACCCCTTCATGAATAGATGTCGGCCACAAGAGAAGAGACGCCTTCATGAGGAGGTGTGAATTCCAAGAAAAGTCGGCCCCAATAAATAATATATATTTATTATGTCTTTTATTTATTGATCTTTTAGACATTAATTAAATCGCCTCTTTAATCAAATTGAATAGGTAAATTTAAATAGCTCTTTAAGCTATATTTAAATTTAATCTTTATTATAAATCTGGAAGTCTTTCTCACGTGGCTGCATGTAGACATCAACATGCATCAGATCTACTCATCCAAGGGTTATACAATGGAGATCTCTAAAAAACACCACAACCCCAAACAGGGCTTTGATACCAAATGTTAGGAAAATCAACCATGATGATCAATCCATTTCCTACATAAATAACCCTCTAAGAGAAAAGCATGCATACAAGTATATAGATAACCAAATGCAAAGATCAAAGCCGTATCATAAGATATCATAAGATATACCCTGGGAAAACCCTCATAGAGAGAAAAATCCGCCCTCCAAAAGCATCCATGCTCAATGTATTATTCAACAATAAATCATTACAATACACTAACAGAGCCTCCATGAACACCTTCAAAACATCAAGCCCTCTATAAGCAATCCATGTGAACAAGCATGTAACCACACATCCCATGCCATGCTTCAACCCTCACAAATGTTAACAAGAGCTAACCTGACAACTATCCAACTGACCAACCTTAGACAACTACCCATGTGTCCGCTGTTTTAGAAATAAGCTCACACAAAACCACCAAGTGGTATTACATAAAACCATTTGACTAATACCACGATCTTACAAAACCATTAACCCCTCATTTAGTATCGGTAGAAAGTTTTCCCAATATTAAGTATTATTCTCATGTGCAACCCCATATTAAATATTTAATCCAATGTTACATACAACACATAAAGTGGCCCCAAGAATGCTAGACCCATGTGGTGCACACATCCCTAGATTCCCTAGGTGCACCACATAATAAATAAATGATTACATTATAACATTATGCAAGGTGTACAACACACCTTTTCCTAAGAGATTGTACCGCAAGGATTTTACTCTGAAGACACCCAATGTGAGAAAACTATGGAAAAGGCCTTAGTTTCTCTTACCACCATTCCCTTGCAATACTAGAAGCTTACTACCTTCTTGAGGCTTCCAAGGCCACCAAAAGCATATCAACAGTAACCGCTTTTGTGCTCCAACTTTTGTTTAATGCATACTCTCCTCTATAGCACTTGTATGCTACCACTCCACAAAACACTCAACCAAGAATAATGAATGCATGCATGATCTTTCTAGGGTCTACACAATGAAACCAACAAAAATGAATCAAACAAGAATTCTAATCATTTTAAAATACAAAAAGACATCATTTCCAATCATTACTCTTCTCTTCATTCTAGCTTGGGCAAAATTGCCATAAACATTATGATGAAACAATCATGTCACATATGCAACCGCCATGACATTGGCATAAATCCAAGCCACAAGCATAACTACCATGACACAAACTACCTTGCCACAAATAGAACACCCATGAAAGTGAAACCACCAACCCAATGTATGTGGTGGTTTAATCACAGTGCAAATGTCTTATGTTCCAACACTAAGTTGGGAACCTTACGTAAGTTCATGTGAAGCAAGGTCCTTCCCTAGGCTCAATCAAAGTCCAAAAAATTGTAGCCTTGCACAATGAGTAGGAATGGAGTTTTTAGTGAGGAATGAGAGGTAAGATTATATTTATGATTTTGTTTCGTAAGTTTTTAGTGATTTAAAAGTTGCTTTTGGAAGGTCCCCAACATTGAGAAGAGATAGAAGTAGAACTACAACCACTAGAATGAGAACTAATTTGTTGAGGAGTCTTAGTTGTAGTAGACCACAAGGATGAGAAATGCATAGATCTCTTTCAATTTTGTATTTGAACCAATTGTGTCTAAAGCGCACTTAACACCTCTAGCATTAGTCATTCGCTGGAAGAATAAAGGAATCAGTTTGTTAGATCTTAAATCTCCATGGAGAAATTTATGCCTAAAAGTGGTGAGTGATATAACAAAGAAAAAGGGTCAAGTATCTTTGACAAAGGTAATAGAAGAAAGTGGATAGAGAACCACTAGAATCTCTACGTAAGTAATTATATTGCCCATGGATTTAATAGTAGATCAAACATTGAAAAAAATTGCTCCTCGATCTCAACCTCTTGGAAGGAACAAAGGTAGTAGACCCCTTTCATTTTGTAGAATATGGTGATTTGTCTAATTCAAATTAATGGGAACACACCCACAACTAGCCAAGGAGAATTCTCAAGCCATGAGACCACTAATGTTGAAGATAGCTAGGTTGAAGAGTGGTCCCATTAGTAACTTGGATGTACAAATAGTAAAAATCCTCTTTGACAAATTGATTAAGCTCCTTTGTGCTTGAAGAAAGCAATGAGAGGCACATAAAGTGTACTAAAAAAGGGTGTCATGTTCAAAGTAATGTCAATAGAATAGAAGAGAAAATGGACCTCAAAGAACTAGCAACACCGACTTCCAAAGTAGCCAAAAGACACAATCTCCTCTAAGGAATAGAGTGCCAAGAAAGAATACATCCACAAGCCAAAGGAAAATCACTCATGGATCTAAGCCTATGTATAAACCAAGTGAGTCTAAAGAGACCTTGAGGCTAAGGGATTAGGCGACAAATTTGACTTGGATACTACACTAAGGAACTATTTGTTTGAACTAGATCATGCGTTGAAGCATAATCATCGGAACCCTCTTAGTCTAAGCCCAACCACTAGATCCCAAGCAAGGGCCCCAATCTCAAAACCATACATCACCATGGACTTAATCATTGCATCAAACAGGGACATCTTTGAAGGGATCCTAGAAATGTACCTTAAATCATTGGCATTAAAGAATAAAGAGTGAGGTGTATCTGTTGCAAAGATGAGAATGAATGGCTGGCCGCAACAGAAGAGGACTAGTAAACTAAACCCCTAGATAGGTATAAGAAGAGGTGAACTCCACTAGGATCATTTGTAGAAGATATGAAACTCGGAAAGAATGTCCTTGGTGATGTTGAAGACCATTACCTTAGTTTTTCCCATTATGCCAAGTAATATGAAACAGAATAAAGTATATGAATTTGACAAATTGGTTGCATTCAAATATGTACATTCCTACTCTGAACTTGACAAGGATAAAATAAATACTAAACAATGCAGTCCTTAAGAATTCATCAGCTCTTTTGCAATTTAAAAAAGAGTTTCGTTCAAGAGATTGTGAATTCCAATATAAAGGTAACTGTTGATCAGATTTCAATCTCTCTCACCATAATCAGACATCCTATTGATCCAGCAGACATGGCACGGTTGGAGCATAATGATAATGAGGTAAATGCAAGTGTGACCTAGGATTTAAAATTTTGAGAATGTGATTGAAGCTTATACCACAGCACTTTAAAGGTAAGCCCATAATCTTATCCAATATTTTCCAAGCAAGAAAACCAAATAAGGACTAAATTACTTGCTTGCGAACATGAACAGAAAACCATTTTACAAATCACCATCCAGAAGCATGCAAAGAAGCTGACCTAAATATAATTATAGTTGCAAACATCGAAATCTCAAATTAAATGAGCTCTTTAACCTTCTCAAATTAAAAAAAATCTTCACAAAGAGTTAAAATTTCAAATGAGTTGTTTACAACTCCTCCACATTTATAAGAAAAGTAGTGAAATAAAGGAGATTAACTTGGATATCTAAAGAATTATACCTGGAGACCTTTGCTTGCAAGCAGTTGCTTAAAATCTGCTAATCGTAGATCCCCGACAAGAACAGCTTTATGTGGTGGTGGGTCTGTGGATAGTGGAATGAGAGGAAGCATTTCCTCCTCTTTGTTTCCAACTTCCCCATCAATCCATGTTAATTCATAGTCACCAAGCTGCACATATATTTTTTAGGTAAATGGAATTAAATATGAAAATAGACATTACCTGTTTTCAAGGACAACCTATTACTATCAGTCAATCATTATGATAACTCAATCATGCATCTTGTGGACAAAAGAAAGTTTATAATGTTTCAACAGATGAAACTATACCTTTTTAAAAAGCACATTGCTCATGAGTCTCTCTGAAAGTCGCACCTGAAATTTCAAAAAGACTAAATTCATTAAAATGCAATATGATAAGTTAATAAGCTTTGCTCACATGATAAATTATTCATGCCTCCTTTTCCAACTGAACCATAAGTACATGCCAAGGTTTCAGGGTTGATTCATTTCACCATGCAATAAGTAGAGATTAGATTCACCTTGTAAGCAGACAAATCTGATTTTACATCCACCGTGTCCTCAATCTGAGGAGCATAAACATGAGATGTAATATGCTTCAAGCAGTGCTGTTTTAAATGCTCTGTTGCTTCAGCAGATCCATGAACTAAAACCTTCACCATCATAAACAGGAGTATTGTCATGTATGTCATGATTAAAGTTTAGAACCAGAGAAAAATTCTCATAAGTGTAATACTCTTTATCATTCAACAGTGGCCTTAATACAAACAAAGCATTCCAATCATTTATATGCTAGCGACAGAGAAATTGATAATAATTAAACCAAATGGAACTCTGAAACTTAATAAAATGGTTGCCAGCTATAAGAAATATAAGAATTGAACATTAAAAAATGTCAAATATGTACCCACTTACACCCAAACTAGTTAGCATTCCAAGAAAACAAACTGTTTTTGACCCCCGCGACCATACTAAGAATCAAATTGCAAAAGTAAATAAAACAAAAGAACAAAATAATATTGTGAACAACTGAGATCAATATCAACATCATGAACACTTCACTGAAAAGGATCCCAAAAATAATAATCAGGAAAAGACTGATAGATGGATAAGGGGAACGAATGCCTGATTTTTTAAAGAACATTAGAAATAGTCATAATCAAACACCATTTAGGTAACACTGAATAAGACTCAAAATGAAAACCAGAACAATATCAGTAAGAGGCATGCCTAATACTTTCCCCCACCTAAGAAAGCAACAAAAGAAAATTTACAGAGGTCTATCAAAGACGAATAATTATAAACTGTGCTCTAAAACAATTAATATAAATATTATAAAATACATTTTTATACGTAACAAAAAATTTGCTGATAAACCCCTCACAAAATGATTGGTTGATCGATGTGTCAAACCACATATTGTGATTCATCTTTTGCATGCAGCTTTTCCAGGAAGTATGTGTTCCTAGCAATACGGATTGCAGAAGCTTTAAGTCTACACACTGTTGAAGTTTAGTGACCAAAACTTGGACTTTAGAATTCAAAATATGTACTTGAAACTTCATTTTAGGGGTGTCCTTATTCAATCTTTTTATTTTGCCTTGAGACTAGCATACAACAACTCCTAGATAACCTCCATAGAAGGAATTAGGAAAGACGTTAAAGAAATAATTTGCAATACAAAAATATTTTATACAAAATTTGAGTTCTCTACAGATAGCAGAAATTTGTCCTTGCAACAGAGCTTTACTATTGGATGCCAGTCAACATAAGCTTGCAGGTCCATTTTGGGTAAATATCCATTCGAATGGTGTACCATCAGTTTTTCATGTTTATAACAACTAACAAAGAAAAAAAGTGTATTAAAATATCAATGATATGGCGAAGGACCCTAAGAAGTCATATAATTTAAGTATTTTATTTTCAAATAACAAGTGAATTAACATACCTACAATGTTGGGTTTTGTGATAAGCAAGGAATCAACCAAGACTTATTGCCATAGTGATGGCCACAATTCTACTTAAGACCTGATTATAGGCTAAACAATATTATTTCTCATTAATCAAGAAAACAAGTACATAGCAAACTAAAGAGCATAAGAATAACGAGAATGAGAGAGAAACAAAGCTAGGTGACTGCATGTATAAGAAATGCGAAGGAGAAGGAAAGGGAACCATTCAACCACTAAGAAGTGTAATTCCCAGAATATTAATGCACCTCAATATCCAGATAGGGAAAGTGTTAACTCCCATGGAAAAGAGAGACACCTATCACTCCCACTCACCATTATTAAACTTAAATACACCTACTTAAGCAAGCTAAACAAGTGTAGGAAATATCTAATAAACTAATAAAAAGAAATTAGAAACCACCCCGCTAAAGCATAGCTTAGGAGAAAAAGATGGGTTCTAACAATGTGCAACCTAACAAAGTACCCAAGAACAAGAGAATACGCCCATAAAGAAGAGGAAGGACCCCCTCTCACATCCCCCCTCCCCCAAGAAAAGAAAGGAAAGCTCCCAGAAAAGTGAGGAAGAGATTGGAGAGGAGAGAGAGGGCCATATAGTCCCCTAAAATAGAATAACCACCTACAAGGTCATTGACTCCACCTAACAAAGAGAGAATGCAGATGCAAATTGTCTCATAACAAGTATTGAAGTACCTTCATCCATGTCGAACAATACATCTTCCTTTTAGAAGAAGGAAACCTTATGGTGCAAGTCTATTGAATTCCAACTCAAACTGTGGAATGAAGAGAGAAAACAAGAAAATGATATTTGGAAATCATTCAAATGTCACCATGCTAGTGTTAAAAGGTGTCAAGATTGAATCAAGGGCCTCGAGCCTAACTGAAGGTGACCTCTCAAAACCATGTGGGTATAGATGAAGAATAGGTACCAAATATGTGGAGACAACAACCGCATAATTACTATCATCCAATAGAAAGACTAAGTCCTTAAGATGAAGAATAGGTACCAAATATGTGGAGACAACAACTGCATAAGTGGGACCCCACAAATAGATCTGAAAAATATAGTAAGTAGACATATCAATTAGGTAGATAAAAAAGATGGATATGAACCTGCTACAAAGAATTGCTATAGCCCCCAACGAAGCAAGACTAAGCTCAGATGAAGCAACAAGTGATGGTGAAATCTCAATGCATGTCATCAAACTACACTACCAATCCCACAATGATGTGTCCACACCAGATGGCTAAGTATGGACACCAATCAAATTTGTTAATGCAAGAATAGATGATTCCTTAGCCTTGGAATGTTGGCTCAAAGATAAAGAAGATGAACCCTATAAATCTACAATAGGAGTCATGGAAGCCAAAGAACCAATAGGAGTGTGTATGAGGAGGTGTATCAAGAGAAGTCTCTATGTCATCTTGATGTTCAAAATCTTCCCATTCTTCAAGCACCACAATTGTTTTATAGTCATATGATTGGAAAACATCAAGGGGAACAAGATCACCCATGGCAAGATCTTCTAGGAATAGAGGTTCATTTGTATCTCCATGCATCTCATCTACTCCAAAGGTCATGAGAGCACTCAATATAAGTAGTGGCCGTTATGGTGTCAATATTGACAAAACATACTATCAATCCCATGATATGATTAATCTTGTCACACCACAAATTTTTGCCAGATATAGGGCTCAAGAACAAGTTCATTGAGAAAATGCAGTAGTTTGATAGAGCTGAAATGTGTCAAGAGTCCATCTCACCAAGACTTATGTTTCCATTTATATCCAATTTGACAATAGCTAGATGATTTTGATACTCATGATTAACTCCTCAAATCAATCAAACAAACTAATCAAGAGAATCCCTATAATGGAACTTTATTTCAATTTGTGATTACGATAACCTCATAAAGGGCCCCCCAAATAGAGTACAAGAATGTGGCACTTTATCATTAGTGCACGTACAATATCTAGTTATGTTTTCAAGATTCCCAAATTGAGCACAATGTAGAAAGTACAACTCAATTATAAAATGAGATATAACAAGGACATCAACATGAAGTAAGCAACATCAACATGAAGTAAGCAAAAAAACACTTTTGAAAAATGGGACCCAAAAAGTAGTCTACCTGTACATGATATGGCCCTTTGAAGATCTCAAAACAAAAACTAAATACCAAATACTTTGAGAACACAGTTTTTACGAAATTGGAGCGTTGAAATCGAAAACTACTTACACCATCACAAAGTCAGTGAAAAAACTAATTCCCTTTCAAAAAAAATTGCACTAAAAAAGGAAGACAAATAACAAGCATATTTCCTCTAAAAGTTTAATTGCAAAAAAGAAAAGTTCATTGAAGTAAAGGCCACCCTCCAAACACAGTGTGTGTAAAGTTCCAAATCCAGATTTCACAGAATAATGAAGAATGTTTATTATCAGGCAGCAACAATTATCACACTGTAAAGTTCCACACCCAGATTTCAGGGAATAAAGAATATTACCAGACAGCACAATTATCCCAATTCTAACATTCAATTGAGGTGCAATTACTACTGTAACAATTACACTAAGATTCTGAAATAAACATTGCTCAGAACTGAAATAATGCAAACAGACTAGTTTATATTTCTGAGAGACTCAGCACCATTAGAATACTTGGATTCAAGTATAGGGAATACAACTGGTCTGGAACGATGAATGCAACTGAAATGACAAACCCGATTTTGTAATGCTGTCTCTGAGATCTCACTAGATACCTTAAGTATTGATGCAAATTCCTTCAGAATGCACACTCAACCTTGGAGAATCGTCTTAAAGTAGTCACAATCTGTGTAATGTCCCCGTTTTGGAGATAGATTGATTTAATTAATTTAATTAATTAAGTTGTCCAAATTAATAATTTTCCTTGTGGATAACTTAATTGATTATTTTAATTAAAAGTATTAAGTTAATTATCTATAAAGTTATCAAATAAATTAAAATTAAAAGTTAACTTTATATTTAATTAATTTAATAAAGTGACTTAATAAAATATTATATTATAAAAGTCACTTAAATAAAATAATGTTCTAGAAGCTTCTTGAAGGGCTGGAGAAAAAGAATAAATAGAGGGGTTGCCTAAGCTTCTAATCATCCAGATTTGAAAAATTGATGTTTGATAATTCATCTTGTGGAGCCAAGGGTTTCTGCAGATTTCTTCTTGGTCATAGGAAACGAAAACTTCCTATCGATAGCAATTTTGAGGATGTGAAATATCATCTGAATTATTGCAGCTGAGTGGGTGATATTTCAGTCATTCACATTGTGGGAAAACTTTGTGGCCTTTGGCCAGGTTTTGGAGCTGATTGATTTATTCTCATTGGAGTAATAATTGCAGATGTTTAGGAGATTATCATTGGTGATATTTTGGTTAAATTGCAGATTGTATATTTCTGAGTTTTGACAGTCATAATGACGCCATGATGAGGAGTACAATTTGGGCTTGCTAAGGGTTTGTTGCAGCAAACTCAACATCTATCAAGGGCGATCTTTCTAACAGCTTTATATTGACTTGTGACGCCAAGAGAAGAAGCTTCTTTTATTCAATATATAATTTGCAGAAATTGCTGGCTGGGCGCACTGGATAGATTACTGCGATTTGGCTTGAGAAACCATAATAAAATCTGAATAAATTCATGAAGTTTCGTGGAGGACTAGAGAAGCATATCGCTGCATATTTGAGGTCATAGACTGCCACAGAAAAGAGAATCAACCCAGTTATTGTTGACAGTCACTAATTTTCAAACTTGCTGGTGATCAACATTTTAGCTCATGGAGTCATGAATTTGCATCATTTCCACCATTCAAGAAAGGCGCTTCACTTTTGCAGGCATAACAATGCTTTATGATGTCATCAATGGAGGTTTAGAGCTGAAGATTATTTTATATTGGAGCTGCTGATTTTGAACAGGGGCGGCACCTTCATGGCTGCGATTTGGTCTTGGGAGGGGCTATTTTAGTGGATTTTGGCTGCCACTTCACCTCCAACAGGGGGCGCTACAATATATCAGATTCCTCTTGCTAGTTTCAGTAGATTAGCATTGTAATAGAAATCATTAGCATTGCTGCATAGAAGATTACTCAGAAAATCAGACTTTGGCATTGTTGCATATCTTTGTAAGCCAAGAGTTTTGGCCAATCTATTGCATCATTGTATTGGACATTATTGCAATAAAAGGAGTTATAAGTTACTGGTTTCATATTGTTGTAATAGAACAAGTTTATGTCATTCTTGATCAATCAATTAGTATGCATGCCAATTGTATGACAAAATGTCACTTGGCTGTAGGTGCATTTTTCTCATTTAGGAATCATATATGTGCATTGAAAGGGATCCAAAGTAGTCAGATATGCATCTAAATGATAATTTAGACATTGTAGTGTTGAATTGCAAGCTTTTGGAGTCTTCTATTATTATTTCTCAAGCATACTATCAGACTGTAATCTCAAACCAGCAAGCTTTAAGTTTACATCTGAAGTGTTTGACAAAATACCTTGAACCTATAATCAACATTTTGAGGACAAAACTAGTAAGGTTCATTACAGTCTGGATGTGGTGAGACCCGTGTGATGATGTTCACCTTAGGTAGCTCGCTCAAGAGATAAAACGATCACCAGAGATGGATGCGGAAGTATCATGTGGGTGGATTGCTGGAAAGAATCGTGCATTCCGGAGTGCACGGGATAGATTGACTTGTGAAGCTTCTGCCCAGCTGCCTCTAGACGCGAAATTGATCTTGTCGCCCACTGAAGAGGTTTTCGTCTCTTCAAGATTTCGTGACTATGTCTCATACCATGATGCTGCACAAAGGCAAATGATCTAGCATAAATAGATAACTCCAGCGCCCACCAAAAGAGGTCGGCCAAATCTAACCTCGAATTTCCAGCGCCAACCAAGGAGTCGGCCAGATACTTTCAAAATTTAAATATTATTTTTAATAATTTAAATTTATTATTTAATATTATTTTTAAAAATTATTATAAATATTTAATTATTATTAAATTCAGATATATTGTTTAGAAACACTATTTATGATTTCCCTCCAAAATTAAATCAGGTAATTTTGGGCACATGACAGTGTGAAATTGCCAAATTTTGATGGAATAGGCCAAAATCCCTAAAAAAAGTAGATGGTTGCTAGATAATTCAAAACTATCTCCAAATATGGTGGAGCTCTCAACTTTAGAGAAAACCCACCAAATTCAAGGGAAAAGCTAAAAATAGTTGGAATTTCCAAAAAAAAAGAAATGTTAAAGTTGAGAGGATTCATTGTTGACCATTAATATAGTTGTGTATTGTTGTGTACAAACGTCGAGCAATTTTGAGGGGCCACATAGGCCACAAATTATGAGTAGCGGCTATCTTGGTGTAAGGTTGAGCCTCAAAAAAGAAGTTGTGGCCTGGTAGTAGGTTGCACCTCACACCAAATCTAAGATTCCTTTCCAATATATACCCAAAAAATTCCACCTTACTTTGAAGTTCAGAGAGTAAACATTTTGACAAACAGTTGAGGGTGTAATGTCCCTTACCCGATTTGCCCTAGAATTTATTTGTTGATTAGGTTTAGGGTTCCTTTTTTCCACATGATTGTTCTTTTGAATTAAGTAATCTTGATTTAAAATCTGCATTCACCATATTAACAACATTCCCACACACACATATATTTGTTAGTATTAATATCTAGATATCCAAAATATAAGCATAATCATAAATGCAATTTAACAAGCAAGAGGAGTGCCATGGGTGGATCTGCCCTGAAGCCTTCAAATAAATCTCAAGAGGTTGTCCATCCCAATCCTTCTTGCCTAGTGGCTTAGTACCTACATACTCCATTCATGGCAACACCTTGAAGACACTCATTCTATCAAGGGGAGAGGAATCATGGAATCCTTAAGTAGCCTAAGGTCTACCACCTCCTATTCGCCCAATCCCTAGTCAACGGCCTAAGGGGCTGCAAGGCCCAATCCCTTGTCTAGGGCCTAAGGGGCACAAGCCTAGGTGGGACCCCCGACCTTCTATAACCCAATCCCTAGTCAAGGGCCTAAGGGGCTGCAGGGCCCGATCCCTTGTCTAGAGCCTAAGGGGCTGAAAGTGGGGTTTTTAGACAATCTACTTAAACCATGGTTCACCCTTCCTGATAGGGTTACAAGCACAAAGAAGACAATCTTTACACGATCAGCTATATTTGCATTCATCCAAAATTTATTTCATGCCTATAATCAAATATATCTTCATTTATCAATGGTTCTTTAAGTTCATCATTTCCTAAAATAATTCTCATTATGATAAGATTAAAGAAAGCATTATATCAATAATCAAATTAACAATATCAATTTCTTATATTCAAAATATGCTAAATATTATTGCTAAATGAGTACATCACCTGAGTTGCTATATCTCTCCATGTTTCCTTACTCGCCTCCTTCAACCTTATACTGAATTGATCATAAGATGAGGACAATTCATAAATATACATAATCTACTTATGTTTATATTAAAGAGTCATCATTACTTATAAGTATCATTATTGCATAATCGTTTATATATATATATATATATATATATATATATATATATATATAATTATTCTTTTACTTATATTCATATATATTCTTTATTCATTGCATATTATTCATTATAAAATTTATCTATATCTATGCATATATACTTGTATGCCTATTATATATATATATATATATATATTAAATGGCTCTATATTCCAATGCATAACAATCATTGTTGCTGCTGTTTTTTTTTCTCAATGTTTTCCCTCTTCCTTCTATTTATACCATTCAAAGTAGGTGACTCATGGGGGGAATGTATTGTTTGGTGAAAGAGGCGACTTTTCATAAAATATATCCCTTTATTAGATTTAATTGCTGCCTTTAAAGGCTTATTATCACAATAATATCTATTTTTGAAAATAATATATTATTATTAATAATTATCATATTTCAAATTATATACTAATTTTATTATTTTATTTTGATGTTTTATTGAACATATTTTAATATTAAAGTATAATAATAAAACCAATTTGTTAATATCTTATTATTATTTTATTCTAATGTATTACAAACTTTGATGTGTAATGATTATAATATTTATTTATTATTATTATTTTTGTATTTATATATTTTGATAATAATATTTAAATTGTTAATGTTTGTATTTCAATATTATATTTGATGATCAGAATTGTAATACTATCTTATGATAATTATAATTACTAATTTTTATTTTTATAATTTTAATATATTTTGTTACTTATTTGCATTTTCTTATGCAAATTGCATTTAAATGTTTGAGGTTATTTATTTGTTTATTTATTTTTGTGTTGCTATTTTGGGGACATGACACAGGGTATTTTGATTTGTTTATTGCAATGTTTACATATAACCAAATAACCAAACTTAACATGCATATATAAGATTTGCGCATAACAAATGACAATTGGAACAATGAAATTTCTGTGCAAATCTGGCTGTTATAAAAGCAGATTACAGAGATGGGAATATACAAAGTATGACCTCTTTATTAGAGCCAAATAAGAGATTGTGACAGCAATATGTGCTTGTAGCAATCGCCCAGCTTGATAACTTTGTTGCAGGCTCTCCGACTTCTCCAATACCTCCAATATCCATGCCAATGGTAAGGTAAAGCTTTTCCACCAATATCAAATACCCAATTTGACACCCAGCATACACCAATAGTTCCAACACCTTGTACAGGTTTATATCCTCATATAAGTTCTAACATCAACCATGAAGCTGCTCTATGCCCAGCAATACCATTAATGATACTCAGCCTTCCTCACATCCTCAGGTATACAGCAAACAGACTGCCAACGCCAATTTCTGAGTTTAAAGGTCCATCAACCTGCCACTATTTTCTCATGCCATACCATAGTAAGTTCCGCATGCCAGCATGATAGTGGTTTGCACCTAGTTTGTATGCTTTGACCAGTGATTAAGTGCATACGATCTCAGTCCATAGCTCTCAACTCGCGTCCAGCAAATAAATTTATTCGCCCAGCCTCTATTCAGTTCATTTCAAGTATTAAAGAAAACTCACAACCAACCCATGAAGTACCATGCCACCATTAGAGGCTTACACTTGTTCCAAATATCACTTCAATATTAATTAAAATATCCCACGACCAGCAATAATTAGCTTCCATGCCTTAACCTTGGAGGTGTCACATAAAAATTCTAGTCAATCTTCCATACATGGTGCAATCCATTCTTCCATGGAAATATTTCCTAATCATCAACTCAGAAATTTGTCTTGGAACAAGACATCGCAAATTTTGAAATCTCCAACCAATGAATCCACCTGCGAAGTTTGAGCGGTTCCACTTGTAACCAGCGAAGGTAGGTCTTCCACTACCGAAACCGATTTCCCTTAAGGTTTTCATCCTAGAGCTCTCAAAAGACCACAATAGAAGAACAATATTCAGCATGAGCCAAATGAGCTCTCACATTCACTTTTATATCTTCCCCCTAGAACATTCTCGATATACTATTCAAATTCCTGTTTTTAAATATTTCATTAAAGTAACTCTTGACATTGCCTTCTAATTTTAACTTAAGTCACTTTATCAAATTAATTAAAATAAAGTTATCCGTAAACTATCACTTTATTGGACAACTTTAAATGATTAATTTAATTCATTCCATTAAATTTTGACATTATACTATGGGAATAATATAGGCTAAACGGACTCTTCTGATTACTCCTCAAAAGTGGACATTACACCAAAGGTCATGGGCCTTGAAATATTATGTCACAACTCTATTACTGGTCATGGCCTATGTAATGTCCACTAGTCTTGTAATGGCCACTAAAATTCAAAAGGTGCCTACCACTAAATGCCAACATCAAATAATTTTATTCCACCCACCAAGAATGCTTGAGGTAAATGCCAAGAATAGTACACGATACTACAAGCATACAACTAGGAAATATAGCACATGCAAAGCACGAGCACAAGGTTTCCACATTTATCAAAAAACCTTAATATTTACAATGAAATCTTCAACCCACAAATAGAGACCTACCAAGAATGCTTGAGGTAAATGCCAAGAATAGTACACGATACTACAAGCATACGACTAGGAAATATAGCACATGCAAACCACGAGCACAAGGTTTCCTCGTTTTATCAAAAAACCTTAATATTTACAATGAAATCTTCAACCCACAAATAGAGAATATTCTTTGTGCTGTGAAGAGGCTAGAAAAATCTCTTGCCCCCCACCCGCAAAAAAAGTTCTCCAAAATGAGCAAGTTTATGGTCAAATTTGAAGAATTTTGTTGCTGAATCCAACAATGAACTCAAAAAATTGCTAGGACACTTTAAAATTCAAACCACCTACAAAACACAAGCATGTTAACACAAAAAAATTATGAATGGTAACTCAACTTCCTAGAATCCAATTTGAGTGAAACAAAACCTATCCATCTTGAGCCTTCCAAACAAAATGATGCAACCAGAAATATTACACAATTCACCAAAAACAAAACCATCAAAAGCCTAGAAAAGTATTTCTCTCACAAGCTTTCAAAAAAAGAAAGAGGGCCAAAATGATGTCATGGCTTTTATACCATGTCACATTTTGCAATGAGCAAGAAATCAACCAAGACCTAAGCCATTGTAACAACTACAACACTACTCAAGACTAGATAATAGGTTTAACAATGCTATTTCCCATTAATCAAGAACACAAATACATAGAAAATTAGAGAGTGTGGGAATAACAAGAATGAAAGAGAAACAAAGCTAGGTGAGTGCACCTATAAGAAATGCAAATGAGGAAGGTGGACCACTCAACCACTAACAAGTGCAACTCCTAGGATATGAATGCACCTCAATAACCGAATAGGGGAAGTGTGACTCCTATGGAAGAGAATCACTCCCATTCACCAAAGCCTAAATAAGCCTACCTTAGCGAGCTAAACTAGGTGTAGAAAAACACCTAATAAACTAAAAAAATGAAAAAAAAACCTACACCTACATTCAACAAGGTGACATATCATTGGAAATAATTCCCTTTTTCAGGAAATTTGAGTTTTAAAATAAAGATAATCACAACACAACATATGCGGAGAAGATTATGAGGAACAAATAACCATGCTATTTGGCCAATGATATCTATCTCGTTATAGATAAAAAGATCCCAAAGTAATTAAAACTACCTCAAATAAACCTTAAAACCAATGCTCCCAAAGATGAACTCCTTTGTTCAAGTCATATTTCAACTTATTAAAACAAGATATAATGCCATGAGTACTTTCCCTCGACAAAAACTATTTTTTCAAATGAATTTCTTCATAAACCAGAATAAGCATTTTATCAACCCATCCTAAGGAAGAGAAAAATAAATACAAGCTTACAAGCTGACAACTTTCCCTCATCAAAAAGTTTTTTCAAAGAAATGTCTTCATAAGCCAACAAAAACATTTTACAAACTCATCCTAAGGAAGAGAAAACTACATACAAGCTTAAGGGGTGACACGTGTTGTATAATTGACTTGATGGAGCGCCCATCAGAATGGCCCTCAAAATCCATATAAGTCAAAGAGCATTTGACATGAACCTGTCATATGTTAAAGAAAACAAGAGAACAATTGACAAGTCAATAGTTGATTATGGAAAACAACATCCCAAAAAATAGTTTACATCTAATGCAGATTATAGGCTTCATGAAACATAGAACTGAAAGCAATTAAAGTAGATTATAAATGGTGTGACTTGTGGAAGTGCAGATTTAGCAAGAAGTGAAAACATCCAGATTTGAAATGTTGCCTGCACAAAGATAATCCATGATAAATATTTTAAGCTTTAAGATAAGTAATGTATTTCACATTTGTTTCTATATGCATCCCAACTATCTTATATACTATATATATTGCTTGCATGAGATTTGTTACCCTCACACCTGAATTGATGGTTGAGAGTCGAGACATCAACATAACTTTCATTTCTACTAACACACTCCATGGGAATTTATGATATGTACATATGTCTACGGTTCTTAGTTGAGTTATAAAACAAGTTGCCCAAAAGAAAACCTAGGAAAGCCAAAATGATATCCAAGAATGATTAGGATTTCCTTTCAAAGAATAAGGCTCAAGTTGAAAGGCTAACACTCTATATCCCTTACGCATTTGTTATCAACTAAGCTAGACATCAAGCTATAAAAGTTCAAGGAGCCTTGCTTATATTCCTAAACCAAGGTAAGATGAGGATGTGTGCCACTCAATAATAGCAGCAAGATGTGTATTGTTGAGCTTAATGGGAGGAATGTGGAAGGCAGCATGAATGAATGTTAACAAATGATTCTTTTGTTTCCCACAGAAAATTCAGAAAAATGCAATCCACCATCATCAAAAGCTCTTCAAGATGGATTGTCTTTAAGTTACTTGGCCATGAAGGAGAAGAACTAAAACTTAAGCACTTAATGAGACTGTAGAGAAATATATGTAATCCAAGAAAAGGGAGAGTTCAAAGCATCTGCAGTCAAAGTGTAAGACTTTGTAATGTTCCCCTTTTGGCAGTAACCTTGTCAGTGGCTCATCAGTCTATTCCGAATCCTATAGGTTCGTTGAGGTGAATCAAAAGATTCCAATTTTGGAGGTTTTGTGATCTTTCCTCATTATTTACTATTTATAGTAAATAATATTTTTGGTAGTTAGCAGTTGTCAACCTTCAGTTCATCACGTCATTGGTAGTAGTATTCAGAACTTAGCCTTGGCCTTTTGGAAATATTAATTTAATGGATTTCTTCATTAATTGAGCAAATGGTTCTAATTCATAGTTGCCCTTTGGCCTAAGGAATTAACTTCAAGTTGTTTTAAAAAGGGGGATTTAAGGGTGGCGCCACATGAAGAATTTAAAAGGTTTTTTATATTAATTCTTCATTGTCTCAAGTGCGGCGTATTTTTGAAGAATTATATTTCTTTTTGGAAATTGAAAAGGTGATGGCTTTTGGCATACCTTCTTGGAGGATTTGAACAGTCTCTTCTCTTCCTTTAAAATTGAGGCTTGGCTCCAACATTTGGCATCCATTATTTTGCTAAACTTATGCTGTCGAAATGATTTATCATTTTATGCTTCGAGGAATGTTGACCTCCTAGTTCCTTCTTCAATTTCGTGTTTGCAAGATAACACCTAATTGAATTATTGCTGCTTGTCATCCAGACTAGCAGATTGAGTTTCAAGGTGAAATTTTGATGTATTTTCTAGTTTTACAATTGATGTTTGCACACAGCTGAATGTTGTTTTTGTTCATGGTTGAATGTATGAATTTTATATGGTTTTGAGCAATTGATAATTTTAATCCTAAGGTCTAGGCGACTATCTCCTTCAAGTGGCGGATTTTATTTTGAAGTGGGTTTTTAATAATAAGAAATCGCCCCTCTCAAGGGCCGTACTTTTCAGCATGTATTGGGAATTGTGCCATTAAATGTAGCATGTGTTTTGGAACTGTTTTGTGTCTCAACAGGGGCGCCTATCTCCCAATTGACCGTTGCTTTTGATTTCACGCCATTCGGAGGTATTTTGGTTGAGTTATGAGCATTTTACATATTTCTGTAGTTGCTGATTGCAATTTCCAGAACTGCAGTTTTATGAGATTAAAGCAATTCCTTTGCTGCTTCCATATTCTATCTTCTTTCTTATTATTCTCTAACTCAGAAACATTGTATTAAGTGGTGCTTAGAAAAATGGTGATGAACAATGTAATTTGCAGCTTTGAACTTCGTACAAACTATTAACAGTAGTATTGTTTCAGTTTTAGCTTTGCTGCATTAATTAATTAACTACACATTAAGCACCCCTGGATGGTATACCGCCAGTGTGGATAATTTTGTTTTGTAATATCTTTCATGCCCACTCTTCGAGTGGAGAATCCCCACTCTTCAGTGGATGCCTGCCGCAGTAGAAGAAGTAATCAATTGTAATATTTTCCCCCCACTGTTTGGTGGTAGTGTGGAAAGCTCTTTGGCTGGTTATCTGCCTTGTTTCATTTGTATTCAATAGTAGTACTCGACCATATGTTAGCACCTCACCTGTCAAAAGATCTTGAGTGCACATTCTTGGTGTCGAGTTTAATATTTCTCTTTCAATGTAATCTCGTACTCATTGATTCAGTAGATCCTAGGGATCCTCTGACCATATGCCCACCCCTCCTCCTTAAGTGGTTTTAGGGTGCATTCTTGGTTAGAGTTCTTTCATGTACGTTTTGGTTATGCTAACCTTAACGGGTGATTGATTCTATTGTAAATGTTTGGTTTAAAAATAAAAAAATTGAGAGAGAATATTTCAAACTTCCAATAATCATATTGAAAGATCTATCCAAGAACAAATATCTTAAAGCTACTTAAAATAGCGTGGTTGCTCAAAGAAATGAAACAAACTCAAATATACAATGAATAAAATCTGGATATTCCAATCATACAAGTGTAAAAGTCTATCCCATAACCCACATCTATAAATGCAATGAAGTTGCATTTATAGAAAAAACAAGGAGAAGAGGATTAAAACTGATTCTTGAAGAAGTACAATTCCCAAGGAATGCAGTGACACCTCACTCTTAACAATGGGCAAGTGTAAATTAAGTTGAAGCCTCATTATTTAAGAATAAGAAACTAAAAATAAGTAAATTAAATACTAAAACCAACATGAAGAACCAAAAGGTACCAAGGATTTTACAAAACAATGGAAGCCAAAGGAAGTGGAATGGTTAAACGTTCATCTCAAAAAGTAAATATTCAGAGCAGATAAAGTGATATGATACTAAATTCAGTGATACTACATTACAGTATTGTCGACTCACTTCCAGATTGTATATTGCACATTGAAAATAGATGATGGACTTATATAGCCAAAGATCAAGAAGCAGAAAAATAAAGAGTAAAGATATGTTCACAGCAGTAATGTAACAATAGCAGAAAGAACATAAGAGATATTGCACACATAATATTTGAGATAACTGCAACTTTACTGATACAAATAGCGTACATCAACATAATCTTACAGCCAAATTTTGCGACAAACAAAGTTTCATTACATTAGCAATGAATACATTTTTCACGAACAATTTGAACACATTGAGTTGAAGTAAAATTTAATCCATGAAACTTGACAGAAATTGTATTCTTCGTTGTTTTCGTTCTTTCAGTATTCAAGTGCCAGATATTTTCAACTAGTCACCATGTAAAGACAAAAATTGAATACTTTTGTAATAAGCTTGGAATGATTGAAGTTGTCCTTAAGGGAAGTTTAATCTAATGTCAAGTGCCTCTTCAAATATTATATATTATAATCCCCCCAAAAAATGTTTAAGTGGGAGCTTTGTGATCTATGTTACCGGTTTGTCTTGCTTAGGCACAAGGTCCAGGTCCAAGGTCCCTGTGGGTTCGGACAGGGTCCGGCCCACAGCTTGTGGGTCCAACCCTGGTGAATCCAGGCAGACCCGCAACGTATTTCAAAGGTTTTCTGATTTTTTTTACTTTTTCTGACATAAAAATATTAAATAAAGACCCTAAACCCCAAAATTATGTCTGTCATGAAGGTTTCTATAGCTTTGATGGTCTTAATTTGGGTCTTATTGAGAATGCAAAATGATGTACGACATGAAGGTTTGTGTGGTTTCGCAGGTCTTAATTTGGGCGCTGCCCCTCGACCCTACTAGGGGCGTTGCCCCCAAACCCCTGGTGGGGGCACTACCCCCAGACCCTTGTGAGGGGCATTGCCCCTCAACCGTATTTGGGATATTGCCCCCAAACATCGATTGAATTCATTTGATTTGCATGTACGCTCCAAGTCCAAGTTTCCAAGTTTGCCTACAAGTCTTCATCTATAATATCGTCATCCAATTGGACAATCTTCCTTGATGCTTAACTACAAGGAGAAATGCAGCAATGTAGTTAATTTTAATATATAATATATATCATGACATTCGAGTTTGACTAATTGACATTCTAATGTTTTTTATTTTTACGATGGTTTTGTTTATTATACAATATATGATGCTATGTGTGGTATTTTGAACTTAATTACTGTTGTAAATATGTATATATTTTTGGTTTTTAAGTGTTTTTGTATGGATGAATCCAAAATGAACACAACCCCCAAAAAAGGTTTTCCTGAACCCACGAACCGGACCATTGAACCCGAAGGTAACTTAGTTTATGATGGATTTGAGCAAAAAATGAGCATTCATATTATCAATGAGAAACAATATATGCAATTTACAAATAGTGGGTTGATAAATAGCTGTTCAACTATTACCTAACCAACTACCTACTCACAAAATATGTTAACACTAATAATTATATTGTTATCGTTAATAACTTCTTCATATTATGTAACATATTATTATTCTAACAATATCCCCCTTGGTACATTATTTTCTCAAGAGCACAAGTCAAGAAGTTTCAAAATGTCACACCATATTTATTTGTGTCGTCATAAATTTGTTTGCATATCATGAGCACACAATTATACTGAGAGACAGGGGGGTAAAATCTAGGGTGAATCAGTATAATACAATCTTTTACTTTTCCAAACTAACAAACACAATATCATCAATTGCACAATATCATTCACATAAGATCTAACAATTATGCAACAAAAGAGGAACAAACGATTTACATGGAAATCCTTACAAGAGAAAACCACGACAAAAAATATTGCTCTTATATAAAACTCATTTTACAATCTTTGTAGGCTCCAACCTATTGGAGGCACCAACACCCACTGCTAAGCACCAAATTAGCGAGAGATACCAATCTCTCCTTTAGGAAGCACCAACATCCAAATGAACAAAGTATTTTCCTTCTTGAGTATCGCTTCTTCAATGGATGATCATTTAAATCTCTTTCATATATTTCTCATACAAATCTCATACCCATTGCTCCACACATCTTCCTTAAATGATCTCAACATATTTCTTATATTTCCATTGCTCCACATCTATTTGCTCCTTCTTGATGATCTTCATATATATATATATCTTGTTTACTTCAATCTTCCACACTTATAACTTCTTCATAAAATCTGCTTGCAAATCCTTCAAAGATCTGCTCAGATATGCTTCATAAATCACCTCACAAATCTCCTTAAATCTGCCTCATATGTATGATCAAAACTGCTTCATATGATTGATCAAATCTGCCTTAAGTCTGATGACCAATATGCTAGTGCTTATATGATAGATCTTCTAATCTCCACTCCCACACTTCTCCACAAATCTCATTCATATATTATATATTTTTTTTATCCTTTCATGAATAGATGCATCTCTTTTGAAATAGAGACAACCTTTCAAAAGGTTATGTTCTTTTAAATCATCATAATTTTTCTTTATTAATTCTTGACTTTTCAAATCAGATTGCAGCCCTTTGTCAATAAGAATAATCACTGCCTAATGTAGTTGCTGCATATATT
This sequence comes from Sequoiadendron giganteum, assembly GCA_007115665.2. Classification (NCBI taxonomy): domain Eukaryota; kingdom Viridiplantae; phylum Streptophyta; class Pinopsida; order Cupressales; family Cupressaceae; genus Sequoiadendron; species Sequoiadendron giganteum. The sequence continues at coordinate 66,064,227 of CM021106.1, forward strand.
AATCTCTGCTCTATTATTTAATTGTTTATCATAGTCTTTTGAAAATTACTGTATACAAACTCTAATTGCCCTTTTTATAATTCTCATTGCTGTCTACTTATAAATTTAATCACAGCTCTTCACAATATAATTGCTGCCTTTTGAATTATTAATTCTTTAAAAATTATTCTCCATTCGCATGCTAAATCGTTGCTGCCTTACACAATACTAATCTTAAACTCTTAACCACAATTAATATATTAACTTGGGTGATCAATATAGAGATGTCTTTGAAACACATTGTAGTCGGCTACCAACAGATAATATTTTTTTATTTCTTTGTCACCAGCTTGGGTGCCAAAATGGGTTGGCCCATTTTGAATTGAAATAATTAATTTAATGTCTTTTAATTCTATTGCTTTCGCAAAGGTGTAGTCAGTCAGGCTTTGTATAGGAGTTATTATTATTCTTCTTTTAAAATAAATCTTCTACCATTGAAAATGGATAACAATTTACCTCATTTTTCTTGGACATTAATGACAATATGCTTGCAGACAATCTTATCTCTACGCCCTTAATTTTCTTCAGCAACATGATCCAACAATCTCTTTCATTTGTTTCCACATCAATGACAGTATTCTAACAATCTTGTTCATTCGCTTTGACATCAATGACAACATTTCCAACAGCATACTATTAATAGTTTGAGGTCATTGAAAAGACATCTAATTAATATGTTAATTATTAGAGCATGTGGGCTTAATTGAAAGCCATGTTATTATTATTAATAAATTTTGCATGGTGATAGATTTTTCAAAGATTATTTAATATTGAAATTAAATGATCTAAATTAAATTTATTGAGAGTAAATTTTGTTGATTATTGATTTCGATCTAACGTGTGCACAAGTCAAGAAGTTTCAAAATGTCACACCGCATTTATTTGTATTGTCATAAATTAGTTTGCATAATATTTAAAGTTTGAGGTTATTGATAAGACATGAAATTAATATGTTAATTATTAGAGCATGTGGGCATAATTGACAGCCATGTTATTATTAATAAATTTTACATGCTGATAGATTTTCAAAGATTATTTAATCTTGAAATTAAATGATCTAGATTAAATTTATTGAAAGTAAATTTTGTTGATTGTTTATTTCAATCTAACGATTATCTAATGTGTGCATGAAGTGGAAAGTGAGAAATTGTGTTAACAAATCATGGTAAATGTTACAAATCAATGGTGATGTCTGATTGTTGAAAATCTTGCACACACCACATAAATTTAGTTCTATTATTATCTATGTTACCAGGTTCTTCTATTTTACCTAGAGAACCCGCTTCGGGAGCGTTTGGGTTCTGGTTCTTGCTGGGGCACATCTGGGAGCACCCTGGGAGCACCTGGGCACCCTTGGGTTCCCTGTGGGTCTGTTCCCAGCGGACCCACAGGGAACCCAGGGGTGCCCAGGCACTCCCTGGGCACTCCCAGACACTTTTATATTCCAACTTCTGAATGTCAACTTGCAGAGGGGCAAACAAATTCAGTTATTCTGCTCATTAATCAGATTGCAGACAGTCTGGGTTGCTAAGAAGTTTGATATGTTAACCAATCGATGAATTTGATCTAGATCCTCTTGATGATTGATGAATAATTGTAATCATCTTCATTTGAATCATGACTAGAGACATATACGATATATGAGTATGAAATATGTATTGGAATTTTGAACTATCAATTGGCATTTATCTTTATAGTTTATCACTAGCACTGATCAATGATTTTAGATTTATTGATGAAGTATCACAGTTCATACTATCAAATGTATTTACAGTTCTGTATATTTTTAATTTTTTGCATATATATATATATATATATATAGTTTATCACTAGCATTGATCAATGATTTTAGATTTAATGATGATTGATGATTGATGAAGTACCACAGTTCATATGATCAAATGTATTTACAGTTCTGTATATTTTTAATTTTTTGCATATATATATATATAGCCGTACCTAGATGTACTGTACCCAAGGAATTTTTTTTCCCGTACCGGCATACCTGTGCCCAGTCCCGAACCGGAACCGGCAACTTAGATTATTATTGTTGTTTAAATGCACGTGTGTGTAATGTCCCATTTTTTATCGGCTACAACAGATTGAATGATTATATGATCATTGTTAGAGATAAGGAATACCATGGTTGCATTTATATTACATGAAGCGGTGTATTGTTTTGGAATGGGAGTATTAATAAACTGAAGGTTGACATAAACCTAACCTACCTACTTTGATATCATGCAACAGATTATTAATAGCTGCCCCATATTCCCAATCATCGTGGTTTTAAACTGAGCATAGCACTTTGTGTGGTTATCGGGTCGTATCAAATGCAGACATTAGCGCCATTCATAGTCTAGACGTCCAATAATGAATATTATTGCTGAATCGAAGGATTTGGATCTTAATATATGAAGATTCACGGTAGACTATAGAGATAATTGATATTGTCGTAGCATCTTTGAAAACCATTGTGGCTTTGTCTTTATCACATCTTCCATACATTTGTTGGAGTTTAATATATGAGCCACCAGTCTGCATTACCTCAGGCGATATTTGTCTTTATGAGAACCATGAGTCCAGCCATAAGGAGATATCGGGCAAGTATATTTTTATTGGTGGTATCTTTCACCGTCACTTTGTATCCGTGCCTTATTTATAGTGCCATCATTGAATCAAAGAGATTGCAAATGATAATGAAGGAGTTGTGAGTATTATTGATTGGTCGATAAAGACTTTGAGCCGCTATAACAACATCGCATGGAACTGGTTAGATATTGGGCCCTATATGTAGCCGACCACACTCAAGAAGGACGTGATATCATGTGGGGGTGTGCAAGCTATATCTCATATTATTTGTGGTTTCCATTTGTCTTATATGCCACTGTGGAAAGAGGAGTAACCCACCATCTATCTGAAGACATTTCAATCAACCTGAACAAGGATGTTAAAGGCAGTCAATCAATGCATGAGTAGCTAGTTAATGATGTGCTTAATTAAGTTCTCTCCAAGAGACATGTCCATTCAAACGAACACCACTATTTCAAACAATAAAACTTCTCACATCATGGCTCATCAAAGGCTATTTAAGAAGGATAGGAGATCATCCTAAAAGCATGGAATATATGACAAGTTGATAATTCTAAATACAGATCTGAAGTGCTCTTTAAGAGCCAATAATCAGCCAATAGATGGATGCATGAGCAATTCATGAATACTCAGATACAGCTCCCAAAAGGAAATTGCATAGTATAAAGATCTAATCTGAAATAGCAAGCAGATAGAGGCATTATTATCTTATCAATTTTCCATTCTTGAATTAATAACCAGTTAAAATTTATTATGTCAAACAGAATTCCAGAAATTATATTAGAGCAGTAGCATTATTATTAGTGATATATTATTCACTCTTACTAATGCACAAATGTCTAATAATCAGAACTAGCGTGATCAGAAGTTAGAGGAGTTCTTTACAGATTTATAACCCCTTATACTTTCTCTCTCAACGGTATTGGTTCACTGACATATATTGATATCTTAATCTACAAAAATAAAGGCAAGATTTAAGTACAATTTTGTGACTTGTTATTTGACAACATGTTTACATTGTCAACCCTTAACGGATTAAATCGTAAAAACTACCAATCTTGGGCAAGGGTTATTACAGTGTGTGTATTTATTTGACAAATTATTTTATTAAATAATCTTGTTATGCATGACGTAAATAATATTATAATATTTAGATAATATAATTTATCATAATTTAACAATTATCTTATACTCATCCAATTTTTAAGATAATCAGCAATGTCTTTTTGTTTTAAAAACAAAATGAAGATAAAAATAAAAAGAAAGAAATAAAATGGTTAGAAAAGAAGGAAAGCATAGTTAAAAAACCAATTGAGTAATAATAATAGACAGGAATTTCAAAATGGAGAGAAATGAAAACAAATTTTGCTAAAAGAATAAAATCTTTGTCAAAATTCTTATCGGCATAGACTAAGCTATGCTATGTGAAAATTAATATAAAATGGTCTATACTAAATCTATTTGTTGAGAAATCACTTGACGCATTTCCAAAATTGATTAAATAATTTGCATAACAATTTTAAAATTTGTTGAAATCTTTGTATTGTGCCTTAGTATGATTGTTTCTTTTCTTTAAGATTGTTGAATATCACAGCGATATTAAAAAGTCTTAATATAATGGGTATTTTACATACGTTAACAGAGAAAATCCTATAAAATAACCCTATTGACAACAAAATCTCCCTTGTAAATCTATTGTTAGAAAGATCCAACAATTTGTAGCCTAGTCATTTCAATTCCTTGAACTTGCCGTTGTAGTTCAGGTATATTTTGATATTATAGGAGAAATAGGTTTTTCTATTAAAGAGAGAAAGAGGGAGATATAAGCCAGAAAAATATTACTTCATGCCTATGATGATTAGGTATTACTCTCTAAAATCTGTTCTTTGACAAATCCAAGACTTTTGATGATTAAAAGGTGGTTACATTTTAAATATTCTTTTGGATAATTTGACAAACCGAATGACTTGGTAAAATTATCAATGGGAGAGCTAAATTTATTCCTTAGATTGAACAGAGGCATCTGAAATTGCATAGGCATTTCGATTGTGTGAAATTTGGTTTTTATTGTACCAATTGCATTTGCCTAAAAGATCCTACAGCATTTATAACCATACCTTAATTCTTTTATGATCACTGATTGTATCTATCGAATGCATTGAGCATATATACAACAAATAATTCATTACCACAAATAACATAAATTCTTAATACAAAACCCTTTTGGTGTAGATAACACCATAGCAGAAATTTTGGAACTGGTTTCGCTAAATTTATTTCTTTTAGAGCATATTATAACATTATTATAGATATATCTGATTCCTTTGGAATTATTATGTAATGTCCCTTTTAGAACATTTCCTGTTTTTACCTTAACCAAATCCTATACTATTTATAAATATTACTTTATATAAAATTATGAATTTTATTATAATATTCAGCTTTATAATTTTATGAATAATTTTGAGAGTGGGCCTTATCTTGATTTTTCTGCTATAATCGTCCTTCAAACTTGTAGCTATGAATGTCTCTAATTTCTACCCAAGTTGCGGGTTTTCATCCACTAAAATGCTAAGAGAAGTTAAGGGTTTTCATCCTTAAATCTCTTAATTTTCCTAGGAGGGTGTTGGTGATTTTTCTTGCAACCCCCAATCCTAAGGAAAATCACAATGCCTAAACCAAGGGATCAAGAGGTTAAGACAAAGGTCTTGCACTATCAACACATCAAGGACAAGAAAGGCCAACGAACAAGGCTATAATCAGCCTTCTACACTTTGAGCTCCACATTACTCAAGGGGATGTTCCTATTCAAAGACCTGCACATATAATAAGACTTGCACTACACAACTCATTGCAGAGGGTGTTCCTATTCAAAGATCTGCACATATAATAAGACTTGCACAACACAACTCATTGCAGATTTCTAAAATGTGGATGGTTCTCAGATAAATGCATAAAATGTGTTATACATTTGATTACATTTAGGCATAATCCCTTTGCACCTTGAATCAACACTGAGAACAAATAAGTTAAGAGAAATCTTCATCTCAAACACACAAAGAAGTTACAACAGAATCACTCTCAAGCACAACCTCTGTGTTCTTTAATCCCCATGAAGATTTAGAAAACTAGAAATAAGTTAAACTTGAAAATGGAAAATATTCATTAAGCTTTTAAATGGTGATTCCTTCCAGGGTTTACACAAAAGAAACACACTAGACCAATGCCTTGTCCATAACAAAGTCAAAATGAAATAACCCATCTGGTAATAGCCCAAACACAAAACAAGTGACCATTAAACCATTATTTCCTAACAATAATGAGGTCTCCTTAAGACATATTTGTAACAATCTTATTGATCCTGAATGCAACACAATATATTCAACATTTGACTGAAACCAAACTTTAACTTGTTCTTTGAACAAAAGCCATCAATCCAAACACTTATTGCAGCAAATGTGCAACAAAAACCACCATAATCTTTGATTACTTTGATTAAAAATATAATGCATACATTCTGGAGACATTACAGTATGACATAACTCATCGCAAGCTGCAAACTGATTTGCTTGCTATTAAAAAAAAACTATAGCATTCAACTCTGAAATTTGAAGAAATCTTGATCCAGAGACAACCTTGTACAAAATTACAATACCCAAGACCTAGAAAAACTAGAACCCCCTTACAATGAACAACTTCTCACTTAAGAGAAAGGAGAAAAAAATAGAAAAGCGCTAAAATCAATCCACGATTGACACATGGCACATCTGAGCTCCCTTGATTTGCAACTGAATGGCATTTAGAAGATGCTCCTCATTCTTCATTTTCCCTCTTCAATCTCCCTTCATTTGAAATTCCCATGCAAACCTTTTACTTGCTTGTAAAAACCCATTTACTGGCTCCATTTTCACTTGCAAGTGAAAAATATTACTTGTGGGTAAAACCCTACTTACCCAGCTGTCATTTTTCTCTATAGGTGAACACATTTTACCCATATGCAAATATTCTCAAATCGGCATTCAAAACAAGATTTAAATCACACATTTTAACCATCTGGGGCCCTCATGTCAATTTGCATTTAGTTTGACATTTTGTCAAACAATTGCTGTGTAATCCTCTACCTGTGCATTTTTGCCTGCAACTGACTCATTTTCCTTTGCTAATTACCAATTTCACAACTGCAAACTAAGCTTTATTCTAACCTAGGCATCTGGTAGTAAAAGACCATTCACATTATATCTGAGAATGTAAATCCATACATTTCTTTGGTCACAAATGCAACACCATGATATTGCAAGTCGTTTTTGGCAATGGCAGGCAACAAAACCTCTCAAAACAGCAACAAAACAATTGCCATGGTGTAAGAAATCATTTATGGGCGTTTTTATCACTTTTAGGCACTCGAAAACATCTAAAACCTTGTTAAAAATGCTTCCCAAGCTATAGAAATGGTTGAAGCACCTTTCTGGAGGTTGAAATAACATTTTCCTGCTTGCAAATGCATTTAAAAACTGCACCAAGCCTAAAAACGTGATTACATTCTACATTCTGCTCCTTCCATAAGTTCAAAATCACTCCCGAGCACCTCTCCACATATTTAAAATTCAATGGCAGCGCCTAATCCATTTACATTGCAATTTCATAGGAGAATGGAGACTCAAGGAATGCGACCCATTATATTATGTGTTGGGAAAGACTCAAATCAAAATCAGCAACAAAGAGAGCCAATGGAAATCCATCGCAAACCTCCAAACCATCGTTGTTTGGAAGCAAAAGAAGCTTATATCAACTATCTTTTCCGAGCATACTTTAAAAGGCCAATGAGATTCCATCGCTGCATACAGAGCCATCGATGTTTTGCTGCTTATTTTCCACTCAAGAATGCGAAGGGGAAAACCATCGCAACCTTCATTACCACCGCATTTTGTTTGACCATTTCCTTAAAAAATATGTGATGTAAGTGAGGCTGAGATGTGTGAAGGAAGATCTCATCGCTGCACACCTTTGCATCGTTGTTTTGAACTTGTTTCACTCCTCCAAAACTGCGATGCACGATGCAAAAATATTTGAAACTTCAAAGGTCTCCTTGAAGTGATTTCAACCAATAAAAAGCAAGAATTAATCTTGCTTTAGAATAAACATTTGACAATGTTTTTCATATGCCCCAAAATCTCATCAATGCACACCTTTGCATCGCTGTTTTGAACTTGCTCCACTCCTCCAAAACTGCAATGCGCGATGGCGTGAGAAATACCAAATGAAAACTTCAAGATTTCCGTGAACAACTCTCACCAATAGGAGTCAAGAATTAAAGTTGCCAATAACCTAATTTCAAAGGTTACAATATTTATGCCATTAAATTATTTTAAAACATTTTCAAATGCTTTGAAAAACAACATTTTAAAACATTAGAAGTAGGCATAAATTTAATATCGCTTGCCGACCAAATGACGAAAATTCACCGTGCACAAACGGAGACGCCTGGAGCCTAGATTTTTTGCAAGTAGCCATAATCAATTAAATAAAACATGGGTTCTAAATCAGATTTTTCCCAGCAATCAAAAATTAGGTACCTCCCTTGAAAACGGGCTTGCCGGAGGTGTTCACCGCAACCGAAATACATTAAAATAATGTATCAGTTGACCTCGGATTTTGACGAAACTGGAAATGAAGAGGTTTTAAGCCAAAATCTGAAATGGGTTGCCCTCGGAATTTTGAAATTTGCAACTTCTTGGAACACCAAATTTAGCTCAATCCCAGTCAGAAAAGCATTAAATAGCCCATCAGAACTCATCCAGGAAGCGCAAAACTGAGCAATCGTACTACCATATGTACCAACAAACTTTTTACCATACAAATTTGCAAGATGACCTCTGAGTTGCAAAATTTTAATCGGCGAAGATGGGCTCTGGGTAGATTTAGCAATATGTCGACCTAACCTATGTTGACACATTGAAAGAACATAGGCACTTCAATTTTGCAAAATTTGGAAGCGCCATCAGAGGGTTTATGTCCTCTTTGGCTGTAAGATTCACTTGGAATATGTCATAATATTTATTCCTGATTCCTCTCCTCTCCACAAAGAAATGATCTCCCTTTATACATTACTATTGAGGAAGTCAACCTTTCACATACAACTACTGCCCTTTAGAGGAGTCACAACCTTTCACATACAACTACTGCCCTTTAAAGGAGTCACAACCTTTCTTATTCAACTACTGCCCTTTGATAACTTACAATTTAACTTTAATTTAATTCTAACTCACAATCACTAGTGTGAAACTAGCATCAATTTTTCTTAAAGTATTATCTCCCTAAACTTATATGATATTGGCTATATTTTTAAGATATGTCGGGATCGATGGGTATTTTGTTTAGTTGGGAATGTTTAAATGCGGACAGGAGCATGACAGATTATAATGTGATTCCTCATTTACAAAATTATACAACGATGTCTATTTTGACTACTTCATTTTGACAATGAAGATATTTCACATCCATTTTCTTGATTGTCAATTGGCTAAAAGTAAGTGCCCAATTTAGTCAGATCGGATAGTGTTGTGACCTACTTCACACATCGCCCCATTGCAAGAGGGGACCCCCAAGTTTTGATGTCGCCCTCTGAATTGCCAGTTTAGAGTTTTGAATTTGAATAATTTTTGAGAGTCGGTCCGGCCAAGTTGAAATTTTGGACCCATTTGTATGCTTAAACGTCATGGAAATGCTCAGAAGACTTGGTAGACGAGGAACACCATTGCTTTTGGTCATTTCTGACACTTCCTATTTTTTAGGGATTCTGCTTTTTTTATTTTTGCTTTTTTGATTTTTGGCATTTTTAGACCATTCTGGAGTTCCTATTTTTTAGGGATGCTTTTTGCTTTTTCTATTTTTGGAAAGTTTCTATTTTCGGATCCCACAGAGCAAGAAGCCAACACGCCTCCAGAAATCATGAAAATCATGGTAAGAATGGTAAAAGTTTGAAAAAAATGGCCAAGTCTGAGAAGGGCGCCCATGAGGAAAGAATGGCATGAAAAGTGTGAAGTCCGCCCAACCTTTGGCATGCCAAAGGTAGCCATTGGCAAGCCAAGGCTGAAGTCCGCCATGGCATGGAGATCTCCAAGTCCACCCATGGCACAAGGAGAGCCAAGTCCACCCATGGCAAGGAAGAGGCCAAGTCCGCCCATGGCCTGAGAAGCATGAAGTCCGCCCAAGGAAGAGGTGGATGGCACAAAAAGGCTGAAGTCTGCCCTGGCAAGAAAAGGTCAAAGTCCGCCCAAAAGCGTCAATGGCAAGCAAGACAAGAAGTCTGCCCCAGCCAAAAGGAATGGCATGACAAAAGGTAAAGTCCGCCCATGGCAAGAAAGAGGCCAAGTTCGCCATGGGGAGAAAGAAAAAAAAGATGAATGGAATGAACATGTGCCGAGTCTGCCTTGGACAAGGCAAGGCTAAAATTCGTCACGGCAAGAAAAGTTTGAAGTCCGCCTTGGACAAATGAAAGATAAAATACGCCATTGGCTAGGAAAGATCAAAAAATTCGCCCAACTTTGGAAGATAAAAATTTCTAAGGCATGAAAAAAACGAAAAATGCCTAGAGAGAGATGAGGCTAAGCGAGCACAAAAGTCACCCTTCGGCACGATGGAATGAAACTCTTTGACACAAAATGAAGAGTGTCTGGTAGAGCAAGTATGAAGTCCGCCCCTCCCAGCTTGGACAAATTCCTAAGGCACAAATAAAAAATGGCAAAATGGCAGAGAAATTGCCAAGTTCGCCCAACCCAGAAGGAGAGAGAAGATAAATTGTTTGGCTAAGTAAAAATGTCCAGAGAGGCCAGAAGTCCGCCCGAAGAGTTGAAAATTGGCAGACGAATTATTGAGCACATTTTGACTAGGAAGACAATTAGAAAATAAAATATTTGGCCACGGACAAACGAATTTAGCCATGTATCAATTTTAAACGGGTTGGAATTTTAAGTATTTCAATATTTTTGATTATTTCCCAACACTTGGGAAATTTTAATTAAAAATTTGAAGCCTGGAGATTATTTGGAAGATTAAATCATTTTCGCCTAGGTAAAATCAAATTTGCCATGATTCGAAGATTTAAAGCACGTTGGAAAGTTAATTCTAATAATTAATTTAATATCTTTTGATATTTTCTCCAACACTTAGGCAAATTTTTAAGAGATTTGAAGATCTCAGACAGAAATGGCGCAAAGATAAAAATTGGGAGCTTGCTTCAACGACTGAGAGAAAAATTAGAAACTTGCCAATTGGAGAAGGAAAAACGTTTCTATAATTGAAAGAAACTCAAGAAAAAAAGGGCAATTCCTTGAGAAAATCGCACTTCTCAGCCATAAATGAGTCTCAGCAACTCATTTCTCACAATTCCGATTGAGAAGAAGTTATCTCTCTCGAATCTTCAAGGAATATATTGCGAAGGAAAATATAGTGAGAATAACATTGAGAGAAATCGTTTTGTGTTGAAAGACGTGATCTTTAGAAAGAAATAATTTTTTTTCTTTGCTGAAAATCGCATTTCCCAGCAGATTGGCGCCCTTTCTCTATCAAATTTTTAGAAATTTTAATTCGTTTGCAGCCAGAGGTCAATCTCAGAGGTTTGGAAATTGATTGGCCATATGTGTTTGCTCTTTTCTACCTTCCACATTCTTTCCGACACGAGTGTTATTCAATGATTGGCGAATTTATTTACTATCAGCTTGCTTTTTCACAGAAACTTTACTTTAAACAAGCTGAAAGTACGATTTTTTCCAAACAACACCTCGAAATAAATTAATTTTAAAGGGTCTTGTATTAATGTTAAGTATTTTGTACTTGCAGGTTGAAGATCAATCAGAGAGAGTCATCTCGAGAAGCACAGATGAAGTTCGCTAGCAAAGGATCGCAGCCGGAGAACAGAATAAAGTCAAAATGGAAAAACATTTCCGACACCAATCTTGGCCATACCGATCTCGACGAATTCAAGAGAAGGATATACGGGCACAATGGACCTTTACCAATGCTTGCCGCTAGGAGAATGGTGAGAAATGGAATTTTTCAAGCTATCGGATTCCCGCCTGCAATTGAATGTGCTGAGCTGATGGTGGAATGCGCACTTCATTATAATGCTGAATTAAGGCAGATTGTGGCACCCGATGGGAGAGTACTGGCTCATCTGGGAGAGTTGGCCATACAAGAGGCTTTTGGCATTCCTACGTACCCCAAGACAGTCTATAAAACCAAGGAGAACGCCTAGAGGTTGTATGATGAAGAGCCTGACCTCTGTGCCGCCAACATCAACAAGTCATGGCTGGATAAGCCAAGACCTCACTTCAGGAAAATGCCTAAGAAGCTGTTACGCACAAACTTCAAAGAGGATTATGGAGACATCATCATCTCACTAAACAGGATAGCAGGCAATCCTTTGGGGCCACCTTTCGAGCCATGGATGTACTATTTCATTGAGGACATCACGGAAGGCGTGAAGATGTTCAACTAGTCGCGCATGATAAGTAACAATCTCCATGAGCAGCTTATCAGCCTAGAGAAGACTAAAACATTCTACATGAGCTCCTATGTCATCTATATGTTGGCAAGGACACAAATATGCAGGCTTGATCTGCAAGGGCACAGTTGGCAGTGGATCAAATGAATTGAAGGCGTATGACTGTTATCCACAGTTGCAGTTGAGAGAGAAGGCACACTTCAGGCGAGCTCATGACGCCTTCCTTATGTACATCACAAGGATACTCCAGGGAGGAACACATTAACGACTGACTCTTGAGGCCAAAAGCCTGATTGGCAAGTACGGATCTTGGTTCATCCAATATCCAAGGTATAACTACATCAGAATCTAGGGATTCACCGAAAACCCGTACCGATTGCCAATCTTCCCCACAAATAAAATGGTCCTGCTTGAGGTACTAAGGCAGTTGGAAGAGTTTCAAGGCTTCCAAAGGGCAAAGCAGAAGGCGACAGTCTCCTTTCCCTTCTTTATAGGGAACATGCTGGAGTCATGTCCATCATCCCAGGCCGCCGATAGTGCCAGACTTGAGATATAGAATTATCCTTTTACCACTTATCAATCCAGGGGCAATTTTGACCCACATCACCACATCAAGACAATGGATGGAAGGAGATACATGCACAGGGTTGAATTGGAGGATTTTTGGGCAGATGTTGCGGATGAGTTTGAGGTTAGGCAAAGGATGTGGTCTAGACTGCCTATCAACTTGATCAGGGCAACGGAACTTTGTCGGGTGCCAGATCAGTTGGAAGAGGATGAAAAATAAACGTAGCCATGCTTCAATGAGAGTTTGCCTTTGTCTGCTGTCAGCTGGTCGGAACTAGAGCATGCCGATTTGAATACTTTGATGAGACCTGTCATCAAGTATACACAGTGGTGGGTCGATCAACAAATTCAGGAGCTAAGGCGAAAAAGGATAACACTGACTTATGATATGTTGAGTGAGGCAGAATCATATTCTTCTAATGCAGACGCATCTCAAGACATAGAGATGATAGAGGCCACCACTTCCAGGAAAAGGAAGAAGATAGCTGTGAGTAAGGAGTCGGTTTAGAAACAGGCAAAGCCAAAGCCTTCATGCTCTGCCGCATCTAGAAATATTGAAGAGATGTTGGCTACTGTCGACGCTTCACTGGTTGACATTAGGGATCCTTCTCCAATTCCTGAAGACAATATGGAGCCTCAGCCAGACAAGGATGCACCACCATCTCCCACGGGCATGGAAATATTGGAGTCTGACGATAATATAAGAGCCCAAAATGATGATTTCCAGGAAGGAATGATTTCAGCCCTTAGGGGAATTTTGGACGTTCCTGGTGGAGGAGACATGCCGGAGGAAGATGGCGTGAAACAACTCACAATCCCAGACTGCCTGAAGGAAAGGTTGAAAATACAGGTGCCAGTGGAAGAGCCACAAGAAGATGATACGGCGGATTTCTTAGCCAGGCTTACACAAACTGCAGCCAAGAAACCGGCAAAGAAATTCTCAAACATACAGAGAGATGAGGCCGGCAATCGAACTATACAGATTGCAGTGCCTACAGTGGACAAACCTCAAGAGGACATAGCCCCGCAGGATTATACCATCACCACCATTGACTTGGGTCCAACCACGAAAGGCCAGGAAATTGAAGATTTGGACAATTCTATGTCCACTATTAAGTCAAGGTTGGCAAAAGAGGTGGCCAAGAGGAAGGAGTGTCAATTAGAAATTGAGCGCTTGAAAGAGTATATCCAGCATTTGATCAAGCCCCTTGATCAGGATAACATGGCAACTCCTCTTCTCCCGAACTCTTCGTAGGAGTCAGCCAAGGAGATGGAAGAAAACAGGTTCACAGTTCGAGAGGCCAAAGAATGGATAGCAATCAAGGGCTCAAAAGCTGAGGCGTTCATAGAGAGGTTGAACTTAGTTTACGGTCAGGCCACTTCGCTACTTTCTAGACTGGCCACTTTGGCAGAAGTATGGGAGAGCCTTCTGGATGTGCAAGATAGGATAATTCCTTGCCTTAGGATTCTGAAAGGGATTCCTAAGCAAGAGTTGATAGATGGAGGTGTCATTGCAGTTGGTGCAGCTTATGACTTCCATACTTGGTATTGGGCACTAACAGCACGAGGTGAAGTCTTAGACATGGTAAAGGTTGATAGTCTCAAGCTGGAGGATCAGGTTAAAGAAGTCCAGACCAAGATTCTCAGCATGGTTTCCGACATCTTGGACAAGGAAGCCCTCTGAGAGCGCGACTTGCGATTGGAGGTTTTGAAAGGAAAGGTCCAGGAAAACATCTTTGCTATCACTGGACCCATCTTGAAGCAGGACTGGGCCAAATTGGCGAACTTCCTAAGCATCCGAGAATCCTTTGAGAAGATTGAGCCGGAGTGGGAAAGTATCTTTGTCAGGTGCGCCGAGAGCGTGGATGGACTGGAATTCAGGATCAGAATGCTTCCACAAGTCACCATGGATGAAGTTGCCTCAATCGTGTCTAGATTCGTCGAACACACGGCAACTCGGGAGGATCGAGATGCGATCCCTTGAAAATAATTGAGCGCCAACTCACTGCTGTTAACCCTTTGTTCACTGAAGTCATTTTGGGAAACCCTAATTAGGGTTTATTTGTTTTGATCTTGGACGTTGGCTCATTTTTAATCTGAGTCGTTTATTCAATTTTGTGAACTCTATATAAACTTGCATACACTCATTTGTAATTTGTGAAGTGAGTTGTATAAGATTGTTGCGACAAAACTATTTCCGTTTATAAAAGCTCTTGTGCATGATTTGCTAAGAACCACTTTTATTTTCAAGTAGTGTGCAAGGTTTTCATACTTCTCCTTCAACACTTAGAGTAGAATTAGATTAGTATTTCATTTATATGTTTGTTAGTGAATGATAGATTTGATAGCAGTGGTGGATAAAATTTAGCTCATACTTTTGTCGAATGGATGATTTGCATTCGGTGTGTAAAGTTAGCCTGAGCCATTAATTTGTGGATGCTTAACTTCTGTTTGTTTTAATTATCAATTCAAACATGAAAATTATTATCACTTCCGTTGAAGATTGCACCTGCTTTGCGTAGTTGTCCGAAGGAGGCGAAACAAAGTGTGGTTACCCTATTTTATCTCGTCACTGTCGTCTCTTGAGTTCTTAGGCATAGTTTAGGTCTCTAAACCCTTATCCTTTTGCCTTTTTTTTGGAAAATCCAAAATGTCCGATAGAAAGAGCCCTCAAAGATAAAACCGTCTAAGTCCCCAATTTGCAAACAGATTATAACGTAAGTCCCCTTGTGATTACCAACAAATCATAACACCCACTGGCCTTATCCACATGTCATGACCTGACCAAAAGAAACATTGGAGTTATTGTATTATCTTCTAGGTATTTGCAATCACTTTTCAAGAGAGGATAAAGTGTCCTTGGGCATTTTATTCTGGAGACGCTTAGGTCAATTTAATTGATATCTAAGGATTGTAGCCACTTGAAACTAAACCATAATATTTGTTAAAAAAATACATGATATATAAAATATGGTGCAAGATAATAATATGATACATGAGAAAATGATCCGCAAAGAACAATACAAATCACTGTAATGGATAACTTAAGCACTATATTCTCCTAGTTGTAGACTAATATCATACTTTTGTAATAGGATCTACAAACTAAACAAAGGCGTGGTTGTTCCTTTGTTTTCAAATTTTTAAAACAGAACCAAGGTGCAGCAGTTTCCTTCTTAAAAATCTGAGATTTTAAATTACTTATATGTACTTTGATATCCAATGCACTTTTATGAGGATAAAGATTAAGCTTTAATATAAGCACTAATAACATTTTCAAATATAATCCTAACAAGAATTTAATATCAATTTTATTTGTAATAATATTGATAGCGGCCCGCGCTCTACTACGATGCCATTCACCTGTTCCTCTTCTTTCGTCGTTGTTGCTTTGGTTCCTCTCCCGGGCGTGTATAGATCCAAACCTTCCAGGAATGCATACACCTTGCTTGACGAGGGTGCAAGGGAGGGCTCTATCGGCTGTTCCTTTGGAAAATCATCAAACCCTACCTCAGACTAGCCTCCAATGCCGCGCTCTGCTTCGGCTCTCACAAAAACGTTTGATCATTACGATGGCAAGCACTATGATAATAAGGCGTCATTCTCAGGTGTCACGGCATGAGGAAAGGACTTCGCTCAGGGAATTAGGGCTTTAGATTTGTTGTATAGGCATGCAAGTAACCTCTCCTCGTGATACCATTTCCATTGGTGTTATGAAAGGTTAGGGCATGGCTCGACTAACACATCTCGTGGCAAGGGTCCTCATTTGGATTCACATCATGTTGCCGATGTTGTAAATGGCGCGTCTACTAAACATTGGTCGCATTTACCTGTCCGTCCCTCCACGAAAACACCAGAAGTCTATTTGGATAGCTTGGTGTTGGACAAGGAAGCTTTTTTGTCTGATCATGCACTAATCTGTTGGTTTTCGAAGACTTGGCCAAAACTATGTGATCTGCATGCTTGGGTCTCGGACAAATGGAAGGAATTTATGGAAAGAGAAATCAACATTTACCCCTATTCAAAGGGGTTCTTCGTATTAGAATTTGATTCACACGAAGACAGCGAGTTGGTGATAGAAAATGGCCCATTGATCTACCAAAGAGATTTTTTGTGCATGAAACCATGATTTCTTGATTTCGACCCACATACAAAAATTTTCAACACTGCATTTTTGTGGGTAAGACTTTCATATCTTCCCATTCAATTTTGGGAATTAGATTGCTTGAGGGCTATTGGAAATAGCCTAGGAGGGTATCACTGCTCTTCCGAAGAAACTATCAACTATCAAAATTCTACTTGTGCTCGTATTTGTGTCGAAATTAATTTTGCAAATGGTCTCCCTGTCGAGAATTTGCTAAAGGTGGGAAACAGATGCAAGAGGCAACCGATTGATTATGAAAAATTGCTTGCAGATGGAGGAAATGCTTCTCTACAAAACATTCCTCCTCCCATTGTCATAAGCATCACGATTTGGGGAACCTAAACTCAAGCAAACCGACATGGTGGATTGGAGCTGAATCCCAACACTATATCATTCCTCCCAATCCACCCAAGGATTTCCTACACCCTTCAGTATCTCCGAGAGAAAGCATGCCTCCATCCCCTTCCCCTCCCGAGGATCAAACTTCGGTCTCACCTGCAAAGGCGACAACTCCTAAAGATTTTTCTAAGGGTAGTGAAGCATCCACAATATCAAAAGAAAATAGCAATGGTTTGTCCCTACCCCCCGAAACAGAACAAGAATGGATAGAGCTAAAGAGGAAGAAAACACCATCAGCAAAACAAAAGCATCTGATGATATTAAGATCTTCTAAGAAAATAGCAAATCTAGATATGTAATATGCTATGTAATCAGGGGTCGATTTGAAATTTATGTCTAAAATATGTAATCAGATGCTTTAAAATAATAGAAAGAGTGCTATTCTCTCAGATAGCAATTTGCCTAAAAAAAAAGTTAAAAAAATTATCTGTAATATTTAATATAAAGACTTCGATGCAAATACAAGCTTGTCACAATTTTTCATCAGTATTCAAATTCACAATAAGAAAGAAAATAATAAGATTAGTTAAAGTTGATGTTGGCATTGATCCTTTAGTTGGCTCCTATTGGAAATGCTATGATTAAAGTTGAAGTTTTCATAATGTGATCCTTTTATTATTTTTGATTTTGGTTCCATTTGCCAATTAGAAAAAATTAACCCATACTTTCAAAACTGGTTATGCCAGTGAATATTTCTATTTGAATTTGAATTATTAGTATTTCTAAACTATAGCTATATGGCTTGCAAACAATACAAAAGCTTTACTTTAAAGATTAGATAGTTGAGGAATTAACTCCTTTATGTGTTTTGTTGATTTATGAGTGGTGAAATGACCCCCTTACAGTTTTTTCAATTTTTCACAAGCAGTTTCACCCATTAACGTTAGAGAAACCATAAACCAACACTGGAATGTAACCCTACACCAAGAATGTACACCAAGATCCCAATGACGAGCGACGTGTGAGCATATGGCGCCGGTGATTGTTAGCTTGAAAACTGAATGTTGTAAATACAAAGCATGCAACTCGACCACTTATTCAACGGGAGTAGAGTGACGGCTCAACCGATCAGCAGATGAGGAATGCAGTATTGAAAGTAAAGACAATGAGGTCTGTCTCTTCCACCAAACGGTGAGAATGAAAATGCTTATGCAAGAAAGTAAATAAGGTGGCGAGGCCAACCTTCCTCACTAATAGTGGGAATACAATAGAAAATTGTAGGAAAGTAAAGGAGCTAATCAGTACTACTGATTCAGTGTTACAATGTGAATGCAATCTGCAAATAGCCAAGTATTATTGTTGTCCAAGTAGCTGCAAATGATATCAAATGTTCTCCAAACTACAGAAGACTCACAACCAGGAAACAAGCCCAAAAACCCAACTTTCTGACAATTTGATATAACTAACCAGGAAACAACAAATTCAGACCAGCAAGAATAAACTCACTAAAATGCTCCTAACTCCTCCAAATTTCAACAGATTAACATGAAATCAAGTGCAAATGACTCTCTAGGAGAGATGGCGACCAAGTCAAGACAAAGAAACTGCAGAAAACTCCAGCAAATGATTTATGCACGCTTCCCAAGACAAGCCACAAGCATGGTACAACTTGGAAGAAGGGCGACCTCAAGATAAAAATCCAAATCTGCAAGAAAAAATCTGATAATCTGCAAAAAGGGACGCCTAGGATAGGAGAATAGATTAAGCCACCACCCAAAACCAACAAAAATTCGCCTAAGGAGATATAAGCAAAAACGACCTATAGCAACACCCCAAACCAGCAACCTGTAAATTGTAAAAACACACCAAAACATTAGAAAACATCAATACAAAACTTCTCCATATTGCTCAATCTATTCTTTAGTGTAAAGAACAATCTCTCTATCTCAGCTAGTTGCTATCTTTCAAGCAAGAAACCAAGAGTAGCTAGGAGGTATGCATTCATTGAAGCAATTCCAACACCATTTCAGCAACACTTCGTTATATTTTCTTCATAGATAACTGCAAATGAAGGCCAAGTCTCATATTTATAACTTCTTCTCAAATTCGAATTCCTTTTCCCTCCAATTAGGGCGCCCCCGATGAAACTCGCATTCAACATCAAATTTGCATTTTGAATTTCATTAACCCCTCCTTCTCCAAGTCGTTCCAACATGCGAGACAAATAACTTTATTAGAAATGCAAATAAACATAAGATAGGCATCCCAAATAATAAGTGAAATATTTTGATAAAAAACACTTATCTCTCCCTCTAGGCATCCACCAAGATATAAGTGAAAATAAACATTATAATCACTTAAATAAATCAACTTATCTCTCCAAGCTAGGCGTCCATTTAACCTTAGCCAATATTTTCACTTTAAACATTATTTTCACCAAATATAAAACTTGCCAAAATAATCACCTCAAATGTTGGAGACCAAAGTGAATAAACTGCCTTGCCAGATTTAGCCATAATACCAAGCTGTTGAAACACTGCCAAAAATAGCACCAAGGGTGTTGGAGACCAAACTGCTCCAACTGACCTACTAGATATAGCCACTGAACTGAACTGCAAAAACCCTACTAAAAATAGCACTAATAAAACAAGAACTTACTAAAAATAGCATACTGCTAAAACTAGTAAGTTTCTCCAAACTCGTAGGTTTCTCCAAACTCATTTTAACCATAATCCAAGTAGCCGTGGTAACTTACTAAAAATAGTAAGTCCGAAAAAGTCTTTCGTTGGAGTTGCATGTCACACCACTACGAAGCTCTCTGAAAACCCAGAAGGAATCCAAAATCCAAACTGCAAAACTCCAACATGCAAGCCCTCAAATTTGCAAAAGAAACCTCCAAACAGTTGGAAACCCTAATTCTGCCTCTAACTAGCCTACGGGCATCCGAGGATAGGCTATCAATCACAGGAAAGTGTAGTGCTAAAAATGGGGACATTACAAGTGGGTTGTTATGCTTTTGTTTAATGTGTTACATAAGTATAGACCAAAATTGGTGTACCATGCAATGGGTATTAAATTACCAGTTGAAATTATAGGTCTTGGATAGGATAATGTAGTATAAATATGATTTTTTTTTTATGATATAGTTCTTTATTGATATACAATTAGTATTAATATGTATATCAATGCAATATTTGGAGATGCATTTATTTGTGATTATTAGTTCATGAAAAATATTTAAATTGAGCTTTGATTATGTTTAATTAATTCAGCATTTTACTTAGAGATAAGGATCAGGGTTCTAGATGATTAAATAGATGTTGTGAATAGTTTTTCATTCAGGGGTAGTTATTTACTTGTTTTGTAATTTATTTGCTTAGGGAATGAACTATAGTGTGTAAGAGGGCAGCTAAAGAAATTTTTGGCCAAAGCCCCAAATTTTTGTTTCATAAACTGTTCATATATGTTCTAAGTTCATGTGCAAGTTATAATGTATCTTGATAAGTAGAACATAGTCGCATAGGATTCTTTACATTCAAGATGGCTCCACTTCTATGTTACCTTTGTGTGAAGAGCAGGTTCACCCTTCATGATGAAGTACAAGGAAGTCTAACAAGCTTTGTGGTTAGTGGTTAAAGCACCATGATACGATTATCTCTCCGATCGGATCCAAACAATGTATTATCAAAATTGTATTCTTTATTTTGTAAGGCTTTGAAACTATTGATTGTTTCTTAATGAGATAATATCTCATATTTGTAAAGGTTGATGTTTTAAAATATAACAATTTAAACATTACCTTATGTGATGGATTTGTAATATGTAAACAAATATTTTCACAAAATATTTGGGCTAAATTAAGCTAGTAAGCTTAACATGTCCTATTTTAATATTATGCAATCAACTTTCTTGCATTGAATTTTGGTATTCAACTAAAGTGGAAAGCTTTGAAATACATGAATGTCAATTATGATTTAAATTAAATGTGTATGTCACATGAAAAACTATCAACCTCAAAGGTAGACAAGGTTGTCAAAAGAGTTTGTTGTGAAGATTGTTGGTCTAAGATGTATGGACGAGAATGTTAAGATAAGAATGAAGAGATTGTCACAATGATACCAATGTCAAGTGCATGAACAAGATTGTTATCCTTAATATCAAAGACCAAGATTGTTGGTGAGATTGATGTCTAAGAGATCGTTGTGGAGATTAAGATGTATGGACAAGAACTTCAAAGTATTGTCATTGAGATTGTTATTGAAGTCAAAGATGAATGAAGAGATTGTTGGAATATGATGCCATTAATGGAGCCATTTAAAATAAGTGTAGTCCGTTATACATTCCCATTGAAAAGATCATGGATGGCCGACTTAGAGATGAATATGTGTAAATTAAAGATTTAGACATAAATAAAAGATTATAATATGAGCATTGCAGGAAGATCATTAACTTTCCCTCTGGAACAAATGAAATATTTAATGCTATCCTACTTGCATTAAAGATGGTCGACCAGAAGAAAAAATTCTACGTATTAGAAAACAAGTAATATATTTAAACACATATTGGAGCAGCTAAAATATATATATCAAACAATTTTATGAAACAAAAAGGATAACCAGCAATTTCAGAATAAGACATAGTGAATAAGACAAAAAATGTGGACTTGTGAATAAAGACAAAATAAGAAGAGGTTGTGATCCATATTAAAGGAAGAAAATAATACCTCAAGGCAACAATTACTTTTAAGTAAAGACAAGAAATTATATTTGTGAATAAAAACATTGATTGTTTTATGAAAGAGCAGCAATTAATTTCAATGGGCAGCGATTAAAGTTTTAAAGAAGTTGAGTTTAATTTATTAAGGTAGCAATTACCAAGGGGTAGCGATTGGGTTTAATAACAAAGGCAACAGATTTGTTATCTAAAAGACATCCATTCAAATAGTTGACTCCTTGAAGATTGGCCATAAGAGCAAAGTTAACTATTTTTGCTCTTGCCTCTCGATGATTTACCTTTGATCATTTCATCATCCCGAACATCTCGAATGGTGCTCTCCCACCACTTTGGTATCTTCCTAGAAGACTTTTCTTCCAAACTAGTATTGTCATGATGAATTGGAAATTCCGATATTGTTATCAACCTGGGAGACCCTTCATGCTCAAAATCCTTCCCCCCCCTGCTTCAGGTGAAGCTTAATACCCGAGTCCTCAACAACAACAGGTTGTTCTTCAGTAATTTTGAACTCTAGAGAAAGTTGAAAGGGCCCAATTTCCTCAACAGTTACATCTCTACTAAAATTCAAGCGGTCAATGTCCACATCAATCAACCAATAGGCTTTATGATTGTCACTATACCTGAAAGAATTAATTTCTTACTCTTAGGGTCTAACTTAGTTCTCCTTACATATGGAATCCAAGTATATGTTAGAGAACCAAAGACCTTAGGATGACTCACTTTGGGTTTCCTTTCAAGCCATGCTTCCTCTACAGTCTTCTCGTTCATTGCATGTTTTGAAGACTTGTTGAGTAGATAAAC
The DNA here is from genome assembly GCA_007115665.2 of Sequoiadendron giganteum. Classification (NCBI taxonomy): domain Eukaryota; kingdom Viridiplantae; phylum Streptophyta; class Pinopsida; order Cupressales; family Cupressaceae; genus Sequoiadendron; species Sequoiadendron giganteum. Next base: position 66,086,945 of record CM021106.1, read on the forward strand.
TACAATGTAAACTACTTGAGCCCAAAACTTATTGGGAACACTCCTATCCTCCATCATACACCAAGTCATCTCCGTAATTGTATGGTTCCTTCTCTCAACTACTCCATTCTGTTGTGGAGTATAGGATGTTGTGTATTGCTATTTTATATCCTATTTAGCACAAAATTCATTGAATTCGTTTGAACAAAATTCTCCTCCATTATCAAACCTATCAGTGATTATTGAACAACTAGACTCTTTTTCTACTAATGCTTTGAACTTTTGAAATTCCTTAAACACATTATTTTAACTTCAAAAAATACACCCACATTTTCCTACTGAAATCATCTACAAATAAAATAAAATACCTAGCACCAATGACCAATGCCTTATTCATTGGTCCACATATGTTTGCATGAACCAGCTATAGGACCCTCGAGGCTCTCCAAGCCTGTCCATCTACAAAGGGAGTTTTGTCCTACTTCCCTGCTTGACAAACTCCACAAACACCCTATATCTACTATTGAATGTTTGGTAAGCCCTCTACCAAATTTTCTCAAGCCAAGTGAGAGAGGAAGAATAAGTTGAGGTGCCCATACCACTAATTCCATAGTGTACCGAAATCAAATGCACTCTTGACTACCAATGCATGCTCATGAACATGTACAATATCAACAAGTTGATACAAACCATGATCTTCAATACCAACAACAATAGTTTTCTTGGATTCTTTGTTAACAATAGAGCATTTGTGTTTGCTGAATAAGACATGCAACTTGGGACAATGGCACATAATCTAACTCACAGAGAGCAAATTGAGTTCCATTCCTAGCACATAGTACACATTGAGAAAAATCAAAAGTTTCCCTCCAAAAGGTATTTGCATATTTCCTCTGCCAACTACTGTGTACTCACCACCACCGAAGATCATTGAATCTAAGCAAGTTGTGTATTCCATGAACCAATCTTTCTTGTGGGTGAAATGTCAAGATGCTCCAAAATATATGTAGCACATAGATGACTTGGACTAATTTGTTGGTCGTTTGGCCATGAAAGCATAGAAGGTTGACTCCTTAAAATGCTTAGCAACATGAGCCTTTGGCTGAGGCCCTCCCTGGTTGGATTTATTTTCAACCAACCTTTTCCAACAATGCTTCTTTATATGATCAAGTTTACCACAATAGTGACATGATATTTTTCAAATTCATCAAAGCATCTTCATTATTCCTTTAACCTTTCTTCTATGACCATTTGCCTTTGCCTTTTCCCTTGGTTGCAAATTCCTTTTCCACACTCCGTGCATCGATGTTGATGCCAAACTATATTTTCCATTTGTCCTGTTGCAAAAGCTTATTGCACAGCTCCTCAAACTTCAAGTCAACAACGGTAGATGTTATATTGAGTGTCTCAATAAAATGTTTATAGGCCCATGGAAAGATTTCTAGCATAATAACCACCATATCTTCTTCCATCTTCCAACCCATAGCAAACAATTGATCTCTAATGTCCTTGATTTTGAGCAAATGTTCCTGAAAGGATGTTGTCTTTTTCATCATAATTGGAAGAAAAAAAAAAAAATTGAGGAAGAAGACCCTGCTTTATTTGACATCTCATGCAGTCCTCTCAAGTGCTTCCAAATTTCTGCAAAGGTTTTCCTTGGATGTACATCTGAAAGTATCTCATCAGTCAATGATAAGTTTATCAACATGACAACTTCTCAATCACATTCAACATACTTGTCCCGGTCTTTACCCGCAACCGTTGGCTAGATGTCAATACCAAGGAAGATCTTATCAAGACATCTATACTCTAAGATTGTGAGTATGAGTTGCTTCAAAGTGTTGTAGTTCTTGCAAGAAAACCATTGTCCAACATAATGTTGGGTAATGAAGCCATCCCTCCCACAACTCATAATCACAACTTGTTGGTTAACAACCCTTTAAAATATATTTCCAACCCTAGTTGGAAGACCTGTAAATCAGTTTTACAAATAGTGCTATAGCTTCAAAAAAAAAAATTACACACTCTGTGCCCTAGCTGCAGTCTAAAATTGCTAAAAATAAAAATAAAAATTGAAAATCTCATGATGAAAATTTTGCTATCGATAGAAACCTAGCTGACACCAAAGACCCCTGATTTTAAAAAAAAATGCCAAAACATTGGTGTGAAACATGCCAAAAACACTAGGCCCTCTACCAGAAAAAATAAAAATTCCAAAAACAAGTCAGAAACACATGGTTTTTATTAAAAAATTGCCAAAAAAAAAGAAAAATAGATTGTAGCCAAATATACCCACACACCAAAATCTGTGATATTCACATAAAATGCCACACGATTTTCAAAAACACAGTTGTGCATTTTTCAAAACGATATGCCACGAATTTGCAAATGAAAAAAAAAACTCACAATTTCTACCATAAACTATCATGTGAATTTTCCAGAAAATAGGGCATTATTTTAAGCAAAATAGGTTGTGATTTTACTAGGGAAAGAATGGTGCGATTTTTCTAAATAAAATCTACAATTCTTCACCAAAAAATTGTAATGTCCCCTTCTCAAGCATAATCTGTTTATTGACAATTAGCCTATTTTCCGAGTTATCCCGTAGGCTAATTGGTGAATAAGGGAGAACTCCAAAGTTCTTGGAGAGCGCAAGTTCAGTTTATCAAAGTTGTTATTCATAACAATGAGCTTAGTTGGTGATGTGGATCCTTTCAATACTTTTGGAATTGATTTCCAACCTTTTGGGTGTCATGTCCCCGAAATAGCAGAACTATAAAGACCAAGTGTTAAAATACAAATAAATTAATAAATAGCATTATTAATATTAAAATATAAAATAAATGTGTATCATATCAATATAAAAATATAATAATAATATATAGGCAAATTATTGTTATTACATTCTATTATTAAATAACTTAACATCAAAAATAATAATAATAAATAAATATTATAATCATTACACAATAAAGATTGTAATACAAGTATATATGCCTAGATATAGATAAATTTTATAATGAATAATATGCAATGGATAAAGACTATATATGAATAAGGAAAGAATAAGTATATAAACATATATATATGAATATTAATGGATATAAGTAAAAGAATAAATATATATATATATATGAAGTAATGATGACTCTTTAATATAAACATAAGTAGATTACATATATTTATGAATTGTCCTCGTCGTATGATCAATTCAGTATAAGGAAGGAGACAAGTAAGGAAACATGGAAAGATATAACAACTCAGGTGATGTATTCACTTAGCAATAATATTTAGCATTTTTTGAATATAAGAAATAGATATGGCTAATCTAATTATTGATAGAATGCTTTTTTCTTATCATAATGAAAATTATTCTAGGAAATGATGAACTTAAAGAACCCTTGATAAATGAAAATATATTTGATGATAGGCATGAAATAAATCTTGAATAAAGGCAAATGTATTCAATTGCTAAAAGATTGTCTTCTTCGTGCTTGTACTCTATTAGGAAGGGCGAACCATGGGTGAGCGGTGCCTAAAAACCCCACTTAAGGATTCCGCTGCGGCCATGGAGGGGTGGGGGTCCCACTTTAGGATTCCGCTACGGCCATGGAGGGGTGGTAGGCCTTGAGACCACTATGGACTTTATGGTTCCTTTCTCCTAATAGAGCGAGTGTCTGTTGAGGTGTTGTCATGAGTGGAGAATGCAGGTACTAAGCCGTTAAGAAAGGAGGATTGTGGTAGACAACCTCCTGTGCCTAACATGAGGGCTTCAGGGCGGATCCACCCATGACACTCCTCTTGCTTGTTAAATTGCATTTATGATTATGCTTATATTTTGGATATCTAGATATTAATGCTAACATATAAATGTGTATGTGAAAATGTTGTTAATATGGTGAATGCAGATTTCAAACCAAGATTACTTCATTAAAAAGAACATTCATTTGGAAAGAAGAAACCCTAAACGTAATCTATAGGCGAATTTTAGAGAAAACCGGGTAAGGGACATTACATTGGGAGCCCTCCAAACTTCGTGGAGGAGCAAGGTTTTTTTAGTAAGTCACCCAATTGCCTTTGATCATCATCTTAAGTTGTCAGTATCATGTTGGTATGATTAGAATTATATTTCTATGTCGTTTTGGCACTTAAACTATTATTATCTTTCAATAAGATCATTTTGGAGACTAATGGAATTATTATTTTAAAATATTGGTTATGTCCCTCCAAAAAAGTTATAAAAGGTAGATAAGAGCTCATTTGCAAGGTATTGGTTATTTCCCTCCAAAAAAGTTATAAAAGGTGGATGAGAGCTCATTTGCAAGGTTAGCCATGAATTGAAATTGCTTTCCTTGTTGGAGAGAAATTGAGTTCTTCCAAAATTTCTTGAGGACGAAAACCCTCTTGGAATTGCTAGTTTCAAGGATGAAACCCCCCTAGCTAGTTTGGTGGCTTCATCTAGAAGTCACAGTTATGCCTGCAAGATAAGTTTCAGTTTGGGTTGCTTGAAAAACGAAAGTTTTTTGTCTTTTGAGTTGTTTCTTCCTTTCTTTGCTAATGAATGTTTGAGCTTTCAGTTTGAAGAGTAGTAGTGGCAAGACAAGTCGTACCCTTTTCTCATAGGCAAGTCATACCATGCTGCAAGTTATTTCCGATGTTGGTTGTGCCACTTTGAATGCTATTTTTGAGTCTCTGAAGTGATTGTTCCTGTTGTTTGGGCTAGTGTGACATGGTTTTATGCTCACCGAACAACAGCAAGAATCAAACCTTGTACCTGGCCATACCTAGCCGTTTTGAGGGGGCACGTGAATTGTTCATTTTACCTTGTTTGTGAAATAACCCTAGGGTTTTTTAAACTTTAAAATCATTGAGTTAGGTTTATTTTTAATCCTCTAACCAAATTAGATTATGGCAACATCATCCATTGAATGCACTCAGGTTAAATGAAATCAAACCACTATAAACTCCACAGATAATGACAAATAATGTACTTTATATTTATATAAGTTTACAATGATTGTAGGCACCAACCTACTAGAGGCACCAACCTACAAGGAGCACCAACTCCCTAACTTGGTTTAGTAAGCACCAACCTACAAGGAGACCAACTCCCTCTTCCAAGGCACCAACCTTGGCTAACAAGAGGCATCAACCTCTTATGATAAACTGAAAATCTGAATTCTTCTTTTTACTTCACTCCAATCCTTTCTTTGTGGTGTATGCTGTCACTTAAATACCCACACAAAAAATATAATCTTCTGTTCTGATTTGAGATCACCACTCACTCACACACCTTTCTCAAATCTGAATTGGAACACATTTATATATGCTGATCAAACATTGCAACCTTTTGTGAAATAGTGCATCATTTAAAATCTGGCTTTTATAATCACATTGTAATGTCCCTTACCTGGTGTGCCTTAAAATCCGCATGTAGATTAGGTTTAAGGTTTCTTCTTTTCCGAATGAATGTTCTCCTAATGCAATAACCCTAGATTGGAATCCTATATTAATCATATTAACAACATATCTGTTAGCAATAATATCTAGATATCCAAAATATAAGCATAATCACAAAATTAGTAATGAAGACAAAAGAGGAGTGGCAGGGGTAGATTTTCCCAAAGCTATCCATCTAAGCCCAAGGGCACAAGTATCCGACCAGGACAACCCACCCCTTGGCCCCGAGCTGAACGTCCAAACCAAGACCATTCCATACTCGGAGTGGCGTGCTTAGTGGAAACATTGGTACTTGCTTTCTACCTATGTCCACACCTCAGAAGACACTTGACTTATTGGGGATAGTCGAGGGAGTGGATAAGTGGTCTCGGGCCTACCACCCCTCCAGGGCCGTAGCGGACTATGAGTGGAACCCCCACCTCTCCATGGCCCACCCAAGTCTTGGGATTGGGCGGACTATGAGTGGAATTTCCACCCCTCCAGGGCCCATCCCTGCCTTGGGTTCCGGGGACGAACTTAAGTGGGGTTTTTAGGCACCACTTCCCTCGCGCCCTTCCTCCCAACAAGTTTGCAAACACTCAATAGGCAATCTTTCAGCAATCAAATACATTCGTACTTTACCATTGATTCTAAGTAAGTAACAATTCTATTCTTACATTGGTCCTAATCAGGGACATACTGTAGAAATATAATAATCAGATATTCTAGTTCTCATATTTAATTCAATTGTTTATTCTCACATTAACATTCCTATCACATGAATTCCTACTGATATATATATACATATAGCCTTATGAGCATGTATTTGTAAGCACCAAACAAGACACTGATAAATTTAGAAATCCAAATAAGTTCAGAAATTAGAATTATACTGTCAAGAAAGCAACAGTCCTAACTTGGTTAATGCTATTGCATACTTTCGTTAGATTTGTCCTATCTAGAAACATTCCAGGATTACATATAATCAATAAAATAGCCAAATCAGGTCACAACGTTAATCTCAAGTACACATTCAATGAGTCATCGGGTACAGATCCTAATGCGTAGCATCTAATGCTGAATGTTCAGAAATATAAATTATTAGCGCTAAGTAATTATCATCACCTGGTTTGTTGTGTGCTCTGATGGCTTCCTCCCATTCTCCACCAGGTTGTAGAAGTTTGTATGATGTTTCCTTCCTTCCCCTACCATATCGCTTTCTCATTATTATTTATGCCTTTGCACATGGAGCGATTGTGTCTTTTGGAACAATGACATCCCCTCATATCCCTTAATCGTGCCTTTGATAACAAATTCTAGTCTGATAATTGCAACGTGTCTTATTAGTGTTGTTTGGTGTCTTCGGGTTGAGCCTTCAGTGATGCCTACAAGGTCACATATGTTCGGTCGTGATTCTGACGTGGACCTCGATAGCCTCGACTTTATTGCATGAAGACAGGTCGATGCAAATGTGGCTATCAGAGTGTCAACGGGATCGTATCTGCCATTACAATGGACGCATTTTGGTGATTTTGTCTTTATTCATCTTCGACATACACAATAGTCGCGGCTGGGAATATCGTTAGTTTTTTACACCTCAAAATAGCAGCGATTGGCTAATGTTCCGATAGTCAAGAGTTTGTATTTGATATTAACTTCAATGTCCATTATGGTTATAATATTTAAATGACTCTATATTTTAATCTTCATAAAAAATTGTTTGATAATATATCGATGCTTAAGGTATCCAATATTTATGATGTTAATTATTCTACTTTATATTATATTATAATAATTGATTAGTGTGCACTCTAGAGTAAATATTTGTAAATTCCATCTTATTTTTTATATACTTAATTTACTAATTTTACAATTATAATGTTATCATTTGATAATTATAATTGTAATATAATTGATTGTAGTTATAATTATAAAATTAAGTTGTAAAGATTTACATATGTAATTTACATATATATTTTCTTTTATTTACTTATTGTCCAAAACTTATTTTCAATCTCATTGATTTGGGGACATGACACACATCATTTCAGATCTGCCTTGGTTTATTTTTATCAAGAGAAACTTTAATCACACCCCTTCATAAATCTGTTGATGTTATTGAGCAGCTTCGGTCTGCACTTCCCAAGAAGAAAAGAATAAATTAAATGTATAGCCTCTAGGCTATTTAATTTATATCATACATTATACTTGCTAAGGGCCGACCCTTATAGCTCGCCTATCCTTGTCTCACCTTGAGCCGACTCCAAGATATATTAATTGTTTATCATTTATTATGTTTTCCAAGAAAGGCCGACCTAAATGAAGAGGCACCTTGTGTTGTATAAATACAAGGTCAGTTTGTCATTGTTAAAACATTCATCTAAAGCAAGTTCGCATTTACTACTTGAAGAGCAGAATTCGCATTTGTAGCAGCAGGTCCGATTTCAAGGAAGAACTTATTCATTTGTATCTTGTGCATTTAGAAGAGGTGTGACCTCATTGCATTCATTATTGGCCATTGTTGGGCCTGAGTTGTAAGCAGACTTCTGCCATTGTTCTATATTATAGAAGAGATTCATTGCTGGGTTTTTCTCCCTCAAGAGGAGGGTTTTCCCAGGGTATCTTTGTGTGTTCATTGTCTTATGTGTTGCAATTTTTTAAGTGCTTTCATTATTCAATCTGATCTAAGAAACACTAACATGGTATCAGAGCGGGTGTGAAAAAGATCGTGATCAGATTCAGATCTATTAGTTTGCAACTCTTATTATCCTTTTTTTTTTCAGTCTACCTTCTAATTTTCTCAAGATGGTGAACGGTCTGAAAATCGAGGATAGACTCGAAGGGATCTCGAACTACACATCATGGAGGTTCAGGATCATGCTAACATTGGAGGAGAATGATTTGGCTGAGTTTGTGAAAACAAAAGTTCCCGAACCTGAGGAGGAAGAAGAGAAGTTGCAATGGAGGAAGAAAGACACTAGGGCAAAGAAACCATTGGTTGATTCCGTCAAGGATCATATTGTACTGATTGTCTTCAAGTTGGATATAGCAAGAGAGATTTTTGCAACCTTGGAAGAGATGTACGAAATCAACAACACTAGTCGAGCCCTTGCACTGAAGCAACAACTTCATCATGTGAAAATGACGAAAGGAGAATCTATTATTACATACTTCATAAGGATTTCAGAGATAAAAGATCAGCTCTCTACTATTGGTCACATGATTGATGATAAAGACCTGACTATGCTTGCTCTCAATGGTCTTCCGCTTTCATGGGAGGCGTTCATTCAAGGAATCAGTGCAAGATCTGAACTTCCCAAGTTTGATCGATTGAGGATTGACTGCATTCAAGAGGAGTCAAGACTACTAGCAAGGGGAATTGGTCAAAGTTCAAAGAATGAAGATTTACAAGTTCTTGCCTCTCATTCATCAAACAAAGGAAAAGGCTTTAAGAAAGGATTCTTCAAGAGGAATCGAGAAGATGGAAATGATGATGCTCCTGCCTTCAAAAGGAAACGAGACATGTCCAAGATTCAATGTTTTCGTTGTGATAAGTATGGTCACTTTGCGAGGGTTTGTCCTCAACGACCTAAGCATCAAGTTGCCACTGCAGATGTTGAAGAAGTCGCTCCACAAAAGCACTCCAGTGATTATCTGTTTTATTCAGCCTTGTCTAGCAATGTTTCTACTGACTCTAACACTTGGCTGCTTGATAGTGGTGCTTCTAGGCACATCACCGGTTTCAGGGGTCACCTTTCAAACTTAGTGGAAAGCAACTCCAGTGATCGAGTTGTTATTGGAGATGATGCTAGATATTCTGTAAAAGGGATTGGAAATTCCACTCTTCACTTGGTTTTTGGGATTTCTTTGGAGTTGAATGATGTACTATTCGTGCTAGGGATAAAGAGGAACCTTGTTTCAATTTCAGTGTTAGAAGACAAGGGTTATCAAGTTGCCTTCTCTAAAGACAAAGTTCTCATATGGGCAAAGAACTCCAGCTTCAAATCTGCTCAAGTGATTGGAGTTAGACATGAATGTCTTTACAGGCTGTGCACTCGTCCTCTTCAAGCACTTGTGCATAACAGTACCAGCATGTGTGATCTTTGGCATCGAAGATTGGTTCACATTCACTTTCGTGCTCTACCTATCATGGAGAAAATGGTCGCCGGTCTTCCGAAATTCGATCAAGAACATGAAGGTACATGCAAGGGATGTGCCCTAGGCAAGAACACAAAAGGTACGTTTCATTCCAGTGAAAGTAGATCTAAATGTATTCTTGATCTCATTCATTCTGATTTGTGTGGTCCAATGTCTATTGCATCATCTAGTGGTTTCTTGTATTATATTATTTTCATTGATGATTACTCTAGAAAGACTTGGATTTATTTCTTGAGATCTAAAGAATCAGAAGAAGTATTAGAAAGATTCAGAGAATTCAAAGCACAGATTGAAAATCTGTCTGGGAAAAGGATCAAGGTATTGAGATCTGATAATGGTGGAGAATACACTTCTGGCACATTTCGTGACTTTTGTATTGAAGCAGGGATTAAGAGGGAGTTCAGTGTTCCCTATAATCCACAACAAAATGGTATTGCTGAAAGGAAGAATAGGTCTATTGTGGAAGCAGTGAAAGCTATGATCCATGATCAAGACTTACAAATCTCTCTTTGGGCTGAAGCATCAAGAACAGCCGTCTATGTTCAAAACAGGAGTCCCCACAGGATCTTAGAGAATAAAACTCCTGAAGAAGCATTCTCAGGCGTGAAGCCTGAAGTTAGTCATTTGAGGATCTTTGGCTGTCCAGTCTATGTTCATATTCCAAAGGAAAAGAGAACAAAGCTAGAACCTTCTGGGAAGAAAGGAATTCTTGTAGGCTACAGTGAGACATCAAAAGCTTATAGGATATACATTCCAGGATAGAAGTCTATTGAGATTAGTAGAGATGTCACATTTGAGGAAGATGTTGCTTACAGAAGATCCAAAGGAACTCCTATGGAGATTGATGAAGAAGAACCTCCTCAAGATATGGAAGTTGACCATGTTCCAGAGAATCTAAAGGAGGATACAGAACCTAAAGAAGATGTTGATCCAGCTCAGCCTTTGAATCCTACTGATGGGCCTCTAAACATTCTGATTGGAAAGAAAAGACCTCTTTGGGCTCGTAGGACAATGCAGGAAGCAGAAAGTTTTGCAGCTCCAAGAGGAGCTTTCAGAGAAAGCAAGAGACCTCACAAGTTCTCTAGTTATGTCGCCTTGATGAGTCAGTTTATTGAGTCAGAGCCTTCAAATGTTGAAGAAGCCTCTAGTCAACAAGTATGGAAAGATGCCATGTCTGAGGAATATCAGTCCATACTTAAAAACGATGTTTGGGATATAGTTCCTAGAGCCAAAGGCAAATCTGTGGTGTCTTCTAAGTGGCTCTTCAAGATCAAGCATGCAGCTGATGGGAGCATCGAGAAGCACAAGGCTAGATTTGTGGCTAGAGGGTTCTCACAAAAAGAGGGAGTGGACTATGAAGAAACTTTTGCTCCTGTGGCTCGTTACACATCTGTCAGAACCATCATTGCCATTGCTGCATCTAGAGGATGGAAGATTCACCAAATGGATGTAAAGACAACCTTTCTGAATGGTGTAATAGAAGAAGAGGTTTACATTGAGCAACTTAAAGGATTTGAGGTTCATGGGAATGAGTCTCGTGTTTGCAAGCTGAAGAAGGCCTTGTATGGTCTTAAACAAGCTCCTCGTGCTTCGTATGAAAGAATTGATCAGTATCTTTCAAGTCTGGGTTTCTCAAAGAATGATGCAGATTCTAACCTCTACTTCAAGGTAGTAAATGGTGAAGCATTGATTTTGGTTTTATATGTTGATGACTTGATCATTACTGGTGAAGAACATCTAATTCTAAAATGCAAGAGGAATTAGCTTCAGAGTTTGAGATGAAGAATCTAGGTCTTATGCATTACTTTCTTGGCTTAGAAGTTTGGCAAAAGCCAGATGAGATGATTCTAAGTCAAGGCAAGTATACTGTTGACATTCTCAAAAGGTTTGGTATGATTGACTGCAAACCTATGTCTACACCCATGGAGACTAATCTAGATAAGTTGAAAGAGGCTGCAGCTAGTTCAGAACCAGTGGATTCTACGATGTATAGACAGTTGATTGGTTCATTGATGTATCTAGTTAACACTAGACCTGATATCTGCTATGCAGTGAGTGCACTTAGCCAGTTTATGTGTGAACCAAAGCAAATACATCTTGTAGCAGCTAAACATATCCTGAGATATTTATGTGGCACAATTGGATATGGTTTGAGATATTCTTCAAATGTGAATTTGGAGCTGCATGGTTTTACTGATTCTAATTGGGCAGGATGTGTCTCAGATCGGAAGAGTACCTCTGGTTGTTGCTTCAGTTTGGGGACTGCTATGATCTCCTGGTGTAGCAGGAAACAGTCTTCAGTGGCCTTGAGTACAATTGAAGCAGAGTATATAGCAGCTTGTGTGGCAGCTCGTGAGGCAGTGTGGCTTCGTAAGCTCCTTGCAGGATTGTTTGGACAATCAATGGAGCCTACTATTATACACTGTGATCAAAGCTGTGTGAAGCTTTCTGTCAATCCTGTGTTTCATGAAAGAACAAAACATGTTGAGATCAAATACCACTATATTAGAGATATGGTACAAAGGAAAGCTATACAGTTGAGGTATATCAGCACTGAAGAGCAAACAACAGACATTCTCACCAAGCCTCTCACCAAGATTAAGTTTGTGTACTTCCGAGAGAAACTTGGTATGGTGGAGAATGCAACCTTAACTGAGAAAGAGTCTCAGTAATCAGTGATCCTTGATTGACAATGCAATTCTCTGCTGAGAGAGAGTTGAGGTGCAAGCCCTTGATAATGCAATTCTCTGTTGAGAGAGAGTTGAGGTGTAAGCCCTTGATAATGCAATTCTCTGTTGAGAGAGAGTTGAGGTGTAAGCCCTTGATAATGCAATTCTCTATTGAGAGAGATTTGAGGTGAAAGCCCTTGTTTCCACCCTCTGGGAGAGCTATGGTGGATGTCATGTGTGTGACTCCATGACAGCATCACGTGAGGGAATCCGTGATGATTTTATTTATACCATCTATGGAAGTAGCCATAATGGTTAATATCACATTGAGGTGATATTCTATTTTGTTTTCATTCTAATATAATGTGTCTTGTGCAGATGGAAGTTCATCCCTAGCTGAGAGGGAGTGTTGATGTTATTGAGCAGCTTCGGTCTGCACTTCCCAAGAAGAAAAGAATAAATTAAATGTATAGCCTCTAGGCTATTTAATTTATATCATACATTATACTTGCTAAGGGCCGACCCTTATAGCTCGCCTATCCTTGTCTCACCTTGAGCCTACTCCAAGATATATTAATTGTTTATCATTTATTATGTTTTCCAAGAAAGGACGACCTAAATGAAGAGGCACCTTGTGTTGTATAAATACAAGGTCAGTTTGTCATTGTTAAAACATTCATCTAAAGCAAGTTCGCATTTACTACTTGAAGAGCAGAATTCGCATTTGTAGCAGCAGGTCCGATTTCAAGGAAGAACTTATTCATTTGTATCTTGTGTATTTAGAAGAGGTGTGACCTCATTGCATTCATTATTGGCCATTGCTGGGCCTAAGTTGTAAGCAAACTTCTGCCATTGTTCTATATTATAGAAGAGATTCATTGCTAGGTTTTTCTCCCTCAAGAGGAGGGTTTTCCCACGGTATCTTTGTGTGTTCATTGTCTTATGTGTTGCAATTTTTTAAGTGCTTTCATTATTCAATCTGATCTAAGAAACACTAACAAAAACGTACCATTTAATAAATCCTAAGTTACCGGTTCGGGTACAGGGACGGGTTCGGGTATGAGAACCCGGTACGTGGGTACGTGAAATTTTTTTTTAGGGGTTTGGGTACGTGTGTATATATATATATGTATTATATATACAAAAAAATAAGAGAAATATATAGAATTGTAAAACTGAATCATTTCATAGTATGATACTTAATCATTGATCAATGCCAAATGCCAAATGCCAAAGATAAATATTAAATGCCAATTAATAGTTGTATTTGATTGATTTGAAAGCAAATTGGGTACAAAATGGCATCCTCATGTGGAATGCGTTGATGTTGATATTCTTCAACAAAATGAAAGTAAATACTACATTAATATATTTTACAAATTTACATCTTCCTCTTTCCCATGAAAATGAGATGCGCTATGGAGTTTTGTATGGTTTCAAAAGCCTTAAATGTGATATTATAGATGAAGACTTGTAGGCACACTATGGAAACTTGGATTTGCACGCACCCAAGAGAACCCACGGGGCTGGGCACGCACCCTGTGCGTACCCAAGGCGTACCCACAGGTGAACCCGTACCGGGTTCAAGGCCTGTGGGTGCGAACCCGGTAACTTAGAATAAATCTGATTTAAGTTTTCCTTATCAAAACATGATCGTACCATTTCAAGGAGTTGCATCCTTTGGTTAATAGACTACATTATTTCATTAGTAAATCGCGTTTCCCTTTTTCTGAATGTAATGTATCATTTCCAAGAATTGCACCTTTCTGTTTTGTCCTTTCTTTATTTTGTCTTATTAGATTTGTCTTTTTGTGCCTTTTTATGAAGTCAATATGTTTTGTCTTTAATAAATTCTGAAATCACATCACCTAATATAAATCGCTTCACTTCATAAATTCGTGCTTCTTCAAACATTAACAATATTAGTTATCTTTTAACTAAACTGAATCATTTTATTTTCCAGATGTCGCTATGTTAATGGTTCTCTTTTAAATCTATTCAAGGCTTCAAGGCTGTCATGCTGATGCTTTATATTTTCTTTTCTAAGATGATCAATTTATCTCTTTAAGGCTATCATAACTGTGCTATAATGTAAATGCTTTTTAAAGATCTGTTCATGCTGATCTTCATAAGGTCTGCTCCAGAATTGATGAATCTGATCCAGACTTATCGATTTGATTTCTTCTTTCACTCTAAATCTCCTTATGACTGAAACTTTATCTTTAGTCATGCTAATCTTCATGCTTTAACTTTGACATCAATGACAATATTTCCAACAACTTGACCATCCTTTAGGAGCCTAGCACTGGAAGCAACAAGAAAATTAGGACTGAAACAATCACAGATTAGAGGAAAACTGATAACACAGGGTTAGGGATTTTGTCCTAACCTTGCAGACCTGCTAGGGTTTTCATCCTGGCAAACCAACTCAGAATAAATATTCCAAAGTACTATCAATTCTCTAGATGATTTCACCCAATAACACAACTTGCATAAATACATGTTAGATCAAGGGTCAGCGCCCAAAACAAGACTTAAGTCGGCCAAAATAAAATAAAATATTATTTTAAAAAATTGGCGCCCACAAGGTATAGGTCGGTTGGTTAAAAAAATTATTTTTAATTTAATAACTATTATTAATAATATTATTGTTTAGTATTTATTTAATATTTAATTTAGTGTTAAAAAACACTGTGGAGGGTTGTTGGTCTGCCTTAAGGGGTTAGGGACATGACAATTTAGAAGTGCTTGAATCTAGGTAAAGACATCCCATGAGCTTTGGCATTGGTTTTTCTACATTTGCATGATTTTTGGGGGGTTTGTACAACTTATGTACTTGTTGTGCCATCAGTGAATACCTTGATTATAGTCAATTTTATATCAGATTTTGTTATCAGTCATTATCCTCATCATTGGCAATGTCTTCTGGGTATGTAATAAGAAGTTTTGAAGCATCATTTCAATAGTATGTTGCTTGGTGTGATTAATATACTTTTTTGTAGTGTGTCCTGAATGTTTCCAGCAGTGGTGCAATTTTTATTTGCTAATTGCCAGCATTCATGAGTTATATTAGATAACCTCAACCTCAAATATCATCAATCTACGGTATTCTACTTGTTGGGTTCCTGATTATGTTGACTATCCCATGTTATTTAGCTTGTTTGAGGTATTGCAGCAATCATATGAATTATATTGCTCCTGATTTATTATTGCAAACACTAGATGGTAGTACTACCAGTGGGTTTGATTTATGCTCGTTGATTTATGTACTCACCCCCACTAAACAAATGGAGAATATTGGATGTACTTGCCCCACCAAACAAATGGAGAATATTGGATGTACTTACCCCATTGAATAAGTGTATGCTTGTATGTAATGTCCCCTTCTTGCACCGGAGCAATGGGAGTGTTCCATTAGCCTATTCCAGAGTTCCCATAGGCTAAGTGGAGTTGGTTAAGAGACTTAGAGCCAATGTTGGGCTCTACGGTGGTTTTCAGTCCTTTTTGGCAGGACTTTCTATTTATAGCAATGGCCAATTTCAGTACTTACTATCTATAGTATGTCTCAGTGTATCTCAATTTTGTGCCAATTTGGTGTTTGGGAGTACTTACTTTTTTTAGCAATGACTATTTATAGTAAGTGTACTTTGGTAACTGGTCCAAGCCTATGATGCTCCAACAGTGTATACTTCTTGTTTGGGTGTTGGTGAGTCTAAGGTTCATTTAATTAATATTTGTATTTCTCCAGTCACTCAAGTTACTTTTTATAAAGTCACTTTATAACTTAAGTGAGGGTCAAAGGCGTCATAAAAAGTACCTTGTCTCACGCCTAGTTGATTAAAGTTGTTTTAAAAAGCCAAAATTATTGCCTCCAAAAGTGGACGCCTAGCTTGTGGGAGACATAAGGATTTAAAGATAAAATAAAAAGCACATGAAGGGGGCATGAGTCATCGAGGGAAATATTTTCAAATTTGGTTCCCCTAATTTCCCTCTTTCTTCTTCTTGGTGTGAGTTTTTAATACCCACCGAACACAGAATAAAATGCCCTAAGACACTCTATCCTCTCTTGAAAAACCACCGCGTATGCTAAGATTGCGAGAAGATCATATGGCAATTCCAAGGTTTCTTTTGTCAGGTCTTGACGTGTGGATAAGATCAGTGGGCGTTGTGATTTGTTGGTAATCACAAGGGGACTTACGTTAGAATTTATTTGCAAGCTAAGGACTTAGACAGTTTTGACATTGAAGGCTCTTTCTTTTTGAGTTTTCTCAATTTTAAGATTTCCAAAAAATGTAAAAAAAGATAAGGGTTTAGGAGTGCTAATCTAATCCTAAGAATTCAAGAGATGAAATGATTGGGTGAAACAAGGAACCACACTTTGTTTCGCCTCCTTGGGACAACTACGCAAAGTGAGTGCAATCTTCTAGGGGTGTGATTATGATTTTCATGTCCAGAATAAGACTGAAGTTAAGCATTGGATACAAATCATCTATCCAAAGAAAGTATGAGCTAGATTTCACCAATCACCGCTATCAGATCTATCATTCATTTAACAAACATTCAAATAAAATTCTACTCTAATTCTACTCTTAAGTGTTGAAGGAGATATGTAACCTTGCATACCACTTGAAAATAAAAGTGATTCAAAGCAAATCATGCATAAGAGCTTTTATTAACGGAAATGGTCTAACGCAACAATTTCATATTACTCACTTCACAAATTACAAATGAGGGGAGAGCTCAATTTATAGGCTCCCTGATTACAATTCAATGGCCAAGATTGATTTCAAATCAACAGCGAGATTACAAAATAAAAACATAATTAGGGCTTGTCACAATTAACTACCTCTCGACCAATAAGAAAATTACATTTTGGGACACTTGTCCCTCTTGCCAAATATAAACCAACTCCATAGATAAGTCAGGTTCATTGAACCTAGACATGTTGACTTGGAACAATTTGATTGGTTTCGAAGATGACGAGGCGCCACCACAACGTGTTGGATGTCCTCCTTGGTCTCCTTGTTCTTTTTTTTCATGCGCTTGCCTTAGAATATCTTTCTTCGCCAACGATTTTGTGCTTGTTTCTTCCTGGCTTTGATCTTGGATTTCCTTTGAGATGTTGATTTCTTCTTCTCACTTGCATTTGAAGTCTGGAAGTCTCCCCTTGGAGCAGTTATTGAACTTTTCCTTCCTAATTGCTTTGAAATTCCTTCAAGTGCCTTGAATTTGGAGAACTCTCTTGTACCTTCACCATAGTGGAAGAAATTGAAACTTTCTCTGTGAAGTATTTCCCATACTTAGCCAAATTTTGGCTATTCAATTTCATTATGTTACGCCTTCATGTGGACCATCCAACACTTAGCCAAGATTTTGGCCATCTTTATGCTTGAGTGAACTTTGCCTGTGGATTTATCTTCAATTTTGTGTGTGGTTTGTGCTAAGTAGGGTAGACTCCATCCTTGGGCAAGAATTTTATTCATTTCCTCCTTATTCCTCTTCATTTTTCCCGTTTTCTTTCCAACACTTAGTCAAAATTTGATACTTTTATTGTAGGAAAATTCCACAGTTAGCCCCTTTTTTTTGCTTCCTCTTGGCAAATTTTACCATGCTTGTTTTTGACCTTGGCTGACTTTCGACTTGACATGCCATTTTTCTATTATGCTTGAGCGGACTTCCTCATTGGCAAGCCAATTCTTTTTCTTTCTCCTTGGCAGACTTGGTTGTGTCCTGGACAAGGCGGACTTTGAAGCTGGCTTGGATAAGTGCATGGCAGACTTCATCTTTGGCTAGACCATGTGCACTTCCTTTTGGGCGGACTTTGTCTTCAGCCTACCATCTTCATACTAGGCGAATTTGGTGAGTGCTTAGACATTGTCATGCTTGGCGCACTTTGCCAATGCCTTAGAAATTTTCCTTGCCTCCAAAGTTGGGCAGACTTCTCAATAGATTTGCCAATTTTCCTCTTGCCAAGGGTGGACTTTGACTGATCCATGCCATGGACGGACTTCCTCAATGTATTTCCATTCTTTACTTCCTTATGGTGGACTTCATGATGGATTTTCCAGAGGGTGGCAAACTTGAAGGCTGGCTTGCCAAGGCTGATGGCGAACAGGGAAGGGTAGACTTTGGGGTTGGCCTGCCATTTTGAATTTATGTCCATGCCTTAGAAATTTATTTCATGTTGAGTTGGGCGGACTTCATGTTTGCCTTGCCATTCATCCTTCCTTTCGTGCCTTAGGATTTCATTCCGTCATGCCGAGGAGTGAATTTCATGCTAGCTTGATCCCCTCTCTCTCTAGGCATATTTTTTTTATCCATGCCTTAGAAAAATTTCCTCTCCCAAAGTTGGGTGGACTTCAACCTCTCCTTGACATTGGCACACTTTAGCCTTGCCTTGTCTAAGGGCGGACTTGGACATCTCTCTGACATGGGTGGACTTGGAGGCTTATCTTTCCATCCACCTCTCTCATGGGTGGACTTTGTGTCTTCTCTACCAAGGGCGGACTTGGAGCCTGTCTTGCCTATGGCGGACTTGGAGCTTGCCAAGACAGGGCGAACTTTGCACTTCATCAAGCCATGGCGATCTTGGAGGCTTCCTTTCCATGGGCGGACTTCACTCTTGGCCTGCCATGGCCGATCTTGGAGGCTTCCTTTCCATGGGCGGACTTCACTCTTGGCCTGCCAGTGCCTGCCTTTGGCTTGCCAAAGGCAAGGGTGGACTTTGGACCATGTCTGCCATTCCTTCTCATGGGTGAACTTCTCAGACTTGTCATTTTTCATCAATTTTTTACCTTTTACCTTGATTTTCATGTTGATTTCTCTCAATCTAGAGGAGTGTTGACTTCATGATCAATGGGACCTCGAAATAGAAACTTTCCAAAATAGAAAAAAGCGAAAAAGCATCCCTATAAAATAGAAACTCCAGAATGGCCTAAAAATGCCAAAAATCAAAAAAGCAAAAAGCAAAAAAGCAGAATCCCTAAAAAATAGGAAGTGTCAGAATTGACTCAAAGCAATGGCGTTCCTCGTCTACTGGTCCTTCTGAACACTCCCATGACATCTAGGCACTGATACGGGCTTGAATTCTCTACTTGGCTCAAATGATTTCTACAAAACTCTAACTCCTCATTGTAAATAAAATGGTGATAAGCAGTTGCGCTGCCAAGGCAAAAACCCAAAAAGCAAAAAAAAGAAGGGGGTCCCCATTTGCAATGAGGTGATATGTGAAATAGGTCACAACACTTCTATAAAAGCATATCTTGGCTCTCATTTTCATTATCTATGAATTGGCAACATGACAGGATGCTACTAGATTGTTTCCATAGTTCTATTGTTGTGTGTTGAGGGTGAAAACCCTCACTCTTTGGAGTTGGTTTCGGTGGTGAAAGATCCACCCTAACCAGGAGAAGGTGATTCTACTTCAAGGATCACATTTGGGTATTCACAAGGTTCTGATTTTCAGACTTATTGTACAATGCCATATTGTACTATACAGTATTCTTTTGGTCCTATGTCACGTGCGTGAGTTGTCACTACAACAATCCATAGAATAATAAGCATTCACCAATCCCAAGGTGTGACCTGGGCTCTAATACCATATAACGAAAAAAACATAACACATAATGATTACCAAGATATTTGGTAATAAAACAAGGAGCGAAAGTCTCCTTAAGAAAGAGTTACAAAAGATTTATCCGTAAAGGATAAGAGTGACAACTAATAAAGCAAAAGGATAAGAACTTAACTTCAAGAATAAAAGAATATTCCTAAAATCTATCCTAAAAACTTATTGACTATTATATACTAAATATTACATTAATTTCTTTAATATTTGTTACATAAAATGAATGTCTCTTTAGCTGTGGATCTCCTTTGATACAAAAAATAAGAAAAAAATAATAACAGAATTTACAGTTTATCTTAAAAAGACTGTTACTATCTCACATAGATTGTAGGTTTGGCTATAATACATTAAAGGATGCCAAGTTACTGTTGTTGTAAAACTTCAAGAACCAAGGGCGAACGAGAGCATGAAGGGAAAAAGTAATGATACTCTCATGACTTCTAACACTCTGGGTTTGGAAGTAATAAATTAAAGATGTCAAGTTACTATTGTAGTAAAACATTAATAATTGTGAGTGAAAGAACGCATAAAAGGGAAAAGTAATGATACTTCTCAACTAATACTTAAACTACTGATACAATACTAAATGGTCTGTTCGTATAATCTTTCTACAAAAATGGTTACTCATTCATTTTTTTGATCACATTCTTACGATGCACCAAACATTAAATTTATAATATTTGGACATGCTAGATCTAAAATGACACAAAACTATGACAAGTACATATAAAGATCCCCTAAAATTTCAGGCATATAAAAATGTAAAACATGTAAACCAGGCAAGGCTCTGATATATTACAAGTGAAAAGAGAAATACAAGTTGTTTGAATAATATAGAAAGTAAGACATAAAGGACAAGTAAAAAACCACTTTTTGGCCACAAATGTTAGATAATTACATTGACAGAGAAAAACGTTCAGGCTAAGAGAAAAAAAATTATGATAGGGGAAAAAGATTAAACTTGAAAGATAAAAACAGGATGCGGAAAGATACCACTTTTTGGACATACAACATAAAAAGGAACTTGTACTAACAGTAATTTCATTGGACACCACTTTTGAAGGCTTTGTATCCATAAGTATATCTTCTGTCTCCTCATCAGCCTCGTCTTGAATATGTGCACCAGGAATCTACAAACCCAAGTCCAAGCCATGAATCAATCCAGCATCAAATTTGAAGCACGGCTTATTAATTTTACACCTACTATTAGAGTAAATGCTTTTGGATCCTTCTTAGAACCATGCCTAAATAAGTACTAAAGGTGAAGCCCATGTCTCTTGACAAATCTCAAATTTCACTTATATGTACTATAAAAGAATTGAAGATACATATCCTCTGGTATACACTACCTGCAGGCATCCCAAAATTCAGCTAAACTTTCATCAAACGTATCTCTCTATACTCATTTATTTAAAATTTTATAAAAAGTTAATTTTTTGTAATCTCATAATTGAATATTTACCTTGTATGAGAGATGTTAGAAACACAAAGCATATAAAAGTGAATTGAAATATTCTAGAAACAAGCAAATAAAAATGAATACAAGAATTGTTGCAACTCAAAGAAATAAAACCAACATCAGGAAATTTGAAATAACTTACAGGTTGAGGTGTACTGAGGTCATGAAAATCTTCTTTAATTATATAGTCATCAGGGTTAATAACTTCCCCATATTCATCCCATTCATTTGTGTTTTCATAAAAGGGAAACAGAGGTGCAACACTTGTAGTCGAAGGAGTAAAACCATCACAAAAGACATCTCGATATCCCCCAAGCCGAGGACTAGCTCCTGTAAGTAAACATTATGGACATGCATATTAGTGATTGAACACTCCTACCAAAGCTTGAAACGGTCCAAAAGGAAGTGTCATTACAGTTGAATTGTAGATTACTATTCTGTTTTCCATTACGCCAGTAAATATTAGTAAAACTAATGACAATGCAGTTTGAGATTCCCAACAAAACTATCCCTAAACTGCCCAGGTGTTTTAGAGAGCCAAATGGATTATTATTATGCATAATTAATAGCTTTGTCTGAAACATAGTGAAATAAGCATATCATTTAGGTACATTAATCTTGCATTTAAAAAACAATGATTAATTGAAGGGCAATAAATGACTAGTGAAATACAGGTGAACTAGTTGAATGAAACTGTTGAATGAAAAAGGAATAAGAAAACTATCCATAAGTAGGAATACCTTGACCATTGTTGAAAAATAGAACTATCTGGCCAAATCTTCAACCACATCAAATACAAATGCAAGTGTACAGTTTTTTATCCTCCTCACACAGTTTACCCTAGTTGCCTTAATATACTGACAACGATCCTTTTTTAAGAACTATTAAGAATTTAAAATATTCATCATATACTAATGTAAATATACCAGGCAACAATTATTAACTAATGGAAGTTTGCTCTTGAATTACAATGCATGTTTTCTCATATCAACAATGCATGTTTCTATAACTCAATGTACCAATGATTATTCATGATGAAAGGTGTATTTCCTAGGGAAAGGACCCAATACCATGTTCCAATAGTTGTGATAGCATTTGTTTATATAATGCCCATGATTTTTAACAATATTGGACCAATAGTTGTGACTTTAAAGTTGTTAGTGTTGATGATGACTACCCATAATTAAATGAATGTATTCCTTAGATCTAAAATGCAACAAATCATGTGATGCCACATCAGCGCCCAATAAAACATGATGCAGATGCACAAGTATCGGTCTCACTTTTTTTTTTTTTTGTCTTTTTGGACACCTTGACAAAAGCATGCTGATGTGGCATCATATTTGATGATGTGGCCCTAAAACCTTAGTTATAGAAGGGGACTTGCCAAGTAAGCTGCTGTAAAAAATTGAGAGTGATTTGAAATTTCCACGTAGGATTTTGAGAAGCGTGAAGTTAGGGTGCTCAACTATTGGGTCCTCCCCCCTATATCTTATATAGATATTACCATAATAACATTAATATCCAAAAACTTGCAATTAAACCTTGAGTAATCACAACCCACCTCATTTGTTGTGTCATTTTTGGAGGTTTTCAATAAGTGGTTCTGAAATTTTCGTGTATATATTTCCTTTTTTTAGATCATTTTTACAGTTAGGAAAAGAAAAATGAAAAGCATGAGTAGATTGAAAAAAAATCGTTTAGGGTGAAGGCTAGAACATCCTAACTTTTCAAGTTCAAATTTTTATTTTTATTTTTTTGGCGAATCGCTACCAAAGAGGGTAGCACTCAATTTCATTTAAAGATCAAAAACATGCCCAACATCGATGATCCTACCGATCTGGGCCTTTGGCAGTACAGTTCGTTCTTTGATACAACTTCAAAGAATGCTTACAGAGCCACCCCCCATGCTCCACGTGGACAACTACCAACACCTCTTTGAGGCCACTCGCCAGCTCCTAGCCAAAGATCAACATGTAAATGAGCACCTGCATGTAATGCACACCAGAGTTTTGCTTCACAACCACCAGCAAAACATCCACCAAAACCTAGAAGACTTCACCGTCTAGCAGCTGCAGACCGCAAACCTCCAAGGCTACCCCATTGCACACCTTCCCCCAACAAGTTGCTGCAGCCCAAACTTGGCTGCAAGAGCTAGGCTACCCGAGAAACCACGTACCCCTGGTTAAAGCCCAGCCCCAAGGAAGAGGGCCAGTGGAAGTCGTCAAGATTGCAATGATGCAAAACACAAAGACAACTGGAAAGGCCTGACATAACCTTATCGACCCCAGCCACCCCACGGTTCGCCATCCTTGAGCACACATCTACTCAGCCGTTTAAATCTTTGTTCAAAAGCTCTACTCCATGCGGCCACAACCCTATGTTATTTGAAGCCTTTGCTTGCGTAGGTTGTTCAACACCAACATTTGCCAAATAGTCTACCAAGTTGTTAGCTTCTCTATAAATGTGGCAGATAGAGAAGTTTACCAATTGAGAAAATAATGGCCTCACTCAGTTTAGCCAACTTTGAATTTTCCAATTCAACGCCTTCTTAGTGGACACAACCCTCACACTAATTTTTGAATCACCCTCTATATCAATGTCCTTCAGACTCTTGTCACCACAAAATTTTAGGCCTTCAAGCAACCCTTCAGCCTCTGTTTCATTGTTTGTACCATAGATGAAAAACTCGCGGAAAACTCGCCTAACTCGCGAGTAATCGCGAGGCAAATTGAGAGGCGAGTTAATCGCTTAATAACTCGCAGCCGGGTAATACCAAAAAATCGTGACGCGTCTTTTGAAAAAAAATGCGAGTAAACCAAGAAAAACGCAGGCGAAATAACAAAAAAAACATTTTTATATTTTTTGCCCTAAGTTTTTATCCACAAACTCTGCAAACAGCGTTTCATTGTTATTTGATATTTCGTTCAACAGGAGATAGCAGAAAACGCGACGGCAGCTCAGGGAAAAACGTGAGGAAAAAACGAGGCAACAAAAAACGCGATTTCAGGAAAAAACGTGACCGCGGCTCAAGAGAAAAACGCAAGCTCAGGAAAAAACACGACGGCGGCGCAGGAGAAAAACACGGGCAAAGAAATCAACGGATAAGGAATTAAATTGAAGGTATTTTCTTTGATTTTCTCTGCGAATTCAATAGATTATTCTGCATTGAAAATCTCACAAGATTCACAAACAAAAGACCTAAAAAAAATTAAAAATCTATAACGTTTTTGCCCACATAAATTTTTTAATTAATTATTTTGAACATTTTTGTCTAGCGCCAGATCTATCATATAGTAAGTTTTTTAATTAATTTTTATTTATTTATTGATTTGTAATCAAATATTTGTAAAAAATAATTTATACATATTATATAATATATTATAAGTAATAAGACAATAACTATAGTCTATAATTATAAGAATTTTGAATTTTGAATTTTTTTAATTTAATTGTTTTTTAAAACTTACAATTTAATATATTAAGTCATAGATTACTCGCCAAATGCTACAGTGGTTTTTTTCCGTGTTTTTTTTCTTCGAGTACCAGCCATGGAGTTTTGTATGGTTTCCGGACCCCGCTGGGGGCGCTGCCCCTCGACCCCGCTGGGGGCGTTGCCCCCAGACCCCCACGAGGGGCGCTGCCCCTCGACCCCATTGGGCTTGCCGAGTACTCTCCGATTCCGAGTATGTAAACTATGTATTAAGTTATTAACTTATAATTTTTAATTTCATTTTTTTTTAACTTATAATTTATAATTGATTTAAGTTATAATATAATTTTTAATAATTTAATTTAATATATTAACTTACAATTTTGAATTAGATTTTTGTTTTTAAAACTTATAAATTTATAATATAATATATTAACTTGTAAAAGAAAATTAAAAACTTTTAATTTAATTTAATTTATTTTTAGAACTTAAAATTAAAAATAATTGAAATATATTAATTTTTATTATGATAAATTGATGAATAGTAGAAAAGAAAATAATAACAAAAATAATGTTATTTAAATTGCAAATTTTATTTCAATATCATATTTTATTATTATTATTGTCTTTTCTAGTATTCTACTATTCATTATTATCAATTTACCATAATATAAATTAATATATTAAAATATTTCAATCATTTTTAATTTTAATATGTTTCAAAATTCAAATCTTTCAAATTTCAATCATTTTTAAATTTTAATATGTTTCATTTATTTTGTTTAACTTTAACTTCACTTTTTATCTCTTACCGTTTATCTTGTCTCTCTTTTGCTAGGTATTTTACTAATGGCTTCTGCAAGTAAAAAGAGTGGTGGCAAACCAAGAGATCCTTGCTGGAAACATGGAACACCAGGTGCAATGCGAGGAGAGGTGATTTGCAACCATTGCACCGTGTCTTATTTTGGTGGCATAAACCGGCTGAAATACCACCTGGCACGAATCCCTTGTCGAGATGTTACACCATGTACAAAGGCACCCGAAGAGGTTGAGATGGAGGCCAAAGCACTCCTTGTAGCATTTGACCAAAGGAAGGAAAGTAAAAAGAGAGCAGCAGAGGCAATGGCAGCCCCATATGCAGATTTCAGTTCTACAGGGTCACAGAGGACTATGGGAGGCTCTTCTTCTCTTGGGCCACGGATACGAGGATTAGGAACTGGAAGTGTGGGCAGCCTCAGTTCTAGTTTTTTTGTTCCACGTAATACTCCTGGTGCACAACCTTCATTGGAAGGTACTTCTTGGAATAAAGAGTTGCAAAATGAGGCGAAGTTCGCATGTGCTAAATTTTGGTTCTACAACAATATTCCGTTCAATGTTGCTTCTAGTCCTTATTGGGAAGGGTTGGTCACTGCATTGACCGTGGCAGGTAAGGGGTTCAAGGCCCCAAGTCCTTATGAGTTGAGTGGGCCATTATTGCAGAATGAGGTCCAAAACACACACAAACTAGTGGAGGAACAAAGGAGAACTTGGGAAAAGAATGGCTGCACCATTATATCCGATGGGTGGACGGATGGCAAAAATAGGACACTCATCAACTTTCTAGTGGCTTCAAGGGGACAATTGGTATTTCTAAAATCAGTTGATGCCTCCAATGAAACAAAAAATGCAAAGACCTTGTGCAACATGTTGGATGAGGTGGTGATGGAAGTAGGAGTTCAAAATGTAATTCAAATTGTGACCGACAATGCAGCTGCATATGTGGCAGCTGGTAAACTTCTAATGGCGAGGCATCCTACATTATTTTGGAGCCCTTGTGCTGCCCGCTGTCTTGACTTGCTCCTTGAGGACATAGGGAAACTAAGTTGGGTGAAGAATGTGGTTGAAGATGGAAGGAATATCACAAAGTTCATCTACAATCACACATGGGTCCTAAGTCTTATGAGAGAGCACACTGATGGTAAGGATCTCGTGCGATCAGGAGTCACACGCTTTGCCACCAATTTCCTCACCTTGCAGAGTATTTTAGCTACATTGCCCAACCTCAAGCGCATGTTTGTGAGTGAAAAATGGTTGGAGAGTTCTTATTCCAAGAAGCCTGAAGCAGATAAAGTCAAGAAGACCATTTTTGATGATAGATTTTCCAAACAAATGGAGGAGATCATCAATGTAAGTTTTCAAACTTTGATTGATGATTTAGTTTTTTGCTTTCTAATATTACAACTTGCTGATTTTCTTTTTTTTTTTATATTTTAGGTGTCAAAACCGTTGGTTAGAGTTCTACGATTGGTGGATGGGGATAAAAGCCCCATGGGGTATTTATATGAGGTCATGGATAAGGCCAAAGAGGCAATTCAACATTTATATGGGTCAAACAAGACCAAATATGAACCCATATGGCGCATAATAGATCGGAGGTGGAACCGACAACTCCACCAACATATTCATGCTGCTGCCCACTTTTTGAACCCCAAGTTTTATTTCTCTCCTACTTTCAAAGAAGATACAGAGGTTCTTGTTGGCCTCAACACATGTATTGAGAGATTGGTTAGTAATGATGAGCTTCGAGATCTCATACTTGATGAGATACAGAGCTATAAGAAGGTCGAAGGGCCATTGTTTTCTTCCAAAGATTGCATTCGTAGGAGAGACACTCTACAACCACGTAACAAATTCATGTGTTTAATATTGTTTTACTATATAAATTAATGTTTAAGTTTATTAAATCCTCACTAAGTTATAAATGACAATTGTTATCCTTGCAGATTTGTGGTGGGAAGATTATGGTGCCACAACGCCTAATCTTCGAAAGGTTGCCATTCGTATTTTATCGCAGCCTTGTAGTGCATCTGGTTGTGAGCGCAACTGAAGTGTCTTTGAGGCCATTCACACAAAGAAGCGCAATCGATTGACTCAAAAGCGCTTGAATGACCTTGTCTACGTTCGGTACAACCTTCGGTTGCATGAGAAGAAGGTACAAGGGCTGAGTTCACATGAAGCACTTGACCTTGATGACATTGATCCATTCTCAGATTGGACTGCTGAGCCTGATGAGGTCGATGTGGAACCATGGATAAGTGATGAGGAGTTCACTGAGATGGAGAGGGAGGTAGAGGCAGCTGAATGGGAAGCAGAGGTGGCAGCATATGAGGAGGAAGTAGGCGAGCTTGGTCAGTCAGCAGAGGTTTCTTCACACACACAACTTGATCCTATCCCTATGGATGAGGCACCTGTCGACGCACCTGTTGAGGCTCCTATTGAGAACACTACAACTATACCATCTACATCAACACCACCCACACAACAGCGACAAAAGCTTTTGAGTTTCAGTCGGAGAAGAAATTTAGGATAGATAATTTTTATTGATATTGAAACTTGAAGTTGATATGTATTGAGAAGTCGAACTTGTTTTTTGGTCTATGATACATTGATGATTGATATGTATTAAGGTTTTAAACTCTAATTTTGATTTATATATGATGAAATCAGTTGATAGTAGATACATTGATGATTGATATGCATTAGACTCTAATTTTGATTTATATATGATGAAATCAGTAATATGTTCTAAAAATTCAGTTTATATGTGTGTTTTTAAAGAATATTTTAAAAAATTATGTATTTTCAAATGTTCGATAAATTTGCTGAGTTATTGCCGAGTCCCGAGTTTTTAAATTTTTTGGGTCTACCAAGTTATTGCCGAGTCCGAGTTTTTCAACTATGGTTTGTACCAATTGGCAACTTTAAAGACGCTGCCCAAACCAAATCACCAGAAGAATTCCGCACTGCAAAACCTGCCCCCGAGTTACCCCTAGAGGCCCCGTCAAAATTTAGTTTTATCCTGCCCCTTGAGGGCAGTTCCCACTTGGCGCTTTTCCTCTGAGAGTTATCTTTCATAAGAGAACCCTTTAGAGATTTTATAAAGGGCCATTGCTTAAGCATTGCTTCATCCCAGGTTGAAAGGAACTTGAACTTTTTGTTTGAAGCTTTTGTATCGAAATGTTCGCACACCCCATTCTCTATTTTGGAGATTACTAACATAGCAGGCAGGCTTTTCTCATTGAAAATTCTCATGTTCCTCTCTCACCACAAGAGCCAAATAATCATTGTCGGCACTTCCAACTACAGACCTACCAGAGCCGAGCCCTTTCCCAAATACGGCCAGGACAAAAAAATCTCTTTTAAATTGTTCTGGAGAGGACCCTACCAGTTCAGTTCTTGCAAAAATAACTCCAACACACTTGTGCATATGGGCATTCTACTAAAATATGGTTAGTAGTTTCCTCATTGTTTTTACACAAAACACATCTATAAGGGCCCTAGAAACCTAGTCTTAATAATCGTTCAGCTGTTAGGATTCGCCCATGAAGAGTTGTCTAGGCAAAGGCTCCGGCTTTGGGGAGAACAAATTTGCCCCAACACAGCTTGCTCGGCCACCCCACCTCCACCCTTTCACGAGCAAGAACCTCGTAGCCCATTTTAACCGAATATGAACCAGATTTTGCCGCACACCATTTTATCATGCCAAAATGCCTATTTTTGAGAGTTTCCTCGAGGACATTTCGTTGTTTTGCCGACAACATGGCGAGATCTTTCCAAATATATTATTTTCTGCCATTTACCATGTGGATTGTAACATAGTCACAGAGCTTCTCCCCCAGTTCCGCAGATGCCAGCCTGGAGGCTTCCACCATTCCAAGGAGACTAGCCAATGGCTCGTGGCCATTCCACGAATCAAGCCAAAATGAGGCTTTCCTTCCATCGCCGATTGACCATGTCAAATGATCCGTTATAAGTGGCCTAGTTTCCATCAGAAAATTCCACAATGTCGAGCCTCTGTGCGGGTTTGCAAAGTTAGAATGTGTTCCTCTTCTAGAGAGTCAAGATATTTTGCCCTCAACAATTTCCCCCATTGAGCTTCCTGTCGTGCAAACAAATCTGTGAGTAAAACAATTTTAATGATTATGAGGGTTTTTCTTTTGATTATATCCTGAAGAGGGTTCAGTATAAAACAATGGGTCACCCCTAAAATAATAAGTTGTGTTCAATAATAATGGGGTCTGCATACTATTTAGGATCAACCATATAATTTTACATAAACAATCTTTGATAAAAATATAATAATTATTTTCAAAACTCATACTTGTTTTTTAATAAACAATTTTTTTTAATGTATTACATTTATTTATAATGTCTATGCACTATATTTGATCTCTAATGCCTATACCACTATATTTGACATGAAATAATCAAATCAAAATTTTATTTATTTTTACAAATATAAAATTTGTCTTTTTAGTTATCTAAGTTTTTTAGAGTTTTTTTCTATTTTAAACCTAGCTAATTGAATTTCATTTATACTTTTTTCTATTTTTGTCAATGTCATGTAAATGGAATGTTCCAATCGATATAACTAAATGAATAGTAGGTCTACTATTAATTAATAGATGATATGCAATGTGACTTCTTGTAGATATCCTAGAGCTTACAATAGTTAATAATTATTACATTTTTTTTTCATATTAGGGGTATGAGACAATGCTCATCGAATTTTAAAATAATGTGCAGACATGCAATGGAATGGACAAAAAGCACTACTACTTAAGACTGAACTTAACCAAGCACATGACCAAATGAAGTGGGACTTTATCCTAGAGACTTGGAAACGGCTAGACTTAGGAAAATTCCCCAACATAGTGTTTACTTTCTCAAATCTATAAGTTCAAGTTTGCTAATATGGAAAACCTTTTGAAGCTATTGCCTTACTAAGATCCATAAACAAGGTTTGTTTTGTGTTATAAATAAAACTGATTGCAACCAATGCCCAAAGCTATATGCTTGTGGCAGCTCAAATAATGGACTATCTAAATATCTCATTACTGGCAGACATCCAAAAAGTCAATGCTCACATAGTCAACAATTGTGCCCTCAGCCTTAGGCTATTGAAGACACCCCATAGCGGCTTAACCCATGCACAAGCTTATGGATCAGCAACCAATGAAAAATGTGTTAAGATGTCACTTCTAGCTGAATAAAATGCAGGAAAAAAAATATACCCATGAATGGGAAGGTTTCATATGTTAAGTATATTGGGAGTTGAGATGGTTGTTTTTCCCAAAAGGCGCACCTATTCAAGAAACTGCTACCATCTCGGTTAAGGACCAATGGGAGGCTATTAAACCATGTCATGAGCCCCGAGGGGAGATGTTGTACATGTTTCAACAATCTCCCCCTTGAAGTTACTCGAGTGGATTCGAACCCGACCCCACTCTAACACCACTTATTTGGAGTTGAGTTGGTTGTTTTTTCCCAAAAGGCACACCTGTTCAAGAAACCACTCCCATCCCAGTTAAGCACCAACGGGAGGCTATTAAAACATTTCATGAATCCTGACGATAGATGTTGGACATGTTTCAACAAAGTAGGCATGCAATATAGTCTCGGACCTAATCACTCACATTTACCTTTTACCATTTACTAAAAGGCTCCTTACACAGTGATTTTAGATCATTAGGTCCTTCCATTCTTGAAAGTCCCTTTTTGTATGTAGAAGTTACAAAGTGATCAATAAAAGTGAGCGATGCAAAGATTTGAAAGCATAAAAGTTAATTCCCATATGCCAAGTAGCTAGCATTTCTATAAAAGAACCTAAAATATCTTCTTTACATTCCATCATTTCCAAGGGTGTTTCTAACAAATATGGAAGTATTAAAGTATTATTGTAATATTTAATGGTCATCTTAGCTTTTAGTTAGTCAATAGTTTACTTTTAGTTAACTAAGTTTGCTTCAATTAGCTTTTAATAACTTCTATTTTTGCTTTAGTTTGCTTTAGTTAATGATTGTTTCTGTTTAGAAACATTGTCTTGTAATTCTTTATATAAGGAGTATTCCTCTCCTTTGTAAATAACGAATAACGAATATCGAATATCAATTATCATTTCATGGTATCAAAGCTTAGGCTCAAACTTTTTTGGCGAACCTTTTAGCAATAAAATTTTTTGTTTTCCCAAGGAATATTTTTTTAAAAAAAATAGATGTTTTTAGTCAGCTTTTTTTTTTTAAATTGAATGTTAATGGTTAACTTGGGAAAATTGAAAAATTATTTTGCAAAGTTTTTGGCAGATTTATTTTATAAAATTCATGGAGAAGTTTTTGTCCGATTTTTTTATAAATAAAAATCCAAGGTTTTTTGGAGCAGTTTTTTTAAGGGTTTATTATAGACGATTTTGGAGGCTTGTTTTGTTTGTTGTTCGCAGCTCTTTTGTGGCAGAAAACATGGATTTCTGAAAAAATTTTAAGGTACGGATTTTCGCAATTATTTACCTACAAATCATGTCTTTGGTGTGACGACTCTTCTGGTCACATCTTTCCTATGATGGCAACCTGTTCATGGGCCTTTTTTCATTGGTTTTTTTTTGGCGTATGATCTAGAGGTCACGATTTTTTAAGATCGTGATTTTTCTGCAACAAATCGTAATGAATTTTTCCCTTATTATTCCAGGTGACCAGGACATTTCTTCTATTTTCCATGAGCTTCCTGTGCTATGACAAGAGTCTTTTCTAAGCCATGCACATCTATTTTTCTCAATGCTCGAGGGTTTTTGGCATTTTCATTTTTTTTGGCGATAGGATTTCTAGACCTCTTTTGTCTACACACGATTTTAAATCACAACCCTTTGTGAGCTTCCACACGTTTTCTCCGTTTCAACATGAATTCTTTGGCTTCTAAACATTGGTTATTGCTATTTTTTGGCGAATTGTTTGAAAAAAAATTCATATCCTTGTTTTTTTTTGACAAAAAAAATTTGAAAAATTGTGCCAGTTTTTTCACAAGATTTTTATGAGAAAAATAAAAAATTGTGCATAGCTTTTTTGAAAAAAAATCAGTGTTCCACGGAATTTCCTGACAGGGACATGTCCCTTGTCAGCGACGGGTTTCAAGGACGGGGGGACAAAGGGTCTAAGTTTGGGGACAGCGAGGGGGGGGCGATGCTGATATACATATGTACTTGAATAAACTAGTTATAAAAAGATGTTTAAGAATAACATTTCAAATTAAACTTTGGTAAATTAGTAAAATAAAATAGCAAAATTGCAAATACTAACATTTTAAATACTTGAATACTATTACTAAAAGACTAAAAGTAAATAAAATATTAAAATTTGGCAAATCAAATTTTCGAATTTGAGATTTCTTTTATATCGAAAATATGGCATGTCACATCATAATATCAAATCATAAAGATGATTACAATGAGTAGCATGATACATTGATATCAAAATAAGTACAAAATGCAAAAATGTAGTGAAGGGAGGCCTTTAATCATCCCAAAACTCCTCATCACTCGAACTACTGGAATCCTCGCGGTCAAGCTTTGCCAAACTAACACCAACCAACCTTGCATCTAAAGCCGAAACTGAAGCATCCTCATCAATTTGTCCTGACTCCTCTAGCTCTACATCCCATCATGTTGCCCGACTCTATTTGTACACAAGACTTTAGGGTTCGGCCCAAGGCTCAGATTTTAAGAAAAGACAATTTTTTTTTTAAATTGCTTTTTGTCACGTCCCAACACAAGGGACTCATGTGCGTCTCTGAGACGCTCGAGGGATGGCTAGAAGTCCCCGAGACGTCCAAGAGTCCCCGTCGTTTCCTTGGAGTCTCCCAAGTCTCAATGGTGGTGCGAGGACGGCAGAGGGACGTTTCTTAGCCATCCCCATGACTCTAAAACGTCTAGGTTGGGGAGACGGCTAGATTTTTGAAAAAAAAATTGCTAATCATTTGAGTTTTTTGAAGGTTTTTTTGAAAACATCTTGCTTTTTTTGAGTTTTTCGAGGTTTTTTTTGAAAAATCTCTTCTTTTTTAGCCTCTATTTTAGACGATTCTTTAAAAATCGTGGGGGTTTAACTGATTGTCCAAGGTTTCGTGCCAGTTGATCATAGACTTTACCTTATTTTTCGTGCTTTTGGAAAATGGGAAAGATAGCTATTTTGACCAACGTAATGTTGGAAATTATGCAGAGGTTCGATGGAAAGAATTACAACACGTGGAAGCAGAGGATGATTACCATCTTTGAATACCAATGTCTGGATGCGCTTGTTCTAGGTACAAAAGTTCATCCCATAGCTACGGAGAAGGATTAAGACAAGTATGATGGAGGTAATAGGGAGGCAATTATGCTTCTAAAATTATCTGTCATCGATGAGATGTTACCAGAAATACCATCTAGTAAGTATGTTGTGGAGATCTGAAAGCACTTGAAAGATCTTCATGAGACCTCAGACAAGGGCAAGGCTTTCTTCCTAAAGAATATGTTGTTTTCCATTATGATGGATGATAGAGTGTCTTTGCAAGATCATCTCACAATAATCAGAGTCATTCGCGATCAACTGGAGGCTATTGGTCACAAGATGGAAGAAGAGGATATAGTGGTCATTACACTGAAAAGCTTGCCATGATCCTTCAAGCACTTCATCGAAACTCTCAACACTACATCCACCAATGTTGACTTGAGGTTTGATGAGATGTGCAACAAGCTCTTGCAGCAAGATAGGTGGAGGAAACAGTTTGGGAGCAGCGAGTCTTTTGTTGTTGAGCAAGAGTTTACTACCAAAGATGGTAAAGGCAAGTCCACTCAGTAGAAAAGACGAGGCAATTCAGAGGAGGGCTCCAAGAAGTCTTCACATGCCATTACTATGGGAAGATTGGTCATATGCAGTATTGTAGAAAGCAGTTGGCTGATGAGAAGTCCAACCAAAAAGAGGCTCAGCAAAGTACTCAAGTAGTAGAGTATACTGAGCAGAAGGAGTCTACATACGATGCATTCATGGCCAGAACACCATCAAAATATGGGTAGACTTAGTTTATGTTAGTAAAATGAACGTTAAAGGAGGGTATTAAAGTATTATTGTAATATTTAATGATCATGTTAGCTTTTAGTTAGTCGATAGTTTACTTTTAGTAAACTTAGTTTGCTTCAATTAGCTTTTAGTAATTTTTGTTTCTACTTTAGTTTGTTTTAGCAACTTTCAATTATCTACTTTAGTTTGCTTTAGTAAATGATTGTTTCTTTTTAGAAACATTGTCTTGTAATTCTTTATATAAGGAGTATTCCTCTCCTTTGTAAATAACAAATAACGAATATAGAATTATCTGCTTTAGTTTGCTTTAGTAAATGATTGTTTCTTTTTAGAAACATTGTCTTGTAATTCTTTATATAAGGAGTATTCCTCTCCTTTGTAAATAATGATCATGTTAGCTTTTCGTTAGTTGATACTTTACTTCTAGTTAACTTAGTTTGCTTCGGTTACTTTTTAGTAACTTTTGTTTCTACTTTAGTTTGTTTTAGCAACTTTCAATTATCAGCTTTAGTTTGCTTTAGTAAATGATTGTTTCTTTTTAGAAACATTGTCTTGTAATTCTTTATATAAGGAGTATTCCTCTCCTTTGTAAATAACAAATAATGAATAACGAATACCCATTGATCAATGATGATAAAAATGATTCCTACCGATCAATGAATGATAGAGATGGTTCCTATCAATCAACAAATGATAAAGTTGATGCACATTCATCAACAACGATGGGTATTGCAAAGATTTAAAATGAGGTTGAAACAAGTTGTCATCCATTTCTCCTTGTAAATGGTAAAATTATGTTCTAAATGTGATTCTTGCAGCTAGTCGATATCTTTTTTCCCTTCTCTTCTCTAGGGGAAAGGTTGTGTGATCATCCTACAAAGATGGCATTGCAAAGAGTGGAAAACACGTTAGAAAAGAGTAGCATCCATGTTTCATTTTAACTAGTAAAATCATGTTTTAAATGTGATTATTGCAGCTAACCAATAATTTAGTTCCCTCTCTTCTTTAGGGAAGGAACCCATGGTTAAACATGGATCAATAGTTATGATATGACATGTTGATTTTAGCATTAATATTTTTAATGAGTCGCAATAAATTGTTGTAGAAGTTTTACATTATCGTACAACTTGTACTCAATTATAGTACACAAAAGCCAATCATGAGATAGCATATAGGATTATACCAATTGGATAATGTCATTCACAAGTTCAGGACATCCTTAGTTTTAAACTATGTTCCACCAAATTTCCAAGATGGGGACAACAAGGGATAGGGAGGCGTGTTTCCAAGATAGTTGGCATAGGAGGCTATGTTTTATGGTACAATATGGGGCAAAAATTAGAAAATGGGAAAATTTTAAAATATAGTAGATTCCAAAGGTAGGCATTCACCATATTTAATATATAAGTTATAACTATATTATGAAACACTAGCATTGAATTGAGAATTCACTTAAGTCAACATACAAATTAACAACGTTTCCATGTCTAATCATTTGACTTTTCATTATCAATACGTTCATACAACAAAATGGAAAGGCCAAAAGACTACAACTACAAAATGTAGATAGCTAGATCTACTACTACTATGCATGTACCTCATCTTTGCCTAAATAAAAAATATAAGTTTGAATCTAAGTCACTACCGATATGAGGGACTACCTCATTTAGTCCAATGAACCCCAACCAATCCCTCTTGTGCCTCTTCATCAATTTTTGTGGCATTTTTGGGATCAACATTCCACAACGCAGCTGGAATATATTGACCCTAAAGTCACAAGGCACTATGCACATTCACTGACTTCTCTGTCCGTCAAGAGGTATGCCTATTCCTCTTGATTAGTTGACTAAAGTATGTGGACCAGTTCATCTCTATGGAAAAAACATAAAATGAGAACCTATGAAAGGAGGTGAATGGAAAGCATTCTCAACATTGTTGCATCCTTGCCATACTATATCCACCATCCAATACATTTAGTCTGAACTAACATAGTCTTATGAAATATACCCCATTAGTTTTTTCCCAATTTTTCACACAAACTTCACCCGTTAGCATTAGCCCAATGTAAAAATAAGCAAATTGGAAGCAACCCTTCACTTTTTGATCACCCAGATCCCAGAGTGGGCAAGGTGAAATCATACTATGTAAGGGGATCTGAATACAATATCAAAGCTAGAAATACAATGAGTCATTGGCGACAAGCCAGCCAATAGAGAAATGTAAAATACTTTGCGGCAAAGCCAACCACTTCCACTTTTCAACTGGCTCTAGGAAAGTAAGGTAAAGGAAAGAACTTGGCAACATAGCCAACCACTTCTTCAGCGGGAGTGTAATACAAAATACTGAAAATGGAAAGCTGATTAGTACTACTATAGCAACGTTAAAATATGAAGGCCAAATACAATTTATCATGACATAATCAAACTATATGAAAGCCCAAGTATCAGATTTCCAACCCTAAGACATTACAATGATATGGCATCATGAAAATATAAAAACATAATGAAAATACCAGGTCTGGTATGCTGCAACAGCAGTCTGATATGACAGGGCAGCAAGCTGGAAAACTCAACCAGACATCAAAAAAACATCATAACTTCATCCTAACACATCGGAATGATCCCAATTCTATTGCAATTGATGAAGCAAGACTAAGCGTCCAACCTCCAATTGAGAAACCCCTTGAAACTAGCAACCAAACTCTAGCACGAATCCCAAGGCAACATTGGCAAACTGTACAGCCTCTTAACAAGGGCAACCAGCTAGGAAAAATCAAATACTCTGACAAAAATCATGGAACTCCAAGCAAAGAGGCACCCAGGAGTGAGGAAAATAATGAGCCAATGCCCACAAAAAGTTATCAACTCTTCTAGTCAGTGTGAACATAAACATGCTTCAGCCCTTCACAAACCAACGACTAGAAAACTGACAAAAACACTCCAAAATGATCATCAAACTGAAAACTTACTCACACCCACACCAAAATGTCAAAAAACATCAAAACCCACAAGATCAGAAAACATTAAAGAAGCCATCAACAATGAAGCTCAATCGACAACCTCTAAATGAAGAAGCATCTACTATTCAGCTAGGGTTTATCTTACAAACTCGAAACTGAAGAAGAACCAGGAGGTGCACCAACCTTGGAGCAAGAGTTTGAAATGATTTCAACAACACTCTGTTATGATAAAAATTGGATATCCAAATGAGGAGGAAGAGAAGCATATAAATAACCTCCAAACCCAAAAGTTCAAACTCCATATTCCCTCCAAAAAAGGGACGCCACATTCCTAGGTTAATACTATAATCTTTTAAAATCCTTTTGACTTGTCAACTAAGGTGTCCAGCTTGTCTTTGCAATAATAAACCTTTTAAAATGCAATAATCCTCCAATATAGGCGTCCACATGAGAGGCCCACATTTGAAAAACAACTTAAGTTATAAAGCCTAGGCGTGGGGGCCAAAAAATAACATAAGTTATTAAACTTTCCTTTTCTGAACTCCAAGAAAGCTGGAGAAGCATTTGCCAATACTGCACTGCCACACTGCCAAAAATAGTAACTGAGTGTTGAACTACTGCCAAACCACACTACTAGAAATAGCACTTACTAAAAATAGCAGACTCCTAAAAATAGTAAGTGACTCCAAACACCATTTGAGCACATTCTGAGTAGCCATCGTAGCTTACTAAAAATAGTAAGTTCAGAAATATTCACTAATGAAAATGCATGTGACAGCCCACCAAAGCTCTCTAAAAACCTAGAAAGATCCAGAAACCCTTTTGGAAAACTCCCAAAACAAGCCCCCAAAAAGCTGACAAGAAACCTCCAATAATTTAGGAAACCCTAAAAATGCTTGTGAATAGCCCACGAGACTCCAAAAAAGTGCAATCGACCATTGAAAAGCATAGGGCTAAAAAGGGGACATTACACCTTATCTCTCCTCGCCTTTAGTTTAATAAATGTTAGATGTTGAAGAATGACAAAGGCTAGCCACTGCAATCCATGTAAAGTTGTTGCCGCATTGGTATAAATATTTTGAAAGGCCTTCATAAGCCCTTCTTTCACCCCTTCATCATCATAAGAAGGCACTCTCTTAAACCTTAGTGCATTCTATTTGATATTTATAGCATAGGCCACCATAAGAAGTGGGATGTTCATAGTGTTCCACAATGGACCAAAATGGGCCTATAAGCTCCTCATATAATCCCAAATCAAGATCCTTGCTATAAATTGTTTGTATCATTTGCCCAAGCATG